>OY728147.1:390532045-391132045 GCA_963277665.1 Viscum album | reverse complement strand
ATTTTCATGAAATTTAATCCCCCCAAAATATTTTCATTATTATTTTTAGGTTGAAACTCTAAAAAATTAGAGTCTATAAATTACTCTTCATGTTGGTTTATGTCATAATTATTTTATTTTGAGAAATTATCATCAAATTTCATATGTATTGATTCTCTAACTATCATGGTTCTTTTATTGTAAACCCCTATAGGTTTAGTACAGTTTAAATATCCTAAAAATATATATTCATCATATTTTTCATAAAATTTACATAATCATCCTTTAGTGTTAATAATATAAACTTTATGACCATATACTCTAAAATACCTAACTTTTATCTTTTTACCTTTCTAAATCTCATAAGGTATTTAATTTAAAATCAATATTAAAAAAACTCCATTTTCCATATAAAAATTCATATTTATAGATTTGGACTATAAATATCTTTGTGATTTAAATTCATTTCATATTGTTCTATACATTTATTATAGTATTATATTTTTCCATTCCACAACACTATTTTTTGTATTGTCTTAATGGATAAATAATTATGAGAAAACCCATTATTTTCCCAATTTTGTTTTTCAAATTATAGGTTTATGAATTATCCTCATAAATCACTTATAATATAAAAAGTTAAATATCCTTTTTCATTTTAAAAAATATTATAATATGCATAAAATTTTGAAATAGTTTTAGATTTATTATTTCTAAAGTATACATAAGTAAATCAGCAAAAATAATCAACAATTAAAAACACATTTCTTTTTTCTAACAATGAAACTTGTAGATATTGGTCTAAATAAATCAAGATATAATAGTTTTAAAGGGATTATTATATGAAGTTTCTTGATAATTATGAAATATTCTTTATATAATTTACCTTTCATACATGAATCTCAAAAATAAATATTATCTATATTTAAATTTATAATTTGTAGGAATATTTGTTTTTTAGATAGTTTTTATACTAGTTTAAAGTTGGAATGAATGATCCTATTATTTTGTAAGATATTTTCCAACTTCAAAATATTTAAACACTTGATATTTTGGTTAGTTAATTCAAAAAAATTAATAGAATAAATTTTATCCTTTGGATTTTCATAAAATATAATAGAATCATCATTATAGACAATAAACTTATTATTTTGAAATTTTATATTCATACCATAATCACATAATTTAGAGACACTAATTAGATTATATTTTAAAACCTAAACATATATATATTTTTAAATAATAACATATTCATAAATTTGAACTAAACTAAATCCTTTAGAATTATCACCGAATATAACATTACATCCTACATATTTTGTTGAATGATTGTAATTTAATTGTATTACCTATCATGTTCCAAGAAATATAATTATCCCTATATCAAGTTTATTTTCTTAAACTTTTAAGGTACATATCCTGCAATGGTAGATTTAAGAGAGCTTTGGTACCCATGAAAACTTGGGTCTAATCGGGTTAACAAAAATTTTCTTGGGAACCCAAACCGATATTAAATAATTAATGATATGAAATATATATGAAAAGGACTTAGACATAAATAATTTTGTGTTTCAAAGAGATTTTGGAGATATTAATGAACATTCACTTTCATAGTGTCTTTTTATTCCACATTTATAACAATTAACTATTGACACACTTCCTTTGTAACTTTTTTCAAAAAATGTCTTGTAAATTTTAGGTAATTAATTATCATAACCAATACTAGTATTACTTTTATTTTATTTATTAATTATAATGATTTTATCATAGTTTTCCATTACTTAAACAGATCTTGATATATTTGGATTTAACCTTTCAATTTTAGTTTTTATCTTATCATTTTCATATATAATATTAAAATTTATTTCTTGATCCTCATAAAATTTAGAAATAAAATCCTTAAATTTTTCCTTTTATTTTTGAATATTTTCCAAATATGTATAGATTTTATCATTACATCTTGAAGCTATATTTATTAGTTTTTCACTTTCTTCAAGAGTGATCTTGTTTTCCTCAAAAAGATTTTAATACTTACTCCTAAGTTCCTTGTATATTTCTATTTTTTTTGAAATTACATTTTGTGATATTTCTATTTCATCATATAATCCATAAATTGTATATTATTTAAATTTTGAATGAGAAAAATTAATTTTAAAATAAATTACCTAATTTAAGGATACCATTAAGAATAAATTGGCCAACCTATTTTTAGAACCATATTATTCAATAGAATACGAGTATTTGGTATAACTTCATCAAACTATAAGTGTTTTCATCTCATTTTTTATTATTTTATTGTTCTTTCCTTTCAAATTTGGGCATTAAAGTTTAATGTTCCATTTCCTTTGAATTCATAGAATATCACTTTCAAAACACCATTAGATAAGAAATTACCTTTTTGGTTTGTTCTTTGATCATCTCTTAAATAATATATTTTTTCCTTATTAAATGTCTTTTATTTATCCCATAAAATCCTTTTAAATCATGAACAAATTGATCAATATTATTTTATTATAAATTAGAATCTTATGAATAACAAAAAATATTCATATTTGATTTCAAAGAAACTCCTTTTATTTTATTAGATTTTTCTCCATTGATATTTTTTAATTCTAATTCATATTGAAGTAAAGAACTAATATGCTCACCAAGAGTATATTCTTTAAAATTATTACTTTCATCAATTTAAACTTTCTTTTCATGACATTTTTTAGATAAATATATTAAACCCCTTTCAAATAAAGTAGTATTATCTAAAGATTCTCTAAATGTATTCATGCCATTACAATGCTAATAAATTGACGAAACATTTGATTTATACTTTCATTTTCTCCTATTTTAATATATTGATATTATACCATTAACATATCATGATTAGTCATAATAAAAATTTCAAAATGAGAATTAGTAGTTAATAGGATTATTCACATATCATGTACAATTTTACATGTTGAAATGTGACTAAATAAATTTCAGTTAACAACACAGTAAAGTATGTTCATGATTTTGTAATTAAGAATATATTTCATGGAATTAACACTAGTAAGAGTATCATGATCATATTTAGGAAGTTCATAAAGTTTTAAAATGATTTTATAGTGATAAATAATTATATATTTAAGATATTATTTCACCCAGACAATCCAATATATCTAATCAATACCATTGAAAAATAGTGTTCTTTGTGAAGCACAAACATCATTAGAATGTGTTACTGACATCTCAAATAGATATTTTCCTTTGATGACTAACTCTAGTATATAGTCATAATTATATATATATATATATAAGTCAAATATAATACACCCTTTTAAGGTTTAAGATATGATACCAATTTTTTGGTTCTGAAAGCAAGATGGTTTAATGATTAAGCGGGGGTGAATTGGCCTATTTAAAAAATTTAAATACTTATCAGAGTTAATTAAAAATGTAATAGAAAATAAAATATAAAAATATTTGTTTTTATAGTAGTTTGAATAAAAATGATCCTTAATCCACTCTTCACACTCTTATCATGAGAGTATAACACCCACTAATATAGTGATCTAACTTTTGAAAGGAGGAAAAACCTTTTACTACTGCCTTTTTAACCTTTGGAGGAACAAATAAAAATTTGAAAATTTCACACCTGGTTCTATAATCCAAAAACTTCCTTTTTAAGTGGAGAATGAACCAAGATTTCATTTATCCAGAGTAAGGTAGAACCAAATCCCTTTCCTTTTACCTGATGTAGCATAACCCAACACACCTTTTATAGGGGAAATATAACATTACAAAAATGTATTGATTTTAAATGAAAAAGTATAAACAAAAAATAAAGTACATAGAAAAGATAAAAGGAATCAAGTAACACAAAAAATAGTTAAACTAGTATAGATAGAGTGTTGAGGCAACATTGATCTCTTTTGTAAGTAAAGGATCAGAATGATGAAGTCTAACCGAGATTATTACAATAATGATCTCAAGAGTGTGTCTCATAGTACAATTTGAAAAAAATATCAACCTCTATTATTTAGAACTAGATCTATCAAACTCTATATAAATAGTTTCTTAATTCATATAAACTTAAAAGATAATTTGAATAGAAACTCATATAATTTCGTCATTGTATTTCTTCTTTTCCCAATACAACCGGTGCACGAGTGAATTCAATGAAATAATTCAAAGTTGTTCATGCTTATTTTCCAGATAATACTTCATGTGTATTATCTATTTATTTTTCATGAAAAATACAATTTATCTCCTTGAATATTGATCCTACATTTAATTAAATAAAATAAAATTCAGAACATATTGTAAATTATAAATAGGCTTCAACCCATACAATCCCAATTTAATCTTAAATTATATATTTCAAAACTAATTATTGTAGGAACAAAATAATTAAATAATAATTATGAATTAATTAAATTAATAAAAACACGTGTAATTAATATGTGGCAATTAAATATATGAAAATATATATAAAATATATATTAATTCAAACTTCTTAAAAAAATATTGTTGAAATATACATAACCATAATTTTTAACTTCTACGTATACATATTTTTTGCATAAGCATAATTATTTGTAAGAATGAATGTGCGTAAGCATCATTCTTCATACCCATCAATTTGTGTTATGTATAAGCATCATATAACCATAAAAATACCATGAATAAGTATGATTCTAACCATAGTGATGATCTATATAAGAATCATCTAACCATAAAGTTTATTTTTGTAAGTATCATATTATGTTCTTTAAGAATCATCCTATACTACATAAGCATGATTCTATTTTGTGTGACCATGATTCTCCTATAGTGTAAACATGATCCTATGTTCTATTTAATCATAATTATATGTCATGTAAGTATGATTCTATGTTTTGTAAGCATAAATACTTTATGAAAAATATAAATTGTAAGGATCATTTTTTATGGAATAAAATTCTTAAAGAAGATTTTTATAAAACCATAAAGATTAATTCTAAAACCATAGGGATGATTTAAGAAATAAGTGAATAATTCTAAGACAAATTATAATTATTAAATTATGAAAGATTTAGTGTATGAAATATAATCCAACTCACACTAAAGTGCATTTTCTCCAAAAAAGTTTATAAAACACATTATGAACATGAAGAAAAAAATCAATAAACAATATTAAAAAATATATTTTATTCTATGATTAGTGCATGCCTAGGAACATTTATCTACTCATGTGTGAGGGAATAAAATAATAAATTTTAATTAAAAAAATATTAATAAATAAAAGGTACATTTTTAATTATCAAAACAAGATAAAGTGGCAAGGAGACACTCAAAAGTATCATTTACTTTTACAATAATTATCAAAATATGCCTCTTAATTTGATCATTTTTTATTCTTTTTATTTAATTATGTTATGATAAAAAATGTAGATTAACTAGTCATATCTAGTGAAACATTTATTTGTTTCCATATCTCACTTTATTTATATATTTCTTAATTAGTTTGTTATATCACCCAATATGAAATTGTGCACATCAATAAATTTATACCACTTATCAAATTTAAGTAATTTTGATTTGTTACCCCATAATTTTATTAACTAATCATAAAGGTTAACCCTTACCCATTTCCATTTATTTTATTTTTTAAACCCCCAACATGCCCAAAACTAGTATCCTCTCCATTCAAGTTATTAATAATTATAAATAGTCATAACCCATTTCATTAAATATTTTTCACATGATGATTAATTCAAGGTTTAAAATATCTCTCAAACCTCATTCAAGTTAATTATGTAAATCCAATAACTGAATAACAAATTTTTTGTCATAATTATTTAATTTATTCCAAAATCACATAAATAAAAAACAATTACATAACATTTTAATACAAATAATCACATCACACATTTTAATATGTCAACATAATTGATTAATACTTCATAGTTAAATAAAATGACATTGGATTTATCTAATAAATCCCCTTGAAAGACCTCAACATAAAAACAATGACTATATATCTAAAAATAAATCATGGTATCTTATATTAGTTTTTTAATATAAATATTTAAAATCAATTATCATAATAAGAAAAAATTTAATCATTATGTTAATTTGGTTAATGATTATTAATAAAACCAACCAAAATTCATAGAATATGAAATACATAATATTATTATCATTATAATCAAATAAATATTTGATATAAGGATTACCATTAAGTTATTTAACAATAATCAATATAAATTAATCAATTATATATAGAAAACCTATAAAATTAATTAATCATCTAGGTTAATTAAAAACATAAAATACATGGAATTCATTTAATGAATACTAAAACCACTTTAAAAATCCAAAAAAATGCTTAAAACACAATTAATCCAACTAATATGAATATATTTAGATAATTTATCTCCTAAAATGTATAATAATGTATTAAAATATCCAAATATTAGAAAAAATGGTTAAAAAACCCTATATGAATAATTTCATTGTTGGATTCCTTGGAGAGAAAACCTTTGAAGTTTCTAGGAATTATACTAGATATAACACTGGGAGGGATTTTGAATCAGTGTTGGATAATTTTTATGATACCTTATAATCAATATATGTTTCCTACTTTTATAGATGTACTCTTTTAAATTATTACCTTTACCAATATACAATAAAAAAAGAATAGTAGATATACAATATTTATAAGGTTTACCCATAATGTGGGAAATTATATTCTTACTATTACTGGTATCATCCATGTCACATATTAATTCTTGAATATCACAAGGAAGATAAGAAGGTATCACCCATGTATTAGTATATAATTTTGTCTCCAAACTGATTACTTGAATCCATATTTTAAAAATAAAATTTTACAAAAGGAAAGATATATTCATTTGGATTGAGGATAAAATTTCATTAATTGAATGATAATATTCTATGAGTGTTGAGAGACAAAAATTATTTCCAATATATTTTTAAACTTAGTAGAAAAAAATATCCCTCAATTAAAAAAAACAAGCTAAAAATTAAAATTCAACACATTCTATTCTCAAAAAATATACTTTTTTCAAAAGTCTATCAATAATCTCATACAAATTATCAATCAAGGAATAATAAATATATTATTTTAAATAATTCCTTGATTTGATTAATTTAATTACCTATGAAATCACCTTTTAATATTTTCCTTTAAATAGGCAATTATCATCTCTATTATATTAGACTTTAAATTTGACTTTTTTTCTAATATTCATGATTTTAAATTCTTGATGATTAAATTACTCATTTATGAAAAAAATAATATAATAAATTCTCATTTTAGATATTAATAAATCTCAGTCAATTTTCTTCCTTAATATTTTTTTGGTTTAATAAAATTTATTTTATAGATTTGAATCAAAGATCTCTATATAGAATTATTAATGTTATCCCTGAAAAAAATAAAAACTTTAATGATCTAGTTATGGATATTATATATCACTATTTAAATCCCCATTTATCTCAATCAAAATATATTTACAATAATTCTCATGTGATCCACGTAATCACCATTTAATTTTATGATAAAATATTCAATGTAACTTCAAGGAATATGATTTTCTATTAAAAAAATTATTATGGTGTCATAATGATATACCCATATTATATAAGGAAATATATTTTTTAAATTTTACAATGTTTAATTTATTTCTAGTTGTAATGAACTACACAATATATTACTTTGAACTATATCATCGGTATTAATGAACTATATAATCACTTAAAATTTGTGAAATAATAGGCATGAAATGATCAATTACACTACATGGTAGTTCCCCTTTAATAAATTCAATTACAAAGTCTTAAAGTTTAATTCACTATATGTTGACCTAAATAATAGTAAATTTAAATAAATTTCATGGTTTATCATGATGTAATTTATAGTATCCCATGCTTAATTATACAAAAACCTATGCTCATTTTTCCCTTCATCAGTTTTCAATAACTTTAATTATCTTTAATACATATCAACCATTATTTTATCATTTTTTAACTAATATGAATAGATTAATACACATATAATCAATATATGCTACCAAAATTACTTTTATATTACCATATTTAATGAGGTATAAAAAAATTATAATATATAGAATGATTTAACACAACCACAAAAAATAATTCAATTATATATGGTAACGATTAATAAAATAATTGCAAACAATCACATAAAATGTTTTATCACTCTCACTGTGATTTAGTAGTCATACTTTTCTTTTTTATTTTGTCTTTATCATTTTCTATTTAATTTAATGTAATGAATATTGATTGATAATAAATAAAAAACAAAAAAGTTCTATGGGTTACTTAATATCCCCTAAATAAATATTTATGATTTCAAGGATTTTTAAAATTTTCCATTCGATTATTTTTTTAATATTATATAAAGTGTTATAATTAGATATTTTTATTGCTGGTTTATGGGTAGAAAATTTCACACAATCCCTTTACCTACTTAACAATTCTTAGTTGATCCCATGTTTAATAATAATATTTATTATTAATCGCTTAACATATACAACATATTAATATTATTAATAAATATCATTTATAACATTTCCAATCAGATCATTAAGATCAGTCTTTTTTTCTTCATTAGTATTTACCAATCCTAAAATAATGACTATTTATTTAATAAATAAATTTCACTAAATTATTCCATGATAAATATAATAAATATTATATTCTCTAATCTTATAAAAAAATATTTATTATTATTATTTAACTCACTTATTCTTTCGAATAACTTGTAATAAAATATTGGCGATCAATAAAACCCGAGTAAATATTATTTATTCTAACTTATTAAATCAATTACTTGAATTTAATTTAGATTGTGGATATACTTAGTGTGTGACCTTTTATACCCCTTTATTAGTGGTATTAGGAATAAACACTTAAAGTCCAAGATTATTGTCTAAAAACACACCAAGTATCCCATAGATAAATAATTTAATGTCACAATGCCATCCAACTTCCTATGAATGCTTAACATGTAATATAATCCCTTTATCATGATTTCTCTAATCAAGCATGTTTCATGCCGGTG
Organism: Viscum album; assembly: GCA_963277665.1. Taxonomy (NCBI): domain Eukaryota; kingdom Viridiplantae; phylum Streptophyta; class Magnoliopsida; order Santalales; family Viscaceae; genus Viscum; species Viscum album. The sequence goes on along the minus strand of OY728147.1, from coordinate 391,123,002 downwards.
CCATCAACCTATATGGTCGATGTCTCTTTATTTGAATTTATGGAAATGAACTCACCCAATGAACACCATGGCCATATATTTATCTAGGTAGTAATATTATAATAAATGAGACTAAGATATAAACTTATTTTAAGGGACATAAGTGATAAATTATTTCTCTCATTATCCATTAATGTAATACCAGTCGTGAAATACCCAACGTATCCTACCTTGTCGCAAGCATATGTCATCATGGTTTTTATAAATACATCAGAGTACATGAGTCATGATATCCATTAATTATAATCTTAAATTTTTTAGATCAATACACACATAAACATGAGGAACATCCGTTGACATATGGAAATGTGGATTTCCTATTAACGAGTCTCTTCTCATAACCTCATATCTTGAAGATTACCAAGGGTGGACACTATGAGAAGGTGTCTCAATGTATTATGGGCCTCCTAACTCGGATAACCTAAATTATCTATGTAACACCCCAAAATTTCCAAATAATAACATTATGTTTGATAACATATACGACATGCAAAACTGATCCTAAATGAACAATGAAATATTAATATTTAATTATGAACATTATAACCCATATTAAATTTAAAAGTATGAATAAGATTAACTGCTTTATAAAATCTATATATATATATATATATAAATAAATATAAATTTCCTACTCAATATAAATTTATTGATAAATTATTAGTAAATAATCACTTAATTTTTAAAAAAGTCGTTTTATTCTTTAAAAACACGTTTTCTTTAAAAACAATTTTTTTTATTTTTTTAGAGAATATTATAATAAATTAATGGAACTTTTTGAAATGAAATTTTATAAAAATGATATAAATTTTAAAACCATAATTTTAAAATTATATAGGGTTAAATTTTGGAATTTTTATGAAAAGAGTGATTTTTCAGTGAATAGTAAAAATACCACTTTTTGTAAAACCTTTATTTATTTTTAATAAATTAAGAAATTTAAAAGTACTATTATGATTTTAATTTTATTTAAAAGTAACATAAGTATTATTTATTTATATTTAATATAATTAATTATATTTTAATCATATTTATACTAGATTTGGTTATAAGTTACGTTTTGGACTTAAAAAGGCATTTTTCTGAAAAACCATTTTTCGTCATGTCTCGCATGTCTAATTTTAAATTAAATTTTGACACTAATGCGAATTTAATATTAAAAAATGGATTCAATATTTTTAATCATGATTTCCAAATTTGGTAATTAGTCCCCTTTTATTTTTTGTATTATAAATAATAACTATATTAAATAATTATTACTATAATATGGGTAAATCGGGCAATTATGGTTAAAAGTAATAGAACGAGGACAAAAAATTGACCCTAACACTTAACTTTATCCTATTGGATGAGTGGTTTTCATCCATTTATATCTAAGTATGTAATATATGGCCACTTGGTTCCATATTTCTTTGACTTTTACCTTTATAATATTTAAGTAAAATATAAAGACAAAAATGTCACTTTCTTACTTTTAATAACTATAATATTTTGTGAAAGGGATAAAAATAACTTATTTTAATTTTTTTAAATATTAATTTTAAGGATAATTTATTTTTTTATCATGGTAATTTATTTATAGTTTTTATTAATGATATAATTACCTTAAATCCTTGTGCAATGCTAACACAATATTTATTAAATTAATAAAAAAATAAAATAAATGATTTAAAAATGTGAAAAGTAATATATTTTGAATGAATTATTGTGTTAAATTAATATTTTATATAAATATAAAATTTTAGGGAAGTTTTTATTTATTATATTTGAACACCCTTTCCGTCTTGATGTTATTAAATTCAAAAAATGACATTAATGATATTTTATAATAAATATATTTTATTAAATGATTTAAAATTATTAAAAAAACTATTATTGGTAAAGTGATTGAGAAATGGTTTAAAATATCAAACATGGTCCATTTTTGGGCCAATTTCCCTTTTATAGTAACTATCTTGACCCCTAAATTGTAAAAACTTTGTTATCACGATAATTGTCAAAAAGGATTAATGTGGGTTAAAACAAAGTGACATGGGTAAAAAAATAACCTAAACTTGTCCAAATTTTATTTTATGGTAGGATTTAAAATAATAATCCTAAAATATTCAAATTATATCAGTTTTGATCATTTTTTTTATGAAATTAATTTATAATAATTTAATATTTTATGAAATTACAAAGGTGCCCTTCCCCTCACTTATAAAAGGGTACCTCCTCACCTATTTTATTCACACTTAAAAAGAATTTTGGATAGAAAATTACCTATAAAAATTCCTTTTTGAATTATATGAAAACTTCATAGATTCATTTTTTTTGATTATTATATCATCATAGTATGGATTTATTGTAAATCTAAAGAGGTTTCCTGAAGAAGAGGTATCATTATTTACCGAGCAGTTTTGTTTTATTTCTTCTTATAGCTATTTAAAATATTATTAAACCATGATGATATAATAAAATCACTATATACCATATATTGATATTCTATTATGTTAATGGAATAACCTATATCTATCTCTTCTTCCATCAAATGGGGAGCAAAACCACCATTCATGTGTATGGTGGACTACCACCTCATGAACCGATGCAATTCATTTTCCATCATTACCTCTGACTGATATTTATGATAATGGATTTAATATATATATATATATATATATAAATATATGATATTAATGAAATATTTTTTATTCTATAAAATTAATATATCATATATTTTTTCACCTTTTAATTTATTGAACAATGAATTCCTCATTCGTGCGTATGTGTGGACTACCATCTCTATGAAGCGATGTGATTAATTTTCCATTATTATATCACATGAATGTTATATATAAGTTTATATAAATAAATAATATGTTATTTATAAAATAATTATAATTATTAAAATATAAAATAACACTTACTTTCTTTCTATCATGATTGTTAAAAATGGAAATGTTACTCATGCGTATATACTACTTACTATCTCTATGTTTGTAACATAGTTCATTTTGTATAACTATTTTTAATAGTTGATTTTAAAACTATAATTTATGTGTAAAAATTATAATTATTTCATTATTATTATTTTGTATATGATAAAATAATGACCACTTTTACTATAGTCAACCTACTGAATTCATTTTGGAAATATGATCCTAATACAATCAAAAAATCTAGTGTGAACTTAATTTATTATGTAAATAAATCTAAATGATAATAAATAAAATAAAAAGAATAATAAACTTGAAAAAGTTTTATAATAAATTAAATAAATAAAATAATTTTATTATTTATTAATATAAATTATCTATGTGATGAGTCAGACATGAGGTAAGGGGTTTCATAACTCAATTTCTTTTCATTGAGTTATATTACTTCTTAACTATATTTAATATTATAAGATTATGTGTGTAAATAATTTCTCATTATTTTATACTGTATTTATAATTTTTTTATTTATATTTACATTTTATAAACATAATTAATTCATTAAATAATTCTCACTTCAACGGTATGATATTTGTAAGAGATTTCATCACAATTTTCACTCCATTGAGATAAATTTGGTAAATTGCACCTATTTATTTTTATAAGGTGTATTTATAGCCAATTTTACATATTATATCATGAATATATTCATATTAATAGCATTTAACTTTTTATTTGAAGTTATTTCTTTCATGGGGTTTATTATTTAAAAGTTATCAAAGTGGTAAGGGTTTATTTCAAAATTTCATCATTATTCAGAATTATTTATGTTTAAGTATCTGATAGGGGAATTATTTTATATTTCTATCTTAAACCCAAATTATTTTATTATTCTATGAATATTTATATAAATTACATGTTTTCCTTTCATTTTCCACTATTTTAGTACTTAAGATATCAAAATCACATTTTTAAGGAAAACCGGCCTATTTTTCTACTCAGTCAAGAATATTTTTATTTTATATCCATATTTTCCTTAAAATGTTTTAAATAATAGGTTTAATATTATCCATTTATTTACAAAATAAATTTTTACATTTTTTTACATTTTTATCTTTTTTAAAATAAATATTATTTTTGTTTTTCGAATAAGGAACTTTTTCACTTTTTACCTAAAATGTGAAAGGAATATTTATTTTAAAATACTTGACATGAAAAAAATTATCTTACTATCATGGCTAATAATTTATTTGAATTAAAATTGACATAATTATTTTCAAAGAATTTTTTTTCCTAATATTTTAGAAATTTTTTGTTTCTAAAGTTGGAATTTAAAATGAAACATGTTTTTTCCTCAAGAAGTCATTAATGATATTTTTATAGTATTTTTATTCATCAACAACAATAACCATTTTATTCTCCACTGGGTATATATTGTAATGATTCCATACTTATTCTTTCTCTAAATGGTTTATGATTAGTTTATTTGGGGGAAATATTGACATCTTGTATTCTAGTTTTTCAATATGAATGTTAATGTTGATTATGTATTAAATTTTTATTCTATCCATTAATATGATGATTTAATTAGATTTAATAATTGATGGGTGGGGCCTACTATATCCCCTTTATGCATTGGTAGGTTTTATGAGACAAACTAGCCTCGATATTTAGCCAAGTATATAACCATTTATATAAGATGCCTCATCATAAGGCCTCAAAAATATATTTATGATGTTTAACATTATATATTCCATCATTATGAGATTAGTTATTAATTTCCATATGATTATTTTAATTGTTATTATATACATGGATATTCTTTAAGATCATGTGATTATTTATGTCATTATTTGATCATCATGTATTCCTACCATTTTATTCTTCATGATTAAGTTATTTATTAAATAACATAAGTTTTTAGTTATTTACCTTTCCATATTTATTATGCTTTATTTACTCAAGATAATTTACATTATACATAACCCATATTAAGCACATAATCTCACACTTATTTTGTTTTCTTTCCCCATGCTATGAAGAAGGAATCTTTGAATGAGTTCAAGGATGAAAAATATGTACTTTCACTATGTTTTATATTTTATGTTTTAAAATATAATGTGAGATTCAAATATGTCTATGGTTTTCCAAGAATACTAAACTACTCAGACCTTTGGGATGCGATCACTTATATCCATTGCCGATGTAATAATGAAACCACCAACTCTGGGCTACTGGGTCAATGTATTTGCAGTTGGTATTCGAGAAATTTTAGTAAAAACCTTGAAAAATAGATTTAGAAAGACATAAATTAGGGAACATAACCCTATTAACAAATTTTAGGATAAGTCTTAGTATAGGATAACATCCTAAAATTTTGGCATGGTAGAGTTTATATGGGTTTCCTAGAAATACATCAATGTATGGATATTATAAGTGAGCATGGTTTTGGAATAGTTGTATCTAGGGGTAATAACCCTGAAAATAGTTGGTTATGTTTTCCATCATTATTTTTCTTGGCGAGTGTACTCTTATTGCACACTTGGTGTGACACTCCTGAGGGATATAATTGGTTTAATTAAAATTTTCCTTATGAATCATTATAAAGGATTTGAATAGATTATGACAATGAGTGGCCTAGATTAAAACTAATTTTTATTAAATTTACAAGAAGGTTTCATGATTTTGACATCATATAAATGATTATGTGTTTTCCTACTATGATTATTGTTTCTCATACTATGATTTTTAGTTTAGTAAATGCTTAAAACAAGTAATAATCTTGTTAATAATGAATGTGATGGATAATACGGTGATTATGAGAAACTAAATTAGATGATGATTTGAGAAAAAAATATTTTTATTATTCATAATAAGTTATCAAGTTATATGATTAAAAAATTTCATATTAACCAACTCTTGGGCTCACCAAAGAAGACAAGGATAGAGTTTTCTGAGAGACCAGATAGTGGAGACCACATAGGAAAGAAGTTTCAATTTACTTTATATAAAAAATGTGGAAAGAGATATCATGGTGAATGTCATAAAAGGGAAATTTTTTCTATGTGTAAATAATGGAAATAGTGAAAAAAATTATCAAGGAGTTCAATATTTTATTTGTGGGGAACATATGCATTATCCAAGTCAATTAAATAATCCAAGGGTTAAATCCAAGAACAAGGTAGGACCTATTTCCTAGAAATCATTAAAATGAAAGGGTTGAAGTGTTTATGTATCGGTATTTGATAATTATGTTTTATAATTTTTATATTAATGATATTTTGGTTATGAGAATCTTAAAACATCTAAGTATTGTTCTGCAATAATTTTATTTATGTATTTGAAATCATAAATTGAATGGTACTAATGATCTAGAAAAGTGATTTAAAGGTAAGGTAATATTTTATATAAAACACATGATTGGGGGAAAATGAATATTAATTTGTGGCTAATATTAAATTAATAATGTTTATTTGGGATAAAGAGTTGATTAATAATGATGTAGTAAATCAGATAGTATTGGTGACCTTGAAAATGATTAGTGATTTAGCGAAAAAGAAGTTTATAATAGAGTTTACTATATTATTAGATTCATGGAATGAATTTGATAATATGTGACTTTATTTAATGAATAATGATATAATTAATTTTGGAAGTAGTTATCTTTTCATTTATATTTTATAGTGATCAAGTAATTCAAAGATTTGGTATGTGACATTAAGATTTACTTTATAATGTTTGGGTGATTAATTTTAAGTTGATTTTTGAAATATAGTGAAATTATTTCTAAATTTCTGAATTTTGAATTTTCCTAGATGTATTTTGGAAGGTTGTTACGGATAAATATTTATGGAATGTATTAATTTGAACTTTGGTTGTTATTATTGAGGTTTTAGAGATTAATTTATTATATTGGATAATTTATGCGAAACATTTTGGTTTTGGTAAATATTTAGAGAAGAACAAAAATACTTGTCACTATTTTATTAATATTATAATCTATTAAAAGTTAATTTTAGTGCTTTAGGAATAAAAAATTCATCTTGGATATTTATTTCTCAAAGTAAGAAATGAAGTGGGAATTAATCAAAGAACATCCAAAGGATGTAATTATTCTTATGAAATAAAAATATATCAAGTATATTATGTGGTTTTATCTATATTGATATTAAAATAATACCTAAACTATATGAAAAGGTTCATACAATATTTTTTTATTCATTTACCATTATTTCAAATGAGTCAATGGTATTTTTTCCCATTACAGATTTATAGTTTTATGGTTGTTAACTTTATTCTGACCATATTTATATCACTCTATATTAATCATTGGGAATTATTTTTATCCTCTATGTCCATATTTTCACTTCCTATTAATTTTAACCTATTTAGAAACATAGTTTTCTATTATTCTATATGACATTCTTATTTCCATTTCCTTATTTTTAAGACAATGTTTATTAACCCTTTTACGAGGTGTGTTTTCCACTAAGGAATTTTCAAATGTCAAACCCTTTAATTATAAGTTCAAGTTCAAATTGTGAGGATGAAATTTAGTGAAGGTGGGGAGAATTTAACACTCCAAGATTTTAAAATAATAAAATTATGTTTGATAGCATATATGACATGTAACACTAAGCCTAAATGAACTATGAAATATTATTATTTAAATATGATCGCTATATCCTAGATATTAAATTGGTGGGTGTGAATATGATTAATTTATTTATGATATATATATATATATATTAATTTTCCAATCAATATAAATTTAATGATAAATTCTGAGTAAATAATCACTTAATTTTTAGTAAAGTAATTCTATTCATTAAAAATATGTTTTCTTCAAAAAGGATTTTTATTGATTTTTGTGAGAGAATATTATAATTAATTTATTGAAATTATAGAGATTTTATTTTATAAAAATAATATTATTTTTTAAATAATAATATTAAAATTATATTTGGGTAATTTTTTAGTATTTTTATGAAAAGAGTGATTTTTCAGTGAATAGTGAAAATACTCTTTAAAACTATCATTTATTTTCAATAAATTAAATAATTTAAAAGTCCCATTATGATATTAATTTGATTTAAAATTTACTTAAGTATTATTTATTTATATTTAATCTAATTAATTACATGTTAACCATATTTATGATTAATTTTGGTGTAAGTTCATTTTTGGACTTAAAAAGGCATTTTTCTGAAAAATCATTTTTCGCCTCATCTCACGGGTCTAATTTTAAATTAAATTCTTATAATTATGTGAATTTAATCTTTAAACATGAATTAATTATTTTGAATTAGGTGGTATATATTTTTTAAATATACCCCTTTTATTTTTATTCATTATGAATAGTAACTATAGTAAATAATTATTACCATGGTAAGGGTAAATCGAGCAATTATGTTTAAAAATAATATGACAAGTAATAAAAATTGAGCAAAAAACATTAATTTATACTAATGTATGAGTTAATTTCATCCATTTACATCAAATCCTATAATATATATCCAATTGGTTATATATTTATTTGAGTTTGACCTATATAATACCGAAGTAAAAGATAAAGATAAAAATGTCACTTTCTTTATTTTATAATTATAATATTTTCTGATAGGGATAGAAACAAATTATATTAAGTTATAAATATTCATTTGAAATATACATTATTTTTTTCATTCTAATTTGTTTATAATCTTTATTAATTAAATAATTAGCTTAAATTATTATGCAACACTGACACAATATTTTTTCAATTAACAATAAAATAAAATAAAATAAATGATTTTAGAAATGTTAAAAGTAATATATTTTGAATGAATTATTATGTTGCATTAATTTTTCATATAAATATAAAAATATATATAATTTTTAATTGATTATATTTTAATTCCCTTGCTTTCTTGATGTTATTAAAGTCTAAGTAAATGAATAGTTCCAAAAATGACATTAAGGATATTTTATAATAGATAGTATTTTATTAAATTATTTCAAACTCCAAAAAATACTATATTCATAAAAGTGATTGGTATATTGTTTAAAATATAAAACATGGTACATTTATGGGACACTTTTATTTTTATAGTAACTATCTTGACCCCTAAAGAGTAAAAACCTTGTTATCATGGTAATTGTCAAAAAGGGTTAAAGATGGTTAAAATAAAGAGACAGGGGTAAAAACCTATCCTAAACTTATTTAAATTTTATTATATAATATTATTTAGACTCATATTGATCCTATATTCAAATTATATTAGTTTTTTTCCATGAAAAGTAATTTATATCAATTAAATATTTTATGAAATTCCAAAAAGTTCCCCTACCCTCACTTATAAAAGGGCACCTACTATCCTATTTTATTCACAATTAAAAAGCCTTTTGGTTCAAAAAATACCTCCAAAAATACCTTAATTAATTCCCCCACAAATTTCTAGAGTCATTTTTTTATTATAAAACCCTCATAGAAAGGATTTTGGTTTAAACCTAAAGAGGTTTCCTAAAGAAGAGGTGTTGTTCTTAACCGTGCATTTTTGTTTTATTTATTCTTCCACTTCCTTGAAATCTTATTCTAACATAATGATATAATAACTTAAGTATATACCATATAATTAGATGTTATTATGATAATTGAATAACCAACATCCATCTCCTCTTCCATCAAATGAGAAATAACACTGTCATTCATGTGTACGGAGGTCTATCACCTCGCGAATTGATCTAATTAAATTTACATCATCACCTATCACAAATATTTATGATGATAGATTTAATTTATATATATATATATATGATATTTATCATATATTTATCATTATGGAAAATTAATACATAATATATTTTCTTACCTTCCCATTCATTGAAAAATGATAACATAATTTGTGCATATGAGTGGACTACCACCTCTATGAAACTATTCGATTCATTTTCCATCACCACATCACATGTATTATAAAGACCTATAATCTAGTATCCCAGAGTTAGTGAATAATTTATTATGAATTTTTTACTATATATAGGTAACCAAATTCCAAATGATAGAATAGTCTTATAGTCATGGTAAACTAGATACATACTTGAATCTCACATTACAATTAAAAACATAAAAATATGACATAGTGAAGGTAAATATTATACATACTTGAACTCATTAAAAGATTAATAATTCACATAATGGGGTAAGGAAAAAAATAAGGGGTGAGATCAATTGCCCAGTTGTAGAGACCCAATCTTGACATACATAGACATTACATTTCTTTTGCGGAATACTTAATACATGAAAAAAACAGATGCCCAAAGACCGTATTAGTTTAGTTTCTTTGGAAACTCAGAACATCATCTTCTAACATGGTGAAATATCTTCAACATATCTTACAAATATCTTCCCCTTTTGTTTTCCTACCTAAAACATTTCTTTATATCCTAGGAAAAAGAAAACAGAAAAAGGGTGAAATCAAATGCTCAGTAAGGGTAAACATGGAGAACATAAATCAAACCATAAACATTTGAACGTAAAAACATGAACATAAAGTTTAAACAACCAAATATTGAGTCATGAAATAAATCTTGGTAGTACATAAGGCATGGATCATAAAGGAACATTAACCATGATAAAATAACATTGTCATAAAACATGTAATTATGGAAAACTAATAATCATATAATATGATTTCCATAGTAGCCAATGAATTGCTTCCAAGACCATCATAGTGGAAATAGTCCATTACTAAATCGGGTTTACTTTCCATTCCAGCCATGTATTACTGAATCAGATTTACTTGTCATTCCAGCCCTGCATTACTGAACTATATTTACTTTTCATTCCAGTCATGTTTATCTCATGAGATATAAATCTTTACCCAATGAATTGAAGGGAGATATTGGTCCTACCCATATCATAATGAAATCATTCTTACATGTTCCACAAAAACATAAATCATTCATCATAGCATAACCCATGAAATAAAATAGGATTCTTAAACATCATTTCATTATAATATAATCCATATAAGATAAATGGATTTCCTAAAAATAACTCCATTATAAAAAAATAAAATAAAAATAATAATAAGGATAGAAAAATAACCCAATTTAAAGAGCATCATCTTAGATGTGAAATAATTTTGATAAAAAACTTGAACTTAATTCCTAAGGAAAATATCATTTCTTATTCAAAAATGTTTTCTTTTCTCAAAATGATGAGAAATTTTAAAACAAAAGTATTTAGTTGAAAATACACTTGAAAACATGTCAAGGAAGCTTTATGGAAATAAGGCATTATGAATATATAAAAATCTATTCATGCTGTATAAGTTAAAAAAACATTCTCCTCATACTTTTTCCAGAAAATTCAAAAAGTACCTTGTATGGTAAAAAATGATTCCTTCCATACCATGTAGTAAATGTAAAAAATGGTTAAAAATTACATTAAACATATATAAAATAATAGTAAACATTTTATGAAAACAGTTTTAGAAAACATGGATATAGATGATAAATATAACCCCAGTAAATAATTATGTATAAACAATCTCGGATAAAAAAATGAGATTGAAAAATTATCCCTTACCTTAGGTCTAATTTCTTCCATATGTGTATGAAACTACTATATAGTGGGTTTAAACAAATTATTAACTTGTAATAGAACCATAATAATATTTATTATATCATATATGATTCAATTATGACTTTATATTAGCTGTTCATTTGTCAATTCCATGTTAAAGCAACGTTTTGGGTAATAATCGTTTTATTTATCGTACGTATTTTGAATTGTTATTCTTGATATTATTACTTATATCATTATTTAATTACTTCCATAATTTAAAACATGATTTATATATTATATATATTTATTATATAAATATATATATAATAGATAGATAAATGAAATGGAATACACAGTACATGGAGATGGTAGGTCGTACGTACACATGAATGCTGTTTTCGTTTCCTTATTAAATTGAATGTAAGAAAGTAAATGAAATATATATATACATAAATACATTAGAATTATTGTGTAATATATTTCATGATTATTTATTATATATACTTTATAATCATTCTTGAATGGTTAACGTGGAGAATTAATCTCATCGCGTCGTGGAGACGGTAATCCGTATGTACACACGAGCGACAATATCGTTCCCATAATTGTTGAATGGTATTGGAGTGGATGGTGTATATTATCTCAGAATTAGTATAATTTTATAATAATCATATATAGTTATTATTTCCACCACTATACCCATCCAATTAAGGTGGTGGTGAAAAACAGATTACACCACGGCGTGGAGACGGTAAGCCGTACGTACGCATGCGTAGTGGTTTCATTTTTCATAGGATGCATAGAAGGTGAAATAGTGTTGTTTCATATTTATAATAACATATCAATATATTATTGATACTGATGTTATTAATTTATACTGAAACAAATAACTAAGAGTAAGTATAAGAAGAAATAAATTTTAAAGAATCAGTAGAAGAGATTACCTCTTCCTTAACGTTCCTCATTTAAATTTATTCTTAGGGAACTATAGTTGGTCTTTTGAGAAGACTAGAACCTCTATATTACAACTAGGGATGTTTATAATAGAAATGGTCAGGGTTTATCTGAGATTGAAGGATCAAAATGGAGTGAATAAGGATAGGAGGAGGTTGCTTTTTATAAGAGAGGAGGGGGCGCTTTAGGAAACTCTCAAAATATTAATTTATAATAAATTCAATTTTGATTAAAAATGGTCCAAAACTTTTTTAATTTGAATATAAGATGATGTTGGTTTGAATAAACATCCTTCAATAATTTTTAGACAAGTATTGAATATTTATTTATCCTTATCTTTTTTGTTTAACCCTTATTTTTCCCTTTTTATTCTTACTGTGATATTATCACTACTGGAAAAATAACCTATACCCATGGTTCAAAACCATGGGTATATCCCCCAAAACTATGGGTATAGAATATACCCACGGTTTTGGGAACCGTGGGTGCCTGAGGCATCAGGATAGGTCCCTAACCTATACCCATGGTTTTTTAAACCATGGGAATATCTTTTTACCACCATGTCAAAGCCTCAAAGCCTAAAATACACATTATCAAATCCTTATACCACAGTTTTAAAACTGTGGGTAAAAATAGTGCAAAAAACAAGCCAGTAGTAGGTTTTGAACCAGTGACATCCCCGGACATGCACTACAAATTCGACACGTCTCACCACTTTAGCTACATAATTTATGTTAATATATACCCAAATTTTTCAATATATATATTAATCTCCGACCGTATTAAGAAAAAGAAAACATAGAGGGTTTCAAACCCGCATTTGACTCATTATCATTACAGTACTTAACCAACCGATCTACGTTGATTACATCTAAATATATCTGAATTTATTATAATATATTAATCCTTGTCTCTGTATTAAAAAAAGGCCAACAGGATTCAATACCTCAATCACTGGAACTAACATGAAATGCCTCACCAACCCACCCACAGAACGAATATGCTTATATATTTCTATCAACCTAAATATATTAATTCAAACCGTGGGTATAGGATGAAAAACCGTGGGTATAGGTTTTCCTACCAATTTTTTTTTGTTTCCCGCGTATTTTTTCCCACATAATATGGGAAATATATACCCACAATTTTAAAAGACCATGGGTACAGGCCTTAAAAAAAAAACTTTTTCCCCACAGTTTTTCAAAAACCGTGGGGATATGCCTTGAAATAAACACCTATACCCCCAGTTTTACAAAACCATGGGTATAAGACTTCGAAAAAAAACTCTATCCCCAGAGTTTTGCAAAAAATGTGGGGATAAGCCTTGAAATAATCACCTATGACCATGGTTTTATAAAAGCATGGGTATAGGTTCCCACACTATACATATACCCACGGTTTTTCCCAAAACTGTGGGTATAGGGCTATTTTCTAGTAGTGCATGTTATTTACACATTGTGGGTTAATGTAATTACCATATCATGTCAAACGACCCACAAAAAGTTATTTATGATATATTTGGACTTATATTGTACATTTTTACAAATTCTAGATTTTTAGGAATTTAATATCATTTAATAAACTACTTTATTCTTTAAGTTATGAATTATGTCAATTTTGGATACTATTCATACTTGACTTTTTAAAAATTTTATAAAAACATGATTACTTAAAACAAAAGGCATTAAATCATCACAAATATGTCATTTTCATCCAAAAAATTCTTGGATGGAATAAAAATTTTCAAATTAAATTTATTTTAATATTTATAGATTCATTTATTTAAATCTTTCATTAATGAGGTAATCACTATATCATAATTGTGTCATAAATAAATATATTTATCTAATGTATAAAAATTATAAATAAACTACCATGATGTAGGAAATCGTTTTATCTTTATAATTAATATTTATAGATATAGAGACAAGTTATATAACCTTATATTAAAATAGATTTAGTAAAAGATATATGTTTAGGTTATAATTATCTTTACTTTAAATTAATTCTCATATAATGTCATTTTCATATCCAAGTGAATCCATGGGGTCCTAAAATCAACACAAGGATTACCATGGTCAGAAATATATCATAAAATAGGATTAGGACATGTGTTAGGGTAGTTTAATATTATTATAATATTATTTTTTACCCTTATTTACCAGATTTACCCTTTTACCATGGTAAATAAAATTATTACCGAAGTTACTATTCATAATGTCCAAAAATAAAAGTTACCTATTTAAAAAATTTAAACATTACTATTAAAAATATGAAATTCATTTTTCCAAATTCAAAACAGATAATTTTTAGTAATTAATTTAAAATTAATTCCCATTGCCAAAACCAAAAAGCGGGGTTTTAAGAAGTAATAAATATCAAAAGATTAACATGTGTTTATATCTAATTTAAAATTGAAATTACTTCCAATGACAAAAATTAGATTAAATTATAGAAATATAATTCCATTACACTTTAAAACCAATTAAAAATATAATCTAACTATATAAATAAATTATATGAAATGAAGGTTTTAAATTAAAATGCAGTATTTTTCACTATTCATTAAAATTTGAATTTCATCAGAAAAATACCAAAAATTCAAAAAAAGTAATTTTTTATGTCCCTCTTACAAATAAGAAGTTTATTTTTTCAAATTTAACTTATAAAAGTGTCAAAAATTAGATTTAAAATGGGTGCGCCATCAAGAGGTGGTAAAACTGCATTTTTTGAAAAATACTTCTTTAATCCCAAAAATTGATTTTGTTCTCATATCATGTTCTAAAAAAATGTGAAATCTTAATTCTAATGTTATATAAAATTCAAAATGTGTTTAATACTATTCATAATGGATAGTTTATATCCCATTAAATAATAATATTTTAATAATATATCATTGTTTAGTGAAACTCGGTATCACGTACAATGCAAGTTATCGAGGAAGGTCACTCTTGCCTGTAACGAAAACCAATTCAGTGTTGCATATAATAAAATATTCCTTTGGTGTTGTGTATAATATAATCCAAACTTAGTTCATTTATACATTGAACAAAATCTATACCCAGTGTTGCATGAAATTAATTCTATCAAAGGAACTTGAAATTATGTGTAACACAAGCCATGAATAGTGTTGCGTATACTGAAAGCTAATACAGTGTTGAGTATAGTGCAAGCTAATCTTTGTGTAACGTACAACACAAGAAATTAAAGAAATTAAAAATAATCCATCTCATAAAATCTCAGGGTGTTACATTCTACCCCCTAAAATGAATTTTGCACTCGAAATTCTTCAAGGTTATAAATGGTTTTCTACTTGAAAGTTTCTTTCATAGAAACCCACATTGTAAAAAGGGATACTAAAATATAATTTTAAATAGGAAAGTTAAAAACATAATGGTTACACAAAAGTAACTTATCACGAGGTTTCCGCATAGAAGAACATAGGTGAGAAGTGAAAACATGGAGATAAAGGAGAAATATAACCATCAAGTTTTGATGGATAGTGATAGAGAATAAGGTTTGAGAAATTTAACTACCAGAAAGCCATAAATCTATGATAATTTAAGGGACTATCTGATTTATCAGATAAGAAGGTACTAGGATAACATTTTTGGTTTTCAAGATTCTTTTCCTAAATTTGAATATTTTTTCATGAGAATAAATACTTAATTTATTTGGTACAATCTCACCATTGTTTTTACCTTGAGAAATTTCCACTTCATCTATTATTTAAAGAAATGAAGTTGAATTTTTCATTATTGAAGTGTTAGCAGATCATGCGATAGAATGATAGGTCAATCCATCTGTCTCAATAAAAAATTTAGCACAGGTAATCAAATATACATAAGGATATCTATAGTGTGATAATACAAACTTCAACCAGAATATAACTTATACTATCCATAAATGGATAACATAACAATCCTTCCAAAAAATGAAAATATAAAACTTTAAAAAAATATGAACTAAATCTACTTAACATTTGTCTCCTATATCTTATAAGGTAGTTCTTGGTTATCACATTCCAAACATGTGAATACCTTAATCATGCATTCTCTTGAAACATAAATTACCATAGAACCTTAATGAAAACATGAATGCTATAAAAAGTTAACTCTATCCACATACCAAAACCCCAAAAATTCTATATACTCAAACCATGATATCACTTTTTCCTTGTATAATTTATGAGGTCATTAGTACTATCAAACATATCATTATCTCCTTATCCCTTCATTATTCACATATCATGTGATTTCCAAAAACATTTCAATCACTTTTCATGGTTACTGGTACCATATACTTATGTAAAGCCACAATGGACCAATACATAGATATTCCAATATTCCATAATACTATAATAGAGATTCAACAATAATATTTTGGAATTCCATTACATAAATACTTAATAATTCCACCACTTAGTTGGCATACTCAACATCAACAATAGTGATTGTATGTGATTTGACTTTGTCTTTGGCCTTAAAAGGTTATTGGTGTCGATAACCATCCATAAACCTTGTATTAGGGAATTGGTTAGCATAATGACCCATTTCCTTAAACATGTAACCCTGATTTGTGGTAGGTGAACTCTTTGGAGCTTTCTATTTATTCCCATTACTTCGGTAGTAAAATGCTCGATGAACTTCTTTCCCACACTTAAAACATTTATCAGTCCCCTTAAGAAAATTTCCTCTATGTGTCATTCCACACTTTGAGCATAAAGAAAATCTAATCTTCTTTTATCTGTAATTTTTTATAGTTTACTTTGAATTTCATCTTTATTTTTCTTATTATAACCATGATATAGATAAGAAACTACAATATACCTTTTTTGTAAGAAGAATATGAGGAAAGTACATAATGAAAAATAAGTTCTTGAACTCATCCCAATCCATGGAGTCAATTTTATCTTGTTGCCTTGTATTCTTGATAAAGTTCCACCACAGATTCACTTTACTTTCTAAGAAATAATTTCCCAAATTAATATTTTCACTTTATGAAAAACAAAGAATGAAAAATATCTTTTCAATGGTACAAATCCATTTCTGTGCAACTAGTGGATCAATCGATCCACTAAAATAAGGTGGATGTTTCCTTAAGAAAGATTCAAGAGAACGCTGTTCCCACCTTTGGTCATTTGGGAGCCTATAAGTATATGTATTCATATAAACAAGATTATTTATTCAAGATCCCATAACATTTAGTTATTCAAGAGGACAATAATTTCATTTCCCATCGTATCCATCATTATTGTGGTTCCTTTGGGTTTTATCCATTGTCTAAAACCCAAAATGAATAGTGTGAGAGGGAAAAACATACTAGGAAAACAACATAATCAAGGGGGAGTAATTCAATCTCTAATATCTTATGTTCAATCCTAGGTTATTCACGATCATTAATATATTTCTAGGACTATAATCTATATTTAGACTTACCCTTAGGGATATCCCTAGACATACCTTAGAAATATCTCTAGAGATCTCACTAAAGTTTTCGTATATGAGTTTCTAAAGGTTAACTAAACCTTCACTCTAATACCAACTGTAGAGACCCAAGCTTGAAGTACATGGAAATTACATTTCTTTTGAGGAATACTTAATACATGACACAAACAGACACCTAAAGACTATATTAGTTTTGTGTATTTGGAAACTTGGAACATCATCTTCTAACATGGTGAAAGATCTTCAACATCTCTCATAAAGATATTCCCCTTTTGTTTTCCTATATAAAACCTTTCTTTATATCCTGAGGAAAATAAAACATAAAAAGGGTGAGATTAAATGCTCATTATGGGGTAAACATGGATAAAATAAAACAAATGACAAACATTTGAACTTAAAAACATGAACATAATGTTTAAATATCGAAATCATGAGTCATTAAATAAATATTGGTAGTATGTAAGGCATGGATCATAAATGAACATTAACCATGATAGAATAACACTGTCATAAAACATGTAATTGTGAAAAACTAAGAAGCATAAAATATGATTTCCATAGTAGCCAAAGCATTGTTTCCTAGACCATCATAGTGGGCACAGTCCATTACTGAACTGGGTTTACTTGCCATTCCATCCATGTATTACTGAACCAGATTTACTTTCCATTCTATCCCTACATTACTGAACCAGATTTACTTACCATTCTAGTCATGTCTATATCATGAGATATAAATCTTTACCCAATGCATTGGAGGGAGATATAGGTCCCACCCATCTCATAATGAAATCATTCTTACATGTTCCACAAAAACATAAATCATTAATCATAGCATAACCCATGAAATAAAACAGGATTCTTAAACATAATTTTATCATAACATAATACATATAAGATAAATGGACTTTATAAAAATAATCCCATCATAAACACAATAAAATAAAAGTAATAATAGGGATAAAAACATAACCCTATTTAAATAGAATCACATTAGATGGTAAATAATTTTGATAAAACACTTGAACGCAATTCCTGAGGAAAATATCATTTCTTCTTAAAAAATGTTTTCTTTTCTCAAAATGCTGAGAAATTTTAAAAGAAAAGGATTTAGTTTAAAATACATTTAAAAACATGTCAATGAATCTTCATAGAAATAAGGTGTTATAAATATGTAAAAATTCATTTATTCTGTGCAAGTTAGAAAATCATTCTCCTCATACTTTTTCTAGAAAATCCAAAAAAGTACCTTGTATGGTAAAAAAAGATTCATCCATACCATGTAGTAAATGTAAAAAATGGGTAAAAATGACTTTAAACGTACACAGAATAATATTAAACATTTTATGAAAACATTTTTAGAAAATATGGATATAGATGATAAATATAACCTTAGTAAATAATTACGTATAAACAATATTGGATAAAAAATGAGATTGAAAAATTATCCCTTACCTTAGCTCAAATTTCTTTTGTATGTGTTAGAAACTCCTATATAGTGGTTTTAAAAATATTATTAACTTTTTACAGAGCCATAATAATATTTATGATATCATATATGATTCACTTATGACTTTATATTACCCATTCATTTGTCAATTCCATGTTAAAGCAACGTATTGGGTAATAATCGTTTTATTTATCATACGTGTTTTGAATAGTTATTCTTGATATTATTACTTATATCATGATTCAATTACTTAAATAATTAAAAACATGATTTATATTATATATATATATTATATATATAAAATAAATGGAATACTCCGTTCATGGATACGGTTGGCCGTACGTACGCATGAACGCTATTTTTGTTTCCTTATTAAATTGAATGGAAGTAAGTAAATGAAATATATATATAAATCAATAAAGTATAATTATTATGTCATATATTTCATGATTATTTATTATATATAATTTATAATCATTCTTGAATGGTTAATGTGGATAATAAATCTCATCGCGTCGTGGAGAAGGTAATCCGTATGTACACACGAGCGACGATATCGTTCCCATAATTGTTGAATAGAATTAGAGTGGATGGTGTATATTATATAAAAAATATTATGATTTTATAATAATCATATATAGTTATTATTTCTACCATTATACCCATCCAATTAAGGTGGTGGTGAAAAACATATTACACCATGACGTGGAGACGGTAAGCCATACGTACACACGCGCGATGATTTTGTTTTTTATCGGATGGATAGAAGGTGAAATAGTGTTGTTTCATATTTATAATAACATATCAGTATATTATTGATACTTATGTTATTACTTTATAATGAAACAACTAATTAAGAGTAATTATAATAATAAAGAAATTTGAAAGAATCGGTAGAAGAGATTACCTCTTCCTTGACGCGCCTCCATTAAATTTCTTATTAGGGCACTAGAGTTGGTCTTTTGAGAAGACCAACACCTCTATATTGTAACTAGATATGTTTAAAATAGAAATGGGCATGTTTTGTAAAATTTGTAAGGCTCAAAATGGAGTGAAGAGGAGATGGAGGAGGTGCACTTTTATAAGAGAGGAGGGGGGAACTTTAGGAAACTCTCAAAATATTAATCTATTATAAATTTAATTTCGATTAAACGTAGTCCAAAGCTTATTTAATTAGAAGATAAGATGATGTTGGTTTGAATACCCATCATAAATATTTTTTAGATAAGTTTTTAATATTTTTTTATTGTTATTGTTTTGGTTTAACCCTTATTTTACCCTTTTTTATCTTACTGTGATATCATATTATTTACACATTGTGGGTTAATTTAATTACTATATCATGTAAAACGACCCAAAAAAGTTATCTATGACGTATTTGGACTTATTTTTTTTTTCATTTTTTAAAATATTATATTTTTAAGAATTTAATATCATTTAATAAACTACTTTATGATTTAAGTTATGAATTATATCAAATTTGAATACTATTTATACTTGACTTTTTAAAAAATTCATAAGAAACTGATTACTTCAAAAAAAAAAGGCATTAAAGTATCCCTAATATGTCATTTTCATCCAAAAAATTCGTGGATGTCATCAAAATTCTCAAATTAAATTTATTTTAATATTTATAGATTCATTTATTTGAATCTTTCATTAATGAGGTAGTCACTACATCATAATTGTGTCATAAATAAATATATTTATCTAATGTATAAAAATTATAAATAAAATATCATGATGTAGGAAATCGTTTTATATTTATAATTAATATTTATAGACATAAAGATAAGTTATATAACCCTATATTAAAATCGATTTAGTAAAATATATATATTTAGGTTTATCTTTACTTTAAATTAATTCTTATAAAATGTCATTTTCACATCCAAGTGAATCCATGGGGTCCCAATATTGACCCAAGGATGCCCATGGTCAGAAATATCTCATCCAATAGGATTAGGACATGAGTTAGGGTAGTTTATTATTATTATAATATTATTTTTTAACTTTATTTACCAGATTTACCCTTTAACCATGGAAAATAAAATAATTACTGAAGTTACTATTTATAATGTCCAAAAATAAAAGTTATCTATTTACACAATTTGCACCTTTTGATTCCAAATATGGAATACATTTTTCAATATTCAAAACACATAATTTTTAGTAATTAATTTAAAATTAATTCTCATTGCCAAAACCAAAAAGCGGGTTTTTAAGAAGTAATAACTATCAAAAGATTGACATGTGTTTATGTCCAATTTAAAATTGAAATTACTTAAAATGACCAAAATTATATTAAATGATAAAAATATAATAAAATTAAACTTTAAAACCAATTAAAAAGATAATCTAACTATATAAATAAATTATATGAAAAGGAGGTTTTGAATTAAAATGCAGTATTTTTCACTATTCATTAAAATTTGAATTTTATCAGAAAAATACCAAAAATTCAAAAAAATTAATTTTTTATGTCCTAATTAGAAATAAGATGTTTATTTTTTCAAATTTAACTTATAAAAGTGTAAAAAATAGATTCAAATTGGGTGCACCATCAAAAGGTGGTAAAACTGCATTTTTTTGAAAAATACTTCTTTTATCCCAAAAATTGATTTTGTTCTCATATCATGTTCTAGAAAATGTGAAAGATGAATGTTAATATTATATAAAATTAAAAATTTGGTTAATACTATTCATAACATCTAGTTTATATCCCATTAAATTATAATATTTTAATAATGTATTGTTGTTTAGTGAAACTTGGTATCGCGTACAATGCGAGCTATCGAGGAAGGTCGCTCTTGTGTGTATCGCAAGCCAAGTTAGTATTGGATGTAGTGAAAAATTAATTTCATGTTGCATATAATATAATACAAACTTAGTTCATTTATTCATTGAACAAAATCTATACTCAATGTTGTGTTAAATGAATTCTATCAAAGGAACTTGAAATTATGTGTAACACAAGCCAAGAATAGTGTTGCATATACTGAAGGATAATACAGTGTTGCGTATAGTAAAATATTATCTTGGTGTATCATACAAAAAAAGAAATCAAAGAAATTAAAAAGAATCTATCTCTTAAAATATTGGTGTGTTACACTAGTAAGTGTTATGTACAACAAAATATATCACGAGTAAATAAGAAATAATATGTATAGCAAGGTAGATAACTAAAAACACATTCCATTTAATCAATAACTTGAGAATGAATAAAAATATTTCATGAATTAATGATGACCATATAATTCCATATAAATATTCACATGAACTTTAAAATTTTCCATGGATATCATAACTATTCAAATAATAAAATTTCTATCCATAACTAATCTCATAATAATGGAAAGAATAATATCGGAAGTCATAAACTTACTATCAAGGCCTCGTGCCAGGATATTTTACATAAATGGGTAAGGAATTAGATGAATAACCAAACTAGTTTATCTCATGATACCTACAGATGCATCAAGGGGCTATAGCATGCCCCTAAAATAACTTACCAAGTCTAATTTATTCATCATATGAAAGGAGTGAATAAAAATTGAATACATAATCAACAAAAACATTCATCTTGAAATACAAGCTCATGAAATTTCAATATCTTTCCCCAAAAAAATGGTTATGAAATATCTAGAGAAATAATAAGGTTGGTATCATTACAATATATCCCTAGTTGATAATAAAAGGTTTTTTTTATTAATAGAAATACCATAAAAAGTTTATTAAAATCATTCTTGAGGAAAATACCCTTTTCATTTTAAAATCCACCCTTTAAAAATAAAAATTTCTAGAATATTAGGGAAAAAAATTATTTAAAAATAATCATCGAAACTTTAAAATTAATCTCAAAAGTAATGAGTGGTCATTAAAGCAGGAAATTCCATTCAGAATGAGTATGTTAAAATAAAGATTCCTTTCACATTTTTGGAAAAAAGTAAAAAAGTTCATTGTTCAGAAAATGATAAGAATATTACTTTTAAACAATTTTTTAAATATTAAAACTTGAGTAAAAATATATTTATTATATAATTTTATAATTTTAATAATATTCTTTAAAAAAATTTAAGAAAAATTTGTATATGGAGGAAAAATATTCCCGATCGAGTAGAAAAACAAAGTCATCTTTCCTTAAAAACATGATTTCGGTATCTTGAGTACTTAAAGTGTAGAAAATGAAAAGAAAAACAATTATTTACATAAATAATAATAATAGAATAAAATATTATGGTTTTAATATATAAATATAAAATAATCCCCCCATAAAATACTTAAACATAAATAATCCCTAATAATGATGAAATTGTGAAATAAACCCTTACCACTTTGGTAAATTTTGAATCATAACCCCATCGAAGAAATAACTTCAGATGAAATATTAAATTTCATGAATATAAATTGATTCATGATATAATATACCCAAAGGGAAGTATATCCACCTCATAAAAATAAATAGGTGCATAATAGAAAATATGTCTTAATGTAGTGGAAATTGAGAAGAAATCTCCTACAAAGATCATACCGTTGAAGTGAGAATTAAAAAATTGATTAATTATATGTATCAAATGTTAATACATATAAAAAAGTTTAAATACAACATAAAATTATCAAAATTTATTACACACATAATATTAGAATATCAAATATAATGAAAAAGTAATATATCCCAATGAAAAGAAATTGAGTTATGAAACCCCTTACCACTTGGTAACTTTCAATTAAAATCCCCTTGGATGAGATAATTTGAAATTGAAACTAAAAATACTATGAAATATTAAGGATTAATAATATAATATGTAAAAGGGAAAACATACACACCATATAAAATAAATTAGGTGCCTAGTATTAAAATATGCCCCAATGAAAGGAAATTGAGGTGAAATCCCTTACCTCAGGTCTAACTCAAAATGTAAGTTATTTATCTTCCAGAATAATAATATTATGTTAATTATTTAATTTATTAATAACCTTTTTAAAGTTTATTATTTTTTTATTTTATTTAATACCATGTTATATTAATTACTTAATCAATTGAATTCACATCATACGTTTTGATAATATTTAATTCATATGTCCAAAATGACTTCAGTGTTTTGAATATGGTAAAAGTGGTCATTATTAAATCATATACAAAATAATAATAATGAAATAATTATAATTTTTATAGATAATTTATATATTTTAAACTAACCATGAAATATATTTTTGAAAAATGAACCATATTACAATCATTGGTACGGTAAATCGTACGCACACTTGAGTAACATTTCCATTTTTCAACAATCATGATAGAAAAAATATAAGTATTTTTATCTTTATAGAATGATAATTATAACATAAATATAATATTAATTATTTAAATACACTTATATATATCATTCATGTGATTTTGTTAGGAAAAATGAATCACATTGCTTCGTGGAGGCGGTAATCCACACGTACACACAAACGATGTTATCATTTTTAAATGAATGAAAATGTAAGAAATTATATGATATATTATATTTAAAAAATTATAAATATATTATTATTATTAATATATATATAATACATAATTAAAACCATCCATTAGCGGTGGTGATGGAAAACAGATTACAATGGTTCGTGAGGCGATCATTCTCCATACACTCAAACGACAATTTCTTTTACCATTTGATGAAAGAGAATATATATATATGGTATTAAATTAAAATAAAAACATATAAGTGTTCGAATAATCTTATTTTATTATAGATTCATTGTTGAATAATATTTTAATGAGGTGGAAGAAGAAATAAAACAAAAACACCCTTTTATGAACAATACATATTCTTCAGAAAACCTCTTTAGGTTTACACCAAAATAATTACTAGAAGGGTTTTATAATAAAAAAGGACTCTATAAAATGATAAGGTAATTAAGGAATATATTTTGGTAGGTATTGGTAGAACCAAAAGTCTTTTTAAGTGTGATGAAAATAGGAGAGGATTCTCCCTTTTATAAGCGAGGGGAGGGGCACTTTTAAAATTTCTTAAATTATTAAATTAATATAAATTATTTATCATGTAAAAATGGATAAAAAATGATATATTTCAAATATATTATTATTATGGGTTACAATAATATCATGAAATAAATTTTTGAAAAGTTTAGATTAGGTTTTTACCCTTATCTCTTTATTTTAACTCACGTTAACCATTTTTGACAATTACTATGAAAATAGCGCTTTTACTCTTTAGAGGTCAATATAGTTACTATAAAAGTAAAATTGAGAAATAAATATACCATATTTGATATTTTTAAACATATAACAATAACTTGTAAGAATATAGTATTTTTAGTAATTTTAAATCATTTTATAAAATATTATTTATTATAAAATAACATTAATGTCATTTTTGACACTATCCATTTAATTTGACTTTAAATAGATCAAGATAAAAGGGTAATTAAAATATATACTCTTAATACATCACTAATATGATATATTAATCTATAAAAATCAATTAATACTATATCAAACTCAAATTATTTTAATTTTAATATTTTTAAAATCATTTATTTTATTTTTATATTAATTAATAAAACACCGTGTCAACATTGGGTAAGAATTTAAGGTAATTATATAATTACTAAAAATTATAAATAAATTATCATAATTAAAATAATTTTATTATTTTCAAAATAATAATTAATATTCATTCACAACTTTTTTCCTTATGTGAACCCAAAAGAGATATTTAAAAGTAAGAAAGTGACATATAAAATATTATATAGGTCACTTTCATGACAAAGTGTACCATAAAAAAATAAACATCAATAATAAAGTTATAAGGGTCTAAATACATTCATCTAATAATATTAAATATGAAAAATGGTGGCTATTTCACTTAGTTTTAACCTAGGATAACCCAATTTACCGTTTTACCGTGGTGATGAGTTTTTACTACTTTTACTATTCATATGAACAAAAATTAAGTTGATGATATTAAATAATTTTAATTATGATGATTACAAATATATATTCCATTTTAATAAATTAAATCTTTATAAGTAGTATAAATTCATTTTATAAGTATCTGGTAAAGTGCGACAAATGTTTTTTTCAAAAAAATGTCTTTTTAAGTCTAAAAGTTTCTCATATAATATTGATTCACATGTAATTAATTAGATTATTTATAACTAAAGGATAATTATATTTATTTAGGATGAAATTTTAAATATTATGGGCCTTTTTCAGTGAAAATAAATGACAATTTTACAAAATCAGTATTTTCACTATTCATTGAAAAATTAATATTTTTCAAAAAATTCAAAAATCTCACCCTAAAGTTAATTTTGACATGATAATTTTAAAAATAAAGTTATTTTTTTTCAATAAAATTTCTTAAATTGGCATACATTAATTATATTATTTTCTCATAAAAACTAATAAAAACATTTTTGATGAAAAATACATTTTTGAAGAATTTAAAGACTTTATTAAAATTTAGTACTTATTTACCAATATATTTACTTTATATAAAATATTTATGCATAATTTTAAAAAAGTGTTTATTTATATTGATACTATCAATTTAAATAGTTAGGTTATAATGGTCACTTTTAAATATTTTAATAGTATACTTCAGTTCGTTTAAACTCGATGCTGCTTATAAGCCAAGTTATCTAATATTTAAAGAGAAATATATTATAAAATCTTGGGGTGTTACATTATACCACCTTAAATAAATTTCACCCTCAAAATTCTATTTCAGTCATCAAAGGTCCAACCATTTTTGATAACCCACATCATACATAATGATACTAAAACTTCTTTTGAAAAATGAAAGTGGAAATAAAAAATGTTACGTGAAATATCACAAATTTGGGTTCCCAGATAATGTAAAAATTGGTAAAAATTTAGAATATATACATGGAATATAAGAATAACATCAAGGAATAATATATAGTGATAAAGAATATGGTCATGAGAAAGCTAATGACCACAAAACTATAAATCAAAGAGGGGTGGAATGACCATAAATTCCTCAAAAATAAAGGTAATAAGATAATTTTTTGTTTCAAGATTCTTTTCATAGAGTTGATGAATTACATTAACATATAGACTAAGAAAATAAGGAAATAAACTTAATTGAAAAGTAGAATTTTATACTTAAATAAATTTTCACCACAATATCATCTTTTGATCCAAATGATGAGTATTCAAGATGAATTATTCATGTAAAAAGCACTAAAATAAACTTCTAATAGAACAAATAATACCTAAAATAATAACAATATATTCCAGTTATC
Organism: Viscum album; assembly: GCA_963277665.1. NCBI lineage: Eukaryota > Viridiplantae > Streptophyta > Magnoliopsida > Santalales > Viscaceae > Viscum > Viscum album. The sequence continues at coordinate 391,095,368 of OY728147.1, read as the reverse complement.
TTTACTAAAAACAAAATGGGTAGAAAAATGTAAGATAATACTAAAAATGAATAAACATTCATATATTAATATCTAAAATTCAATAATTGAACCAACAAATTAACATAGATTATACCATAAATAAATAACCCTACATACTAAATAACTTTAATAACCTCAAAATTAAAGAATTTATTAACCTCAAAGGTTATCTCATACCCTTCATCTTACACATCCAAAAAACATAATAACATTATTCTCAAAGAATCCTTCAGGTTAAACCTAATGGTTTTTTAAGACAAACAGAGACATGAATTGGTCACCCAATAAAATTTCATCTAAAATATCTTTGATCACCTAAAAATAAAAAAGATTTTATCCTATAATATGTTTCCAAAAATATATTTAATCATATTAAATTCCCATCACATAGAATCTCAAAAGGGGTATTTATACCTTTAAACATATGATTAACCTTAAACTTATCATCCCAATACACTTTAGGTTTATCCCATATCACTATGGAACATTATAGGTTTCCATAGTTTATTTTCATTGATTTATAATAATGGTTCATAGAGAAAATTTGAATCAAAACAAGCATATCCCTAGAGATTTTCAAACCAGGTGTGCAGTAAGGGAACACTCACCGTGCACCATAATGATGCCCAAGATACTCTAGACCAAATCTTTTTTTGGGTTATTACCCCTAGGTGAATATATGCCAAAACCAAATCCACTTGTAGTATCTATACATGTATATATTTCTAGTAAAACTATATAATATATAAATTAATAATTTTTTATGTTATATTATATATAGAAATATTCTTATAGTTTTTCATAGGGATATGTTCTCAAATCTATATTTTACTACATATAGTTCCCAAAGTTTTTACTAAACTTCCTCTGCTACCAAATATAAATACCCCAAACCTATTAGCCTAGATTTAGTGGTTAATTTATTAAATTTTCACTAGATACAAGGAATCACATCCTGAAGGACCAAATAGTTTAGTAGTCTTGGTAAACTAGACACATAAATTAATATCACATTACATTTGAAAACATAAAAATAAAGCATAGTGAAAGTAAATATTCTACATCATTGAACTCATTAAAATATTTCTTCTTCATATCCTAGGGAAAGGGAAAAAATAAGGGTGAGTTTAGATGATTAGTAAGGGTTACATACAGTAGATGATATCATAAGCGAATAAATAATATTCAATTTAGAAAGGTAAATAACTAAAAACACATGCCATTTAATCAATGACTTGAGCACAAAGAATAATATGGTAGGAATACATGATGATCAAATAATTACATATAAATAATAAAAATAACTTTAAAATTATCCATGGATATCATAACTATTAAAATAATCACATGTGTATTCATAACTAATCTCATAATAATGGAACACATAATTACATACATCATAAACTTACTGTCAAGGACTCATGCCAATTTTTTTTACATAAATGGGTAAGTCCTCAACCAAATACCTAAAATATTATGTCTCATGAGACCTTATAATGAATCTAGGGGATATAGATGTCCCTTCCCATCATATACTAAGTCTAATAAATTCATCATATAAAAGGGGATAATAGTTATTCAATACATAATCAATATAAACATTCATATTAAAAAACTAGAATATGAAATGTTAATGTTTCCTGAGTAAAAATGATCATAAAACATCCAAATAATTAATAAATATGGTGTCATTACAACATATCCCTAGTGTATTATAAAAAAATAAGGGGTATTTGTCATTTATGAATAGAAATACCAAAAAAACATCATTAAAAAAATTCTTGAGAAAAATACTCTTTTCATTTTTAAATCCATCCTTAAAAACTAAAAATTTACAGAATATCTGGGAAAAAATTTTCTTTCAAAATAATCATGGAAACTTGTAAAGGAATCTTAAAAGTAATGAGTAGTCATGATAGTGTGAAATTCTATTCATGCTGAGTTTGTTAAAACAAATACCCCTTTCACATTTTCAGTAAAATGTCAACAAACACCTTGTTTGGAAAATGAAAAATAGATTGCTTTTAAAGATTTTTTAAAATTAAAACATGATTAAAAATTTATTTAGTAAATAATTGAATAATATTAATTTTTTTAAATTTTTTTAATGAAAATATGGATATGGAAGAAAAATATTCCCAACCGAGTAGAAAAACAATATCAGTTTTCCTTAAAAAAATGATTTTGGTATCTTGAGTAATTAAATAGAGGAAAATTAAATGAAAACCTATAATTTTAAAAAATAAACATAGGTTAAAAATAGTTTGGGTTTAATAAAAAAAGATCAAATAAATCCCCCATGGGAAACTTAAACATAAATAATCTTGAATATTGATTAGATGGTGAAATAAACCCTTATCACTTTGGTAAATTTTGAATCATAACCCCCATAAAATAAATAACTTAAAATTAAACATTTAATACCATTAATATAAAGGGATTAACGATATAAAATATCAAATGGGTAGTAGATAAACCTCATAAAAATAAATATGTGCAGAATACCAAATATGTATCAATGGAGTAGAAATTGAGACAAAATCTCTTACAAAGATCAGACCATTGAATTGAGAATTAATCAATGAATTGATTATGTGTATCAAATTTAAATCCACATAATTTTTTTAAATACAATATAAAATAATCAAAATTAATTACACACATAATCTTATAATATCAGAGATAATGAATAAGTAATGCAAGCTAATTAAAATAAATTGAGTTATGAAACCCCTTACCACTTAGTAACTATCAATTCCAAACCCATTAGGCGAAATAAATTGAAATTGAAACTCAAAATACCATGAATTATTACTTATTAATGATATAACATGTAAAATGGGAAACATGGACACCATATAAAATAAATTAGACACAAAACATTAAAATATGCCTCAATGAAAGTAAATTGAGACAAAATCCATTATCTCAGTTCTAAATCATCGTGTGTGGTATTTATAGCCCTGAATAATGAAATTATGTTAATTATTTAATTAATTAATAACCTTTTTCAAGTTTATTATTTATTTATTTTATTTATTACCATGTAATATTTAATTATTTAATTAATTAAGTTCACATCAGACGTTTTTTGACATTCAGTTCATATGTCCAAAATAACTTCGATGTTTTGAATATGGTAAAATGAACATTGTTCCATCATCTATATAATAATAATAATGAAATAATTCTCATTTTTATACATAAATTATACCTTTTAACCTAACCATTAAATATGGATATTGAAAATGAATTGTGTTACAATCATAGAGACGATAAGCCGTACATACACATGAGTAACATTTCCATTTTTCAATGATATTGATGTAAATAACATAAATATTATTTTATATTTAAATAATTATAATTATAAAATAAATATCATATATTTTTTAAATACACTTATATATAGATTTCATATAATGTTGTTATGAAGAATGAACCACATCTCTTTGTGGTGGTGGTAATCCACATGTACACATGAACAATGATATCATTTTTATATGAATGGAAAGATAAGAAATTATATGATATATTATCTTTATATATTGATAAATATGTCATTAATATCATATATATAGATTAAATCCATCATTAAAACCACCAGTGAGTGGTGGTGATGGAAAAAAATTACATTGGTTCGCGAAGTGGTAGTCCATCGTACACATGAATGACGATCTCTTTTCCCATTTTAAGGAAGTGGAGATGGATATAAGGTATAAAATTAACATAACAAAATATAATTTAATTGGTGATAATTATTTTATTATAAAAATATGGTTGAATAATATTTTAATTAGGTGGAAGAAGAAATAATACCAAAATGCTCGGTTAAGAATGATACTTATTCTTTAGAAAACCTCTTTAGGTTTACACTAAAATCCTTCCTAGGAGGGTTTTATAATAAAACCAAGAACTTTAAGACATAATAATGGAATAAATTAAGGTATTTTTGTAGGTATTGTATGAACCAAAAGGCTTTTAAGTGTGAATAAAAGAGGAATGTAGGTGCCCTTTTATAAGGTAGGGGAGGGACACTTTTGGAATTTCTTAAATTATTAAATTAATATAAATTATTTATCATGTAAAAATTTCCCCCAAATGATATATTTAAAATATATAATGAGTATTGGATTAAATACTATCATCCAATAAAATGTGGGAATGTTTATATTAGGTTTTTACCCTTATCTCTTTGTTTTAATCCACTTTAACCCTTTTGGATAATTATCGGGTTAATGATGTTTTTACTCTTTAAGGGTCAATATAGTTACTATAAAAGGAAAATCAGAAAATAAATAGACCTTATATGATATGTTTAAACATATAAAAATCGTTTTTCCTTATATAGGTTTTTTATGAATTTTAAATCATTTAATAAATATTATTTATTACAAAACAACATTAATGTCATTTTTGACACTATTCATTTAATTTGTCTTTAAATACATCAAGACAAAAGGGGAAATAGAATATGGAATTTTGAAACACAAATAATATGATATATTAATCTATAAAATTATGTAACACTATAAATCACTAAAATTTTATTACTTTTAATACTTTTGAAATTATTTATTTTATTTTTCTATTAATTAATAAAATACTATGCCGGTGTTGCATAAGAATTTAAGGTAATTATATAATCAATAAAAATTGTAAATAAATTATCATAATTAAAATAATTTCATTATTATCATAATAATAATAAATATTAATTCAAAACTTTCTTTTTTCCCTTTGTAAACCCGTAAGATATATTTAAAGTAAGAAAGCAACATTTTGTATTTTTCTTTACTTAAAATATTATATTGGTAAATTTCATGGAAAATCATACCATAAACAAATAAATATAAATAATAATGTGATTAGGGTATAAATAAATTTATCCAATAATATTTAAGATAAAAAATTACATACTTATCAATTAGTTTTAACCTAGGTTAACCAGATTTATCCTTTTACCAGAGTGATGAACTATTACTATTTTTACTATTAATTATGAAATAAAATTAATTTAAACTTATTAAATAATATTAATTATGTTTTTTAAAAATATGGAATCATTTTAACCAAATTAAATCTCCATAATTATAATAAAATCATTTTATAAGTATCCCGTAAAGCACACCGAAAAACGGTTTTTCAAAAAAGTGCCTTTTTAAGTCTAAATGTATTTTTATACCAAGATCACATATAATATTTATTAATATATAATTAATTATATTATTTATAACTAAATTATACTTATATTAAATTAGGATAAAATTTAAAATATTATAGAGCTTTTTCAAACAAGAAAATGAGAGTTTTACAAAAACTGGTATTTTTTTATATTCACTGAAAAATCAATATTTTATGGAAAATCCTAGAATTTCACCCAAAGTTAATTTTTAAATTCTAATTTAAAAAATTAAGTTAGTTTTGTAATATAAAATTTCTAAAATTTCTATAAATTAATTATATTATTTTCTCATAAAAACCAATAAAAACATTTTTTCCAAAAAATATATTTTTGAAGCAGGTAATAATTTTACTAAAAATTGAGTAATTATTTAACAATATATTTAATCCATCTAAAATATTTATACATAATTTTAAAAAATTATTTATTAATATTCATATATCCCATTTTAATTTAGTGGTTATAATGGTCACGTTAAAATATTTTAATAGTATATCGTAGTTTGTTTAGACTCAGTTTTGTATGTAACACAAGATATCTAAGAAATCATTTTTTTAAAGAAAAATATATTCTAAAATATTAGAGTGTTATATGGATGATATATATAATTTTATTTCAATAAATAATATGGTATTTATTATATAATAATCATTATAAAAATATAAAATAATACTTACCTTATTTCCATCATGATCATTGAAAAATGGAAGCGGTACTCATGTGTACATATAGCTTACCATATCCATGATTGTAACATTGTTAATTTTTTCATAAAAATATTTCATGGTTGATTTTATATTTATAATTAATGTATGAAAATTATAAATATTTCTTATTTATTATTCTTTATATGATGCAATAATGATATCTTTTACCATATTCAATCCATTGAAGTCATATTGGATATATGAATCGAGTATCGTCAGAACATCAAACATGAAATTAATTGATTAAGTAAATAAATATAACATGGTAATAAATAAAATAAAAGGAATAATGAAATCGAGATTTTTTATTAATAATTTAAATAATTAACATAAGTTTATTATTTAAGAAGATAAAGTAATCATGTGTTGAGTCGGACCTGAGGTAAGGGACTTATAACTCAATTTCATTTCTTTGAGTTATATCACTTCTTCCTTATATTTGATATTCTAAGATTATGTTCATAAATAATTTTTATTATTTTATGTTTTATTTCCACTTTTTTATGTGGATTTAAATTTTATACACATAATCAATTCATTGATTAATTTTCACTTCAACTGTGTGATCTTTGTAAGAGATTTCATCTCAATTTCCACTCTATTGAGAAATATTTGGTATATTGCACCTATTTATTTTTATGAGGTTAATATAGTACCCTTTTATATGTTATATCATGAATATCTTTTAATTATTGGTATTTATTATTTCATTTGAAGTTATTTCTTACATGGGGGTTATGATTCAAAAGTTACCAAAGTGGTAAGGGTTTATTTTGCAATCTCATCATTATTAAAGATTATTTATGTTTAAGTATTTTATGGGGGTATTATTTTATATTTCTATAATAAACCCAAAATATTTTCTTATCCTATGTTTATTTCTTTAAATTGTAATTTTTCATTTCATTTTACACTCTTTAAGTACTCAAGATACCAAAATCATTTTTTTAAGGAAAACCGAATTGTTTTTATACTCAGTTGGGAATTGTTTTCTTTGATATCCATATTTTTCTTAAATTTTTTTAAAAAATATTTTTAATATTAATTAATGATTTATTTAATACATTTTTACCAATATTTTATTTTTTTTAAAATGGTTTAAAATGAATATTCTTTTCATTTTTATAACAAGTTACTTTTTGACTTTTTATAAACAAATGTGAAAGAAATTTTTGTTTTAATGTACTCAACATGAATAAAATTCTTCCACCATCATGAAAAATAATTTATTTGAAGATTCATTTAAAAGTTTTCATAATTATTTTCAAATAATTTCTTCCCTAATATTCTATAATTTTTTAGTTTTTAAAAGTGGAATTCGAATTGAAAAGGTTATTTTCCTTATGAATGTTTTAATGATCTTTTTATGGTATTTATATTCATAAAAAACAATAACCATTTTATTATTTTTGGGTATATATTGTAATGATACCATCCTTATTATTTATTTGTATGGTTTATGATCAGTTTTATTAGTGTAAATATTGAAATTTTATATGCTAGTTTTTCAATATGAATATTTATATTGATTATGTATTGAATTGTTATTATCCTCTTTTATATGATGAACGCATTAGACTTAGTAAGAGATTGATGGGGCCCTATATATCCCATTTATGCATTGTTAGGTCTCATGATTCAAAATATCTTGGGCATTTAGCTGAGAAATTACCTATTTATGTAATATTTCATGGCACGAGGCCTCGACGATATGTTTATGATGTCCAAAATTATACATTCCATCATTATGAGATTATTTATTGATGTCCATATGATTATTTGAATAATTATGATATCCATGGATAAGATTAAAGATCATGTAATTATTTATTTATAATTACTTGATCATCATGTATTCCTGCTATATTATTCTTTGTTATAAAGTTATTGATTAAATGACATTTGTTTTTCTTTATTTACCTTTCCATATTGAATATTATTTATTCACTTATGATAAAATCCATTGTATGTAACCCTTACTAAGCATATTAAATCACCCTTATTTTTTTACCTTTACCCAGGATCTGAAGATGGTATATTTGAATGAGTTTAAGGATGCAAAATATTTACTCTCACTATTTTTTTTATTTTATGTTTTCAAATATAATATGAGATTAAAGTATGCATATAGTTTACCAAGAATACTAAATTTATTTATATTTTGGGATGTTATCAATTATATATAGTTCTAATGTAATAAAGACACTATTAGATTAGGGATACTGAGGGTAGGGTATTTAATGTCTGTGTCCAATTAGATAATATCATATATCCATAGAACTATATTCAAGAAAAATAGCATGGTACCTCTAGGTTCTAATCATATAGGGGTACTGCTATGAACTTTTAGCATGACATATATTCCTATAACATTATCACCTAAAAATGTTATACAGAGAAACAATCATTATGCAATAATAAAAAATTCATTAATAAAATTTACAATAAAGTACTAAACAAGTTTGTTACAGGGCACCAACTCTAATAGACTTGTTTGTTCCGAGCACAATTAAAGCTTCCTTTGATGGTATAACTAAATCAGTTTTAGTCTTAATTTATGTGTAATCATTACTGCACATTATTAAAATGTTAATTACAATGAAAACTATATTTTTTTGACTATATTAAGATATAGAAACTAGAAGAGAAATATCTTCACATGTAATTTATAATTAAGAACATATAGAATTACCTTGTAATTATCTCATAATTGATGATTCGTATAAAAAATATATTATCATAACATCATTTTATTACATGATTCAAGCATAAAATCCATGTATCATTGATTTATACATTTAATAAAATCTCTGAACATCATAATAGAATTTTTGGGTTCTAGCACGATCGATCCTGATCAATTGCATTGTTCATAGTTGATCACAGCTAATTTCTTCTTGAATTAGAAGGAACTATTGATGTTCTCTCAAAGTATTGAGATAGGAGGAAGATAGAACCATTCTATATCTCTATATATTTTTATAGGTCTTGATAGAGTCTCTCTCTATCCATTGTCTACACCAAAAGTATTATGGAAAGTGTTATAATTAGATATTTATTATGCTAGGTTTGGGGTTGGAAAATTACGCACAAGCCCTTTCCCAACATAAAAATTCTTATTTGACCCCATTTCCAATAATAATATATATTATTAATCACTTGAAATGTGAAATAGATTAATAATATTAATAAATATCATTTACACCATTTATAGTTGGATCATTAAGGATGATCCACTTTCCTATATCGATATTTACCGATCCTTGAATAATGAATATTTATTTAATAAATAAATTCCACCCCATTATTATATGATAAATATAATAAATATTATATTCAACAATCTTGAAAAATATATATTATTATTATTTAAATCAATTATTATTTTGAATAACTTATGATTAAATCTTGGTGATCAACCAAACCTAAATAAATATTATTTATTCCAACTGGTTAAATTCATCACTTGAATTTAAATGAGATTTTAGATATAGTTAGTGTGTGACTCACTATGCCTATTTTTCAATATAATTAGGCATAAAAACATAAAGTTCAAGTCTAGTATCTAGAAACCTCATAAGGATCTCTTAGAGAAATAATTTAATGTTTCATTGACATCCAAACTCCTGAGAATGCTTTACAGGTAATATAATCTATTTATCACGATATCTAAAATAAAGAAAGTTGTATACCAGTGCCGTCAACCAATATACTTGATGTCTCTTTCTTTGTATAAGTACCCAATATTAAACATTATATAATATTTAGTTTTAAATCAATCATTTATTCTCTTACATTTGAGGTTATTTTCATGTTTAGTGTTTTAGATAATTAGGTCATAAATCATATATAACAAAACTATAAAATACAAAGTGAAAACATCTTATTAGTATCCATTTTCCCATAATATAAAACTTTTATAATAAATCATGATCTCTTTTACTGAAAACTCTTCATAACATTCAACTTGACATATTCTTTTCCCTTACCCATCCTTAAAATCTTGTGAAAACATTTTAAAAACATGGGATGAGAAAAATAATATTAGTAAGGGACATAAAAAGAAGAAAAAAATTAGTCCAATAAAAATAATTTAAACCCACAAAAAACCTTTTTCTAAAACAATAACATTTTACCCATAAAGGGAAATATCATTTCTTTAAAATATCATTTATTTTACTTTAAAAAAAAACATTTCCATGAAAACTCATTAGAAAGCATAAAAAAAATAATGTAGGTACCTTGGGACATAATATAATATAACCCTTATAGAACCCTTACAAATTGGAATAACCATACAATTAACTTCCAATATAATTATTCTGATAATATAATCATTACCCAATGCATTGGATCACTATCTGGGTGCACCCATCATTTAAGCTATAACAGGCTCACTCGGTGGTATCTGGACACACCCATCGTATATAATGTCCAAGAAACACAACATGAATAAAACATTTAATTATTTTAAAATCTCTTTTAAACTCATATGTAAATCACTTTTAGATATTAAAATACCATTTTCTTTCAAAAGACTATTTTCAATACTATTTTATTTTTAAAAAAAATTTTTAATACCAAAATATCCAAAAAAGGGAAATAAGGTTTTTAATTTAAGAAAAAATGTAAGATTGAAAAGTAATCTATAAATAAAATAGAATAAATAATGACAATAAATGTAGTTTTCACTATAATTTAAAAATACGACATTTTATTTTTTATTTGTCAAAACGTTTTTTTAAACACGTAAAAAGATTCCTTTTGAAAACCTTTGAAATAAAGTAAAATGCACATAAAATGAAATTTATAAATATTTTAGGTCTATATAAAACATTTTAAAAATAATTTTAAAACATTTACATGTAATAGAAATATATTTTTAAGGAAAAAATTAAAAGAGGATTTATTTAGACGAAAAGTCCCTTATCACTTTAGAAATATTTAAATCATAAGACCTATGAAAGAATAACATTAAAAAAAATTAAATACCATTATAATAGATAAATTAATGATATAACATGTCAAAGGTTATGTATATAAACCTTATAAAATAATACAATTTTATAACATCAAGATATTCATCAACAAAAGGAAATTGAGATGAACTCCCTCACCTTGAGTCTGATTGGTCACGAGTGTCTTTATATTCCTGAATAATAAACATATATAAATTATATAATTTATTTATAAAATTTTTCATGTTTATTATTACTTTTATTTCACTTATTAACAAGTTATATACAATCACTTAATCAATTATGTTTAAAACAAATTCTTGACCACAGTTGTCTTGTGTATCAAAAAAAAACAAATTTAGATGGTTAACTATGGTCAAAGTGGTCATTATATAAACATATAAAGAATAAAAATAATGAAAAAAGTATAATATTTATACATAAATTATTATTTTAAAACCCATAATGAGATATGGTTACAAAAAATGAACTATCATTATGATCATGGAGACGGTAGGTCGTATGTATGCATAATAACATTTCTATTTTTCAATGATCATTATGGAGAGAAGGTAAGTAATATTTTATCTTTAAATAATGATAATTATATATTAAATACCATATAATTTAATAATATATACTTATATACATCATTTTTGTGATGCGGTGGTGAATAAAGTAATGACATCGCTTCAAGGAGGCGGTAGTCCACACGTCTATGAACGATGTTATCATCTTTTTAAGTGAGTAAAAAAGTAAAAATAAAATGATATATCATATTTATAGAAGATAAATATGTCATAAATATCATAAATATTTAATTTATATAATATATATTTATTATATTTACCCTTATTACCTTACGAGTAATGCTTTAGTGAAAAGAGAATCATATCACTTTGTGAGGCGATAGTCCACCGTACACATAAGTGACATTATCATATCCCTTACAGAATAGAATATAAAAAGGTTATATATTATATAATTAATAAAATGGTATAATTATGTTATAAATATCATATATAAACACTATAACCATAATTATACCCAACCATGAGAGGTTGTAATAGGAAAATGTATGACATCATTTCGTGAGGAGGTAGTCCTCCGTACACACAAATGATGATTTCATAACCCATTTGATGGAACTGTGTGTCGGTTTAGGTCATAACCTTAACATAAAAAATCTAATTATATGTAAGATACTGATTTTATTATATCTTTATGATATAATAATAATTTAAGGGGTTGAGAATGAAATAACACAAAAATGTTTGTTGATGAACGTTACCTCTTCTTCAGGTATCTTCTTTTGGTTTACACCAAAAAAATTCCTTTGTTAGATTTATACCCAATTTAAGGTTTATAGAAATATATTAGTGTTTTTGATAAGTGATTTGGGTATTTATTTACTGAACTACATGGTTTTTATGGTGTCAAAATAGGAGAGGTTGTGGTCTTTTATAAGTGAGGTGAGTGGCACACTTATAATTTTTTGAAAGAGTGAATTCCAACCACCTTTTTTCATGTAAAAAGGACCCAATATTGGTAAATTAATGATAATACAAGTTATAGTGTCTAAATATTTCTAACCAATGGGTTTTTGAAAAATGTTTAGGTAATTTGGACCCTTAAGTTTAAAGTTTAACCATTAAGTAAACTCATTTTTACCATAATCATTGTAATTAATTTAAATTATTTTCACTAATCAATTTGTTAAAAAATAAAGTTGATAATATTATAAATTATAAATTATTTTGATTATAAATATGTAATACATTTTTACAAATTCAATTCACATAATTTTCAAAATTTAATTAAATATTAATTCCACCGATGCGGCGAGGCAGTGGGTTTTTAAGAAGAGTTTTTTTGAAAAAGATGATTCTATATTAACTCTATGTTTAATAATAATAATTATATGAAACTAAATTAATATTTTATGATATATAGTAAAAATATTTATGTTAAAAAATCACCCATTAGTTATTATTTTATTTAATTAAAAATGAGAAACATAATTCATTTTAAAACAGTTTTTAGAAAAACCAGTTTTTAAACCCCAAAACAAACTTATACTAAAAACCAATATAAAATTGATTAAAAAGTAATAAATTGTATTAAATATAAATAAATAATAATTATGTTAGTTTAAAACATATTCAAATCATATTAGGAATCTCAAATTACTTAATTTATTAAAAAGAATTGACTTTTTACAAAAATTATGTATTTTTTCACTATTCACAGAAAAATCAATATTTTTTCTGAAAAATAAAAAAATTTCACCGAGAATTTTTTTATATTATGATTTAAAAAATTATATTCATATTATAAAATTTCAATTCTAAAATTTATAAATTAATCTTTTAAATAAAACCTTATAATAAAAGTGTTTAATTAAAATAATTTCCTTTTTGATTAAAAATTACTTAATAGTTTTATAACTAATATAACTATCTAATTCATAATAAATAAATAGGAAAATTATTTATTCTATAATTACCTATGTTTTTACATCCTTACCCACCTTCATAAATTTTTTCATCCTAATTTTATTGACTTATTAAACAAGTGGGGATATCTTTCCCTTATAGCTTTTTCAGATTCCCATGTTGCCTCTTAAACCATGAGTTTTCCATAAAACATTAACCTGATAAATCACCTCATTCCACTACACTTTACCTATACTATCAAGAACCTAAAAGTTTTATTCTTCATAAGAAATATTCTCTTCCAACTAAACTTATCCAGGGCTCAAAACATGAGATAAATCTGAAACAAATTTCCTTAACATCAAAACATTAAATATGTTGTATACCTGATATAAAATTGGATGTAAGAACACTTGGTAGCCAAATGATCCAATTTTTTCTTGGATTTCATGTGGTCCAATGAACTTTTGACTCAAATTCCCCTTCTTACTAAAACATATCACACTTTTCCATGGAGAAAATTTGAGAAAGACATAATCTCCTACCATGAAATAAATATATTTACTTAGATTATCCACAAAACTTTTCTATATTTTCTGAGCTATCCTCATATGTTTTTGAATCAACTGTACATTCTTAGATATTTCATCTTCCAACTCTGGTCCCATAACCTTCATTTCTTCTATTTCATCCCAAAAATCTGGTTTTCAACACCACTTTCAATATAATTCCTTAAATACTACCAAACACATACTAAAATAAAAACTGTTATTATAAGAAAACCTAACCCAAGATAGATGTTGATCCAAAATTCCCTAGTAATCCATTTAACCAGAATGAAAAATATCTTCTATGGTCTGAATTTTCTGGTCATAATATCCATTATATTTTTTATTAAATGTATTACTGATATTTAATTCAGTACCCAATGACTACTGAAGTCCTTTCCAAAAATTAGATATGAAATTGGGATCACAGTTTGATACAATGGAGATAGGAACTCTATGTAACTTGACAATAACAATTATATACACTCAATAAATATTATCTAAATACATTTTATCTAAAATTAAAAGGAAATTCAGAGATATAGTTAATCAATCAACAATAACTGAAATCACATTATTACCTTGAGAAGTATTTGGAAATCCTACCATGAAATCCATTGATATTTTCTCCCATTTCCACTCAAGCACTGGAAAAGGTTAAAGTATCCTATTTGGTAATATTCATTCTTATTTAACCTATTGATAATTAAAGTACTTCATAGTTAATTTATCAATATCTATTTTCATTCCATCCCACTAGTAATTATCCCTAAGGTCTCTGTATATATTAGTGCTGCCTGAATGAATGGAAAATGAAGAATTGTGAGCTTCACTAAACAAATATTTCCTCAAATGGGAATCATGTGGCACACATAGTCTTATTACAAATCTTAAAACAACTTATTCATCAATATTAAAATCAGGAAACTTACCCTTATTAACATATTATACATTTTCCTGTAAATATTGATCTTAATTTGGAAATTTCTTAATTCTTTCTAATGATGTCGACTACACTGAAACCTAAAAAAATAGAGGATGTACCTGAATCCACAACTTTTAGGCCAAATTTTATCAAATCATTAACCAAAGGGCCACATTCCAAATGAAACATGGTTAATATAACATTATTTTTTTACTTAAAGCATTAAACACTTTTTTTTCTTTTCTAGGATGGTAATGAATCGTGAAATCATAACCCTTGATCAGTTCTAGACATCTTCTCCATTTCACGTTCAATTAATTTTGAGTGAATATGAAATAATCTTTTTTATCTATATTTATTTCACACTTTAATCCATATAAATTATTCCTCCATATTTTTAAATAAAAACCATAATAGCTAATTCAAAATTATGTGTAGGGTAATTTAACTAACGAGGCATCAACTAATGTGAAACATACACAATTACCTGATCATTCTACATTAATAAACAACCAATTATTTTCAACGAAGCATCACTATAGATGAAAAATACACTATTTCTTGAAGGTAGGGCCAGAACCTTAGTATTCACCAATATTGTTTTCATTTTTTGAAAATAATCATCATATTATTTTATCCTGATGAAATTAACACTTTTTTGAGTTAACTTTGTTAGTGGGCTAGACAACTAAGAAAAGTTTTTAAAAAACCACTAGTAGTAACCTACTAATCTAATAAAACTATGAATATTTGTGATATTTTTGGGTCTTGGCCATTATTCGATAAATTTTGTTTTTTAAGAGTCAATAGTTATTCCATCCTTAGAAACAATATGACCAAATAATGAAAATTGTTACAACCAAAATTCAAACTTGCTAATTTTTCTACACATTTTATTTTCTTTTAAGGTTTTCAAAACATCCCTTAGGTGTATTTCATGTTCCTATTAAATTTTATAATATACCAAATTTTCATCAATAGACACAAACCACAAACTTGTCTAAGAACTCATGAAAGTATCTATTCATAAGATTCATAAATATAGTAGGTACATTAGATAACCTAAATGAAATAACTACTACATTCTCATAGTGACCATATTTAGTCCGAAATGCAATCTTCAGAATTTCTTCTTCCTTCACTTTCAAATGATGGTACCCCGATCTCATGTCAACCTTTAAAAAATACTATGATCACTAGAGTTGATTAAAAAAATATTGATATGAGGAAAATGATACTTGTTATTAATAGTGATGTTATTCAAGGCTCTAAAACCAATGCAAAGTCTCATTGAACCATATTTATTTTTAATAAAAAAAATACGAGCACCCCATGGTGAAGTACTAGGTCAAATGAAACCTTCATCTAATAACTCTTGTAATTGATTTTTCAATTCTAAAATTTCTATTTGAGCCATTAGATAAGGTGGTTTAAAAATAGTTTTAGCATCTAGTACTAAGTCAATGTTAAAATCAATCTCCTGATCAGGAATAAAACTGAAAAAATCATCTAAAAAAACTTCCATTTACTCATTTACTATTGGGAAATCGTAAATTTGAATAGTTTTTTTTATTTTAAACAATATCATCTAGGTAAATTTCAATGACATATCTAATAAAATTTTTAGCTTCTTTGTAAGTTATCAAATGAATGAAATCATTTAACACAACTTTATTTTCACTGAAATATATCATAGAATGATAAAATAATATCCAATCCATACTATTAATGATATCAAACTCTAATATGTATAGTTCAATACAATTTTATAGAAAAACCATACTATTGATTACAATAGGAAGATTTCTATAAATATTGGTTTCTTTAATGCTTCCACTCATAGTTTTCAAAAAAAATTTTATCTAACTTTTATGAGGTGATATTACTAATTTAATTGAAAATTTCTCAGAAATTAAAGAATGTGAAGATCCAGAGTCAAAAATGGTATTTTCATAATTCAAATACATAAGTAAAATAACTATCACCACTTAATTTGATGTCCCAACATCAACTGTAGTAGTAGAAAATGACCTCACTATACATTTCTACTTTCAATCATAAATATTTCCATCCCATGAAACTAAATTCAGATTTGAATTAACATAATATTAACTTATTAAAACTACAACATCTTACCCTTGGATGGATATAAGTTACCCCATTCTATGATTGTTCAAGATTATTTTCCTTATATTTATAGTCCATGGGGCCAAACCTTCCACATTGGTAACACTTCCTTGACTTCATAAGACATTCTCTAGGGTGTTTTTAATACAATTACTACAAGATGGGAACATCATTTTCTTACCTCTAAATTTATTTATTGTATGTTTCCCCATTTCCTTATAACCTAACCAATTATTACTTTCATCATCATGAGGCATATATGAGTAATAAAACTCCATATCAACCTTTTTAGAAAAAATTAACAACTTTCTCATAGATTTTTAAATTCTTGTATGGAAAATTATCTTCATAGTATTGGTTTCAATTTAGAGTAAAACCTATTAATTTTTCTATCAGTGTCCCAAATAAAATTTGGCACATACCTATCCCATCTTGTGAAGTTTTATTTATACATTTCTATAAAATATTCATATTTTAACTCAATCCTAGGAATGGTTTTTCCATTCAGATTCAAAAAACCTTAAGGAAATAAATCTCATGAAAAATATAATTAAACATTTTCCATTTCATGGAATCAATATCATCTTTCACTATAGTACTCTTAAACAAAGACCACAATTGATCATCTTCACCTTTAAAATGATAAATGATAAGATTTACCTTTTGATGTTCCAAACATCCCATGACATCAAATATATTCTCTAGGGAATTGATCCATCATTCGAATACCATAGGGCCAGATGACCTAATGAATGATGGGTGATGTTGCCTCATGAAATTATCCACAAAAGATAGGTTCCTTCATGGTAGATCGGGTTCCTCTTTGGCATGGATACCAACACTATTTGTAGGTTGTGTCAACTGATTCATCACTATAAAAAGTTATTCCATTTTGATTCCAACCATCTCAGGATGCTTATTTGGAAAGGTATTTTCCTCTTGGTGCCTTCCCATTACATATTCCATATTTCATATGCGGAAAACCATTCTAAAAAAATATTTTAGATGAATAAACATGGTAATATTTAAATTTTATATCATTTTAGCTTGACCATAAGATGAAATCTTTCAATGGAAAGTTATTAACATTATCCTATCCTATAAAGTTATCTAAACCTTTCTTATGATATAAACTATAAAGAATTAGCCTAAAAAATTACATAATATTTATTTTTAAGTTAATAATTCATTCTATTACATTTGATGAAATTTTTAGGTTTATAGTTTTATATAATTAGGTCATAAATAATATATAAAAAAACTATAAAATACAAAGTGGAAACATTTGATTAGTATTTTTTTTACAATAATATAAAACTTTTAAAATAAAGCACGATATCTTTTCATAAAAACTCTTCACTAATTTCAACTTGAAATCTTCCTTTCCCTTAACCATCATTATAATCCTATGATTTTTTTAAAAAATGTGGGATGAGCTAAAAAATCTCAGCAAGGGACATTAAAAGAATAAAAATATTAATCTAGTGAAATTTTTTTTAACCTATAGAAAACCATTTCTTGGAAACATAATATTTTACCCATAATGAGAAATATCATTCCTTTAAAATATAATTTATTTTACATTTTTAAAAGAAATTATTTCCATGAAAAATTATTAAAAAACATAAAAATTTAATTTAGGTACCTTGGGAAATAATCTCATAGATTCCTTACTAAACCCTTATAGGACCCTTACAGAACCCTTATAAATTGGAATCACTATATGGACAACTTACAATATAATTATCCAAATAAAATAATTTTTACCCAATGCATTGGAGCACTATATAGGTTTACCCATCATTTAAGCTATAATGGGATTTCTAGACACTATCTGGGTGCAACCATCATATAAATTTCCAAGGACAACAACATTAATAAAACATTTCATAATTTTAAATTATCTTTTAAACTCATATTTAAATAACTTGGAGCTATTAAAATACCATTTTATTTCAAAATCACATTTTCAATACAATTTTATTTTGAAAATAAATTTTCAATACCAAAATACCCAAAAAATGGGAATGAGGGTTTTTTAATTTTATAAAATACATAAGCTTGAAAATGAAGCTATAAATTAAATAACAGTCATGGCTATGGGAAAGGTTGTTGTTACTATACTTTAAAAATAGAATATTTCATTTATAGTTTGTCAAAATGTTATGTTTAAAACACGTAAAAATATTCCTTCAGAAAGAATTTGAAATAAAGTAAAAGGCACATAAAAAAATTATAAATATTTTATTCCAATATAAAACATTTCAAAAATCATTTTAAATCATGTAAACAAAATATAAATAGAGTTTCAAGGAAAACATTAAAAGAGGATTTATTTAGAATAAAAGTCCCTTATCAATTTGGAAATATTATAATCCCCATGAAATAATAACATTAAATAAAACATTAAATACCATTAGAATATATAAATTAATGGTATAAAATGTAAAAGTGGATGTATATACACCTTATAAAAGAATAAAGGTTCATAACATCAAGATATGTCTCAACAAAATGAAGTCTCTTAACTTGAGTCTGACTTATCACATTGGTGTTTATATTGGTAACTAGTAAACTTATGATAATTATTTAATTTATTGATAAATTTTTTAATTTTTAATATTAATTTATTTCACTTATTAAAAATTTATATACAATTAATTAATCAGTTAAGTTTATGTCGGATGTTTTGACCACATTCTGCTTATGTGTCAAAAATGACTTTGGTAGGTTGAATATGGTTAAAGAGATCATTATATAAACATATAAAGAATAATAATCATGAAATAATTGTCATATTTATACATAAATTATTCTTTTTAAATCCATTATGAGAGATGGTTAAGAAAAATGAACTATCATTATGATCATGGAGATGGTAAGCCGTATGCACGCATGAGTAATGTTTCCATTTTTTAATGATCATTATCAAAAGAAGGTAAGTAATATTTTATCTTTAAATAATTATAATTATATAAAAAATACCATATTATTTAATAATATATACTTATATATATCATTTTTGTGATATGGTGGTGAAAAATGGAATCATATTGCTTTGAGGAGGCGATAGTCCACACGTCCACGAACAGCGTTATCATCTTTCTCAATGAGTGAAAATGTAAAAATAAAATTATATATCCTATTTATATAATGATAAATATGTAATTAATATCATAAACATTTCATTTATATAATATATATTTATTATATATACCCTTATCACCTTCCATGTAACACGTTAGTGAAAAATGAATCACATTGCTTCATGTGGCGGTAGTCCACCGTACACAAGAGTGACATTATCGTATCCATTATGGAATAGAATATAAAAATGATATATATTATATAATGACTCTAGAGGTATAATTATGTTATAAATATAATATATAAACTTTATATCCATCATTATACCCAACCATGAGAGGTGGTAATGGAAAAATGAACGACATTGTTTTGCGAGGTGGTAGTCTGTCGTTCACATGAATGATGATTTTGTAACCCATTTGATGGAAGTGTGTTTGGGTGTAGGTCACAACCTTAACATAACAAAATATTATTTTATTTAATATTCTGTGGTTATTATATCATCATGGTATAATAATAATTTAATGGGTGGAGAAAAAAATAACACAAAAATGCTCGTTGATGAACGTTACCTCTTCTTCAGGTAACTCCTTTTGGTTTGCATCAAAGGCCTTCATTTATTCAATTTATTTAAAATATAATGATTATAAGACAAGATAAAGGAATTTTATAATTTATTTTGTTATTTATTGTTATAAACAATTGGTTTTAAGGTGTTAAGATAGGAGGATAGGTTGTGGCCTTTTATAAGTGAGGTGAGTGACACACGTGTACTTTTTTGAAAGAGTGAATTATAACCACATTTGTTTCATTTCACTAGGCCCCAATAATGGTAAATTTATGATAATATAATAGATAATTTCAAAATATGGACATAAAATGGGTATTTTAAATGTTTTTTTTTCATTTGGAACCTTAAGTTTAAAGTTTAACCACTAAGTAAACTCGTTTTTACCTTAATCGCTGTAATTAATCTTAATTGTTTTCACTAATCACTTTGGTAAAAAATTAATTTGACCTCATTAAATAATATAAATTATTATTATTCAAAATATTAAATCCATTTTTATAAATTTTATTCATAAAAATGACCAAATTTAATTTAATATTAATTTTGCAGACACGACCAGACAATGTGTTTTTTAAAAGGGTATTTTTTGGGAAAATATGATTCTATATTAACTCTATAAATAATAATAATCATTATATAAAACTAAATTAATATTTAATTATATATAGTATATAAATTTAATTTTAAACATTCCCAATTATTTATTATTTTAATTAGTTTAAAAGGATAAACACCATGAATTTTAAAACAATTTTTAGAAAAACCCATTTTTAAACCCCAAAAAAAACTTATAATAAAAACCATTATAAAGTTTATTAAAAAGTAATTAAGTGGATTAAATACAAATAAATAATACTTAGTTTAATTTAAAACTTATTAAAAACATATTGGGACTCTTAAATTAAATAATTTATTAAAAAGAAATGACTTTTTACAAAAATTGGTATTTAAACTATTCACTAAAAAATCAATATTTTCTGAAAAATTCCAAAATTTAAACCAAAGTAAATTTTTATATGATTAATTAAAAAATTATACTAATTTTATAAAATTTAAATTCTAAAATTTATAAATTAATATTTTAAATAAAACCTTATAATAAAAGTATTTTAATAAAACAATTTCATTTTTGATTGAAAATCACTTAATAGTTTTTATAAGAAATATAACTAAATAATTCATATTAATAAATATTAAAATGATGTATTCCATCATTACATAGGTTTTTACACTTTTAATTTTTAGAAATTAACTCACCCACTAAACACCTTTTCCATGGATTTATCTTGGCAGTTCCATTCCCATCAAAGAGCCTGAGATATCAACTTCTGTTAAGGGAAAGAAGGGATGGATCCTTTCTTTCATTATCCATTAATGAAATATATCTTGTGACATACATAATGTATCCTAACTCACCTTAATCATATGTTGTTATGTTTTTTATCAATACATCAAAGTACGTGAGTTGTGATATTCATTAATGATAATCTTAAAGTACATAGACCAGTACACATTTCCACATTAAAAACACTAATGACATAAAGAAATGTTGATTTCTTATTAACTGGTATGTTATCAGAACCTCATATCTTGGATATTACCAAGGGATTACACCATAAGAAGTAATATTAGTGTCTTATAAGCCTCCTACCCCTAATATCCTATATTTCCTGTGTACTATCAGAAAATATCATCTGGACATAGAACTATATTCAAGAATAATGTCATAGCACCTATAAGTTCTCATCATACTGGGGAATTGTTATGACCTTTCAAAGAAACATATTATCTTAGGAAATTATCATATTCAAATTTCATATAGAGTAACAATCATGATGAGATATTAAAATCTTCATTAATAAAACATGAAATCAAGTAGTAAACAAGTCAGTTATTGGGAACCAACTCTAATAAACTCCCACTTGCACTAGATCTAATTGTCAACAAATTTTATTCCACTAGCTTTCACATGATATTAATGCATTTTATAATATAATGACTTGGTCAAGGGGTCTTCCAAATTTTTCTCCACGGATACTATGCTCACCAAAACTTCACCTTGTTGAGAAAAATCCATCAAGATATGAAACATTCAATGTAAATCGTTTGTTCTTTGGTGTGACCTCAAATATTTGGAGAGAGACACCAATGTAGGGTTATCAAAGTAAATTGTGATAAGGTCTTTATTTCTAGTAATCACATCAAGCTCTTGGATTTTTTTTGAATCCATACT
The DNA here is from genome assembly GCA_963277665.1 of Viscum album. Taxonomy (NCBI): domain Eukaryota; kingdom Viridiplantae; phylum Streptophyta; class Magnoliopsida; order Santalales; family Viscaceae; genus Viscum; species Viscum album. Next base: position 391,072,571 of record OY728147.1, on the reverse strand, counting down.
ATTTCCTTGGATGTATCAGAAGAAAAAATATACTCAGAATCCATTGTATAATTAATGAAAACTGGTTACTTTAAACTCTTCCAGCTCATAGATACCCTGTTGAGAAAAAAATACATATCCTGACTGTGACTTCAAATCATTATTATCTATCTGAAATATAATATATATAACCCATGATGACTATCTCTTCATCTCCTCCATATATATAACCCCTAAAATATAATATATATATAACCCCTTACCTATATAAAATATAATATATATATATATAACCCATGATAAGATATAACATATTATATTAAGGAAAGTATTTTTGAAAACCATTTTCCAAATCTTATAGTTATGGAAAGCTACTATGGTGAGAAACATTCTAATGGATTTAAACATGGAAACTGGAGAAAAGGTTTCATAATACTCAATACCTTGACATTTTCTAAACCCTTTATACACTATCTGTGCTTTATAGGTATTTAATTTACCTTAAATTTTATACTTTCTCTTGAATACCCATTTACATATAATGAGTTTTACATCAATTGGAAAATTGATTAGAACCCAAATTTGGTTTTGATACATGAAATCTATCTCAGAATTCAAGACTTCATGCCACCTTGAAACTTTTGAGCTTTCTACTATATCCTTATATAATAGAGGATCATAATTTTTAACCAATATTAATCAACCATCACCAATGACTAGAAAACCATATCTCTCTAGTTCTCTTAATTCTCTAGTACTCCTATGCAACACTTGTGTTTCATGAAAAAATTCTTCTATTGGGACCTACGGAATATGTTCCTATACCAACTCTTATGTATCTTGTGCATTAGATTTATCAAATTCAATCTTTCTCACACTACCCCCCTTAAGGATGTTATCACTCTCAAGAAACATGGTCAGTCTTATGATAGTCACATTATTATCTGAAGGGTTGTATAGGTAGTATACTCTTGTGTCCTTGTAATACCCTATAAAGATATACCTCATGCCTTGGGGTGCTAGTTTGTTGATTGAGATATCCTTAAAAAAATCCTCATAACCCCATGCATGAACATGTGACAAAAAACATTTCTTTCCACTCCATAACTTGAAGGGAATACATTTTATGATTTAGTTGGTACTCATTTTATTAAGTATGATGCCATCTATAATACATATCCCCATAAGGATAAAGGAATTCTGGTATGATTCATCATTGTCCTTACATAGTGTATTGTTCCTCCTATCAATAATACCATTCCAATATGGTGTATAAGGTGGAGTAAGTTGAGATAAAATACCATACTCCCGTTGAAAGTTGATAAATACTTGGTTAAGATAATCACCACCTTGATTTGATCAAATTTTCTTTATCTTCTTACTAAAAAAAATCTTAAATTCATCCTTTAACTCCTTGAACTTCTCAAATGATTCATAATTATACCTGATGAAGTTGATATAACCATACGTACTAAAGTTGTCAACAAAATTAGAAAATTACAAGAATCCACTTATAGCCTTTACTGGAAAAGGTCATCACACATCAGTGTGTACCAAATATATAAGCTCTGTGGACCTTTCACCTTGACCACTAAATGTTGGTATAGTCACATTACCTTGTAAACAATCATGAAATATTTTATGTTTCTTAATATCTAAATATTTTAAGTAACAATCTTGATATATCTTTTTCAAATTCTTATAATTTATGTGACCAAAACGGTGATGCATCAACTAGGTGTTATATGAGTCACAATTATTTTTATTATTATTAATTTCCAATATTTTTTTCATAATTTAATACATAAATACCATTATTTAATTATTCCATACTATAACATATGATATCCTTATAAAAGTATCCACCATTATTTAAAAATCTTAAAACAAACCCATCCACATATAAACAAGAAACAAAAATGATGTTCTTCCTAAAATGAGTAACATAATGATAATTAGTAAAAAACATCAATCATTTTGGGAACATGAGATGGTAGTATCTAATGGCTAGAGAATCTATCCCCACTTTATTGGAATCCCGTAGATCCACCACATCACCATAAATCTTCTGAAATCTACTTAGCTCCTATATTTTAATACAAATATGAGAACCACATGTAGTATCTAATACCCAAATTATAGATATGGAAATATTAAACTAAATAACAAGGGAAAATGAAGCTTATACTTGCTTCTTTGGCTGGATTAAATTCCTCTTTTAGTGGCCTTACTTTCCACATGAAAAACATATCACATCATATTCCTTTCCTTGCCTTTGGATCTTCTTCTTCTTGGAAGGACAATGCTACACAGCCTTATACTTGAGATGAGTATTTATCCACTTTTCCTTTTTCTTAAAATTATTATTCACTATAATGATAATGGGTTTTTCATGCCCCATGTCTTTATCAACTTGGTGAATAATAGTAATAATTTTTGAATGTATCTCTTAAATATTGCTGATATTATAATTTACAATACAACTAGAAATTGTTTTGGGTGGTGAGGATAGAATGAGATATATGTGTATCACATAAGGTATCTTAAAACCCAAGATTCCTAGGAGATCAATATATCCAATCATCTCTACTAAATGTTCCCTATATGGAATTGACTCTCTAAGATTACATGTGATCAGTGCATTAGAGATCTCATATCTCTCTGATCTTTCCTTATCTTTATAGAGATCCCAAAAGTGAGAAACAATGATATACACATCCATATCCTTATATTTATTTATAATATTATTGAACATAGTGGATAGAATGATAAATTGGACAAATATTGTATCATACACATGCTTAAAATAGAGAGATAATTCTTCCTCACTAGCCTCTTTGGTAATAAACTCAAAAAGTGGGGTTTATAGCATGTATAATTTCTATTCATGGCATAATATAACGTGAAAGTTCTTATACCATCTTATAAATCTATGATGGTTATAATTTTATCCTTATATATTATATATCACATAGATATTATTGAATTAGTTTTATTTTCCATTTATAAAAATTAAGAGCAGATAATTAGTACTTGTTTTGATTAAAAAATTGATTAAAAAATTTAAATTTAATTATATTTCATTAACCTAACTCTATTTATCAAAAAAAAAATATCCCTAACCATTAGTTATAGAATATATTATCCCTTAAATATTATACTGGAAATGATATATATCCCCCTTCTCATAACCTATACTTGGTCCTGATAAGTTATTTTAAGGGTTTTAGGTAGGTGTAACTTTCCAGCTGCATTAAATCACAATTCATTGATCCTTTGAGTGGAATCCCCAGCCTTGAAATCCTGGTTTAAAAATTTCCTCTACACTTGAATCTCAGTTACACTAAGTCTTACTTGGGTAGTCAACCCTTGATATAAACTAATATAGTTGAAACCAAAAATTCAAGCTAAAAGTTCCATGATAATTAAAAGCACCCCAACTTGGGTTGGTCAAAAACTTTGAACTAGAAGGCCGATTCTAATTTAAGTAGTGGAAGACTACCAAATTAATAGTTTAATTAAGGTATTATATATTTATGTGTAAAACTCCATTTTATCGTTCACTTGAATTTTTAATATTTAGTTGATTTTACTTATGTGATTAACCATGTGTGATAAAATATTCATGCATTGTACGATTATAATTTATTTTACCTTTCATGCTTGTTAATTAATTTATTAAGCAACCACACATCATTAAAAAGCATAAATAATTGACCAATAAACTGAAAAAAATAAAATATAAGTGGCATGATCAAGAGATTCTCTAATGGCTAGTTTATCTAGTGGATAATAAACCAACCCTCAACCTTAGGGAAAAACACACATTGAAACATATCTTGGTTCATATTACAACATTCCACCTTTGATCTTATGTATCACCATGATTGGTTTCAGTTCATATTATTAACTCAGACAATCTTCTCTCAACTAGGAGCTCCATCATTATATAAACTTTTACTTACATGCAGTTAAGGGGATCTAATAGATAGGATAAATGGGGTTTATATAAAAGAAACCACAAGCACACATGCCCTTATATAATAAGGGGGAGGGGATAAAAAGTAAACCATCATTTTAATTTAATCAAAAAAAATTAAAAGAAACCAATCACATATAAAGGGTTATTCTAATATCATGATCTTCCACACATCAAGCAATGAGCATACATTTTTAATCTTGTTATCAATTAATTTGATTCACTATTTAATTAAGATAATGTTCGATGAATTAATCCAATTAATTAAATTCATATTAATTATATCTAATCATCATTAAACCATCATCATCTATAATGTTAAACAAAATTATTTTCATTTAAATTATTGAAGTACACATGTGTACTTGGAAGAAACTTCATGCTATTTCTAAATTTTTTAACACATAATTGATTTAATATATAATTATAAATCCTATGACATGGTATATACTTTTTCAAATAAATTACACATGAAACAAATGTTAATAGGTTTATTTATATATTTAATTCCCCTCTATGAAAATCTAGGCACACTGTCTGTATAAGACTGTACGATGTGTATAATTAATACAGAGTGTCTACCTTCCTATGCCTGTGTTTGAAATATATTCCATGGGACTGGTAATGTTTTTTTACCATGGATAATTTTGAGGTATATAGTATGTAATCATGATACATGACATGTGTACTTTTAATTTCATGGATCATCAGTCCTCGTGTCATGTATCCAATACATGGCATGCTGGGACACCCCATGTTCTCATCCATGAGAAAACCAGTACTACACATTACATAAAGTGGTCACATGGTGTGTAGTTCTTCAAGACACGTACTAGTCTATCCAAATACATAGACAATTCTATTTTTTTTCCCGATTATAGATCCTATTTCATCATATCTATTTGAATTTATTATGAGATTTATATGTGAAAACAAAAATACATGGCGTGTATATAGGAAGTACACACCATGTACTTTAGTTTTTTCTAGGTATAGCCTTTGGAACCTCTAGATGGTATTATTTAGATATTTATTCAATTTTTAATCTTTATCAATTTCTAGATATGTAAGCAATAATGAAGAAAGAAATATATGATGATTTCAGATATTAAAATGAATCATTATAAGTAAAAGAAAATGAAAACACATGCAACAAATCAATTATTAATAAATAATTATAAATTAAACATGTGACCCATCTGATACCACTTATAGGTTCCAAGTGCAGTTGAACTATCCTATAAAGATACTGAAAACTCATATTTTAGTATTAATTTACATGTACCATTGGTACCCATGATTAAAAAGTCACATCCAAAGAAAAAATTAGATTACTTGATTAGATTAAAATACTGGAACCAAAAAAGGAGAATCTTCCATATCCCCTTTAACTCTTGTTATTTTCAATAAAAAACCATTATATTCAAATTTAATAATACTTAAGATTTATATTATTTCTCCCCTTGAAAATATAATCCTAAGTAATATAGATAAAATTTGAGAAAAACATACCTTAAGTATTCTGAAGGGGTGGTTGGACACCCATTTTTGGCCTTAACTCTATAAAACTTTATTTTTATAATAAAATTTTAAAAATATATATGTTGGTATATTTTAAATATTTATAATTACATTAGTAACTTTACCCATGATAAAATTATAGTTAACATTATTGTTATTTTATTTTTAGTGTTACACTGGGTCCTGTAACAAATTTATTACACTTTGATTATCATAGACAATCCTTAATGGAAAATCCTTAAAAATCATTAGTTATTTCAAATATTTCTTTATCAATAAATTTTTTGTTCATTCCTACGTGGTATCCACATACTCAAATTATTTTATTCCAAGTGTCATTGATTTATAATTTTTTTAGTATCAACTCACACATATATTACCCAAAAATAAATTTCTTACTAGTGAAGAGTTTATATCGTCCATATTAACTCTACATATATGAAACCAAAAAAAAATAATCTTTTATTTTATTTTATAGTATATACCATGACTAAATATTTCTTTGATATATCATGAAATTATTTTAGAAAATTTAATATATAATTATTTTGGGTGACTTTTAAATATGTAAGATAATGTAACTACATAAAAAATTTCAAGTACTGATGTTATAAGATGAAAAAAACTCATAATGAGTTTTTTGAGTTCCTTTTGATTCAAAATTTAGCCACCACTATATTTACTCTACTTCACACCATCTTTAAAGGCCATAGAGAATTATTTTGAACCTTCCATTATAATTTTATTTTGAAATTACTTAGAATATTTATCTTGAGAAAAAAATATAATTATGTATTTTCATAATTTCAAGTCACAAAAAGAATTAAATTACACCCAAAATTAACATATCAAAAAATTTATTCATGTTTAAAAAAAACCCTTCCATATATATGCTTTGGATCATAAAAATTATCCCATCAACACAAAATATGATAATTAGAATACCTATAACCATCTATTCTATATAAATATTTATGTTTTTATTTCATTTATTAGGTTTTTTGAAGATTATATACTCATAAATTGTGGAATTTGAGATTATAAAACTATAACATAAATACACATTACATTATTACACTTTATTATACACTAAAAATCATAATAAATAACACCCTTAGAGTATTTGGTGTTTATCTATATAACTATATTATTTTATAATAATTCTTTCACATATCCTATAAAAATTCTCCACACATGATACAATTTTAGTCATATCATACATAATAAAATTATTCATTACCCAAGGAATAAAAAAAAGAAAATGGAGAGATCAAAGAATCAGTAAAGAGTAAAACATATTATATTTCAATTAGAACATAATAAGATATAATGAAGATAATAATTGAGAATAATATGAGAACTTGGGTATGAAAAAATAATCAACGAAAATCATAACCAATAAAACATGAATAATAGAATAATAATTTTGGTATAACATAGTAAATGAAGAATAAGAATACGACATGACATCGAAATATGGGACAAACAAAAGAATATAAAACCTTTTCTTGGTAAGGCTCATTAACAAGACCATCCTCAAAAAGTGGATTGACATTTCCCATAACATAGCAGACTGGGATAACCTCCCATATCCCATAAAATAAAATATCATGAGATATAATATTTACCTAATAAATTATAGAATTATATAATTTCTATCCCAATCATAACATAATGATCAACCGTTCATATATACGTCTCATTAACATGAAAACTTTAAAAATCCATCAAATCATAATTAACACATGAGAATGGAATGGGTTTATTGACAAGAAATATAAATAAATAATCTAGAGAAATAAATGGGTTATTTCATTACAATGTATCCCTAATGAAACATAAGAAATATTAATGTATATTTATATAGATGAAAAAAACATTCTAAGAACATTATAAAATAATAAGAAATGTACCTTAAAATTCAATAACATCTAAAAATAAATAACTTATAAATAAATGGTCATTAAAAATAATGATAAATTTAATTAAATTTACATTTATGAATTGTTAATATATTAAAATAAATATTTATAATTAAAACTAAAGAAAACTGTGGGAGAAAATTACTGAGTGAGAAACATAATGAAATAGAGATAAATAAATTACTTTTAAACATTTTTAGGTAAGAAAAATTAAATATAAAGTGACCTTAATTACTTATTGAAGTAGATAGTATGAAATTCATGAAACAATATAAATAATATAGTCATATAAGGGAAATATTACCAACTGAAAATAATAGATAATGATAATTCCACTTAAAAATACCATTTCAGATAAATTATGAATCAAAGAGTGTGGAAATAGATAAAAGACATGTAAGTCCCAAAAAAAAACCATAAGAGAATACAAATAGGGATTTTTATGGAAAGTTCATGTATTTTATCCCAATGTGAGTATAGGTATTAAAGTAAGAATAAAGATTGAGATATAAACCCTTACCTTTAAACCTGAATTTCACGAATGTGCTATAAACTCATATATAATAAAAATATAAATATTAATAACTTATTTAAAAACATTATTTATATATATTACCTTTTATTATATTCAATTATATTCATTTATTACATATATATTAGTTAGTTATAGTTTATTTTCATCCTCAAATGATAGTTGTTTTGATTGTCTCATACTAGTTTTGGTATGGGCATGTAAATCGTCATTATTTGATAACAATTTCATCATTAAAAAATTATAAAATATAGCGTAATAATAGTAGTTTAATGATTTATATATTACAATGTTCATTTTATGGAATTTATGTGTATGGTTTGTAAGAACTTAATTCATAATGTGCATGTTTTCGGTAACATTACCGATAAAAACAAGAAAATTTATAATGATCATTCATTTTTGTGTCATTATTATATAGCCACATTCATAAAGTAATTTACTATTTAATATGATATATTAGTATAATTTTTTTTTATATACATCCATGATGGAAATAATATATATAGTATAACATGATTCATGTAGGTGGTTAAACCGACCAAAAAAATAACATGCCATACTAATGAACAAGTGGGGGTTTAGAGTTATATTGTAGTAATAACATTTTTATAGAAGGATAATGATGTTAATAGAACATCATTATAGGGGTGAATGATATGTGATATTAAGAGATAATTGAAAAATATAGAGAAAAACTATATACTTACTTTGATGAATAAGTTCCTTCTTGAAATGGGTTCCTTTGTAATGAATGATTTAGGTATCCTTATTGGGACTATAATCTTCCCAAAATGGAATAATATTTTAAGAGGAGTATTTTTTTAGGTATTTAAGAGGAAAAATAATGAGATATTTTTTTGGGATGGGTAGATAATGGGTCTATTTATAGGTGAGTTTGAGTGGAATATTTTTAATTTCTCATTCCATAATGGTTAAGGGAATTTTAACATGAAAAGTGAACCATAAGTGGAAAAAAATAAGAAGGATATATATTCCCTCCATTATTAATTTTTAAATTTATTTTTATAAGTTTTATATATCGTTTTAACTATATACTATATTTTACCAATTTTACATTTTACTGACATCATTCATTATTCACCCCAGTAACTCATTTTTTAACCAAAAATAAAATTATCCATCATGCCTAATTTTGATTTCCTAATTCCCAAAATTAAATACATTTTATCAAATTAAATATATATATATGAAATTTAACTTTTAAATAAAAATACATAATTATTTAGAGATATTTTTTCTTAAATAAAAACAATTTCTTATTTTATCACTGATCATATTTTAATTATTTCTGATCCTAATTTATTTAATTTATGTTAAATGTATATTATAAATGTTGAATATATTATTTATTATAAAATTTTTATTTCTAAAAAGTGTTTATATTCCCATTATCTCATTTTCAAAATGCTCATTGCGTATGTATTTTTAAAGGTTATATATATTTCTAAAGGTTATATAATGGTCATATTACCCATTTAACTTCTATATACAGCCTTACGCACTTTTATAAATTTAATGCATCCCACTCTTTAATTTATTCCACTAAATGTATATCATATTCCTAATATTTTTCTATATTTATATATTTATTGGAGGTGCGATCCTCAAGGTAAATCACGAGGAAGAAGATTTCAATTTTTCAGTCTTTTTATTTACATAGGGTTTTATTCCTCTTTTAATTTTTATAATTTTTTTGATATTTCTTTATAAAAATGTATTAATATTCAATATATTGTAATATTATTCCATCATTAATTAAAGTTTTTTTTTTCATTTTTGTTTGTGAAAAAATTTATTAAATATAGTCAAGGAATAAAAGTTTTGCGTGTTACATTCTAACCCCCTTTAAAAAAAATTTCAACCTCAAAATTTGATTACATAGACAAAAATATATGAGGTTTATTTTAGCTTATTACGTATTTGGGTTCCTATATTTCATCCTTAACCTTATGATTTATTCATAGAACTTTAACCTTATGAGTGGTATTGTTTCATAGCACTTTATCATTACAATCCAAGATCTTTACTGATTGTTACTCATAAGAGAGATCATGTTATAGTCATACCACCTCTAAGTTTAGTACATGTGATGGATCTAGTATATAATTTCTCAAAAGTGATACATAGAACACATCTGGAACTTTTCATAGGTTTAGTGGAAGTTCTAGTTTATAATCTATATTCCCCATGTGATCAATTATCTTAAAGGGGTCGACGTATCTCGGGATTAAATTTCACTTCTTCTCGAATCTCATATCCCTCTTCCATAGTAATATTCAATGGAATACCTTATCTCCAATGTCAAACTGCAAATATCAATTATGATTATTAGTGAAACTCTTTTATTGAATTTATAATAATTTAATATTTACCTAAATGGTTTTAATATTCTTTTATATCCCTTGAGTAAGGGTTGATCATAGAAGATTTGATTCTATGACTTTATCCTAACATGATAGAGTTTTCGTCTCTTCCCATATAGAGCCTCACATGGTGTCATTTTAATTATAAAGTGGAAAATGTTGTTATATGATAACTCTAATTGGGGAATATTTTTATCCCAAACACTTTTAAAATACATTGAACATTATTTTAGTTTTCTTTCTAGATTTTAAATAGTCATCACAAATTTACTATTAGTTTGATAATGATAAGTGGTGATAAATATTTACTCTTCACTTAATTCTAGTTCAATTTTTTTCTAAAACTTTAATAAAACCTTATATGAAAGTCAAATATAATTAAAAGTGGTACTCCATGTATCCTTACCGCTTAATTTATGTATATCTAAGAAAGTTTATTGAGAAATAAATCCTCTTGAATAATAGTTAAATAAACCGAGTTTATAAGGTGATTGACCAAAACCCAAATGACATTATAGCCTTTAGAAGTATTGGGAAGTCTTATGATAAAATATATAGTGATGTTCTCCCATTTTTATATAGGTATGGGTAATGGTTTAATCCTACCCTTAAAATTCTATCATTTTTCATCAGTTTTATGGTAGACCAATAATAGTGTTGTATACTATGAAATATTCCTCTTCATATTGTACCACCAGAAATACTCTTCGAGATCTTTATACATCTTTATGATTCCAGGTTAGATAAAGAATTATGAGCTATGTGCATTATCCAACAACTCCTTCTTCAATTATTATATTTAAAAGACACATATTCATTTCCCAAATCTTATAATTACATCATTTTCATAGTTCAACTTCAGAGTATTTATCACCTTATTATGTATATATATATATATCATCTTTTCATTCCTCCTTAATATTCACATGGATGGATGATTGAGTAGTCATTTGGGTTATAAAATATTTCTCACATTCCCTTATGATTTCTAGGTATATCCTTTTCAAATACATAATTAATTTTTCTCTTTTAATCCTCATCATAGATAAGGAATCATGATTCTTCCTACTCAAAGCATCATCTACCTTGTTTGATTTCCTAGGGTAACGATGTATTGAGTAGTTATAGTTCTTAATCAACTCCAACCATCTCCTTTGATACATGTTCAAATTAATCTATGTGAATATATCTTTAAACTCTTATGATCTGTCTCTCTCTCTCTATATATATATACATACCATAATTTTTACTATAGAGATAATGCATCTATATTTTTAATGAATATATTACTATTTCTATATTTAAATCATATTCCAAGTAATTTTGATCATGTTACTTTAATTGAAGTGAGGCATAATATATTATCATTTTATTTTTTATAAATACACACCCCAAGTGATTATTTTATGCATCATTTTTTATAATTAACTCTTACCCACTACAAAGTAGTGTGAGTACAAGTTTAGTGATCAGACTTATTTTATGCTCCTTGAAACTATATTCACATTCATCTATCTTGAGTAACTTAACTAATTTCAGATTTAACTTGGTTAGTAGATTAGAAAATCATAAAACTTCTCATAAAACATTGATAATATATATCTAATCTTAGAAAACTATAATTTTTTGTTATAATGGTTGGTTCAATCCAATATTCACTCACCTCTATATTTGAAGGATCTATATAAATACACTTACTTGTGATCATATGACCCAATAATGATAATTTTTATATCTATAATTCATACTTTATAAATTTGGTTTAACATTTTTCATTAGTTAAGGTATTCACCACAATCCTTAAATTATCTTCATTCTCTTAATTTCTATTAGAATATATGAGAATATAATCTATAAAGACAAATATAAAATTATTTAGGTAATATATAAAGACTCTATTAATAAAATATGTGAATATATCATGGGAATTTGTAATTTTGAATGGAATCATTGTGAATTTATAGAGTCTTATCCTAGATGGAAGAATATCTTTGGTATATCCTTTATTCTCACCTTAATTAATTATATATAGATTCAAGGTCCACCATTGTGAAGTATTGAGCTAGAAAAAGTTGACTGATAAAAAAATTATTATGGGATAATGGATACTTATTATTGATTGTGATCATGTTAAGTTCATGATAATCAATGCAAAACTACATCGATCCATCCTTTTTCTTAAAAAAGAGGACTAGTTCAACCCATGGTTAAGCACTTGGGAAAATAAAACCACTATCCTATTTCTATTATAACTACTTATTCAATTAATCAAATTCGTTAAGGTCTATTCTATGAGGACTCTTCAATATAGACATAACACCATGTATGAGTTCAACTAGAAAAATCAAATTCAAAATCTTGGGGAAAACCATGAAACACTTCCATAAGTACATAAAATATTCATTCAAAAATATAATATCCAAAATATTGAGTTTCTTCCTAACCATTTATGATAAAAATACCTCATTATTAGGTATCAAGACCCCTACATGGGATTTAATTTCCATAGGGATTTCATAGTCAGTTATACAACAATATATGATCATGAGTTGATTTGGGATATGATATGTGATTTTCCCATCCCAAAAATTGATATGGTAACTTTATAGGGAGATCCTATCCATGCACAACATCACATAAAATTTTACAATGTGAAGAATAAAAATATTTTCTGGAAGAAAATTACAAAAAACCTCAACTAGAGAAGAGTTATAAACTTGGTATGGAATCATCACACCACTAGGTGTTTTCAGCAATAATTTAATATATAATAATTGGGGTGGTGAATTAATAATTTTATAAAACTTTCTATATATAAATGTGTGTGTATAACTAGGATAAAATAGGATGATTTTAGTTCTTTAGTGGATAATGAGTATACCTTTCACCATTTAATTTTCATAGATCCACTTTGATAGTTGTGATTACATAGGTTTTACCCTTCTCCCTTGGATTTAAAAGTTTTTGAAATTGATTTTCCCCATTAACCCTTGGGTTGGTGTATTAGTTTTTTTAATTTCTATTCTCTTTAAAATTTAATCATTTAATATTTGGTAGTTTATTAGGCAGAAACTTCACCTATTCCATTGTTTTTGACAACCTCTTTATATCTATTTGTAATTCATGTGCTTGATGACCCTCTTTTCTATACTTGAATTATTTCCACATTCCTTTGAGATAATTGACCTATGGTTCTTTCCAAATATTTAATGTGTAAGATAATGAATATTTTTTTTCCATGATTTTAATCATATATGTTAAAAAAATTAATTTTCTACTTCTTATCCCCAAAACCATTATACTAATTGGAGTCTCTAATTTCTATTTTAACCTTGATATACATCGAAGAATTTATTCATAGTCACCAAATTTATTTATAGTCGATTATTTTTGAACACTTGGTTTTAATCCACTAAATAAATGATCATTTTTTATTTTAGGTTTAATGATAAAAACCACAGAAACACATTAAAAGTATCATGAATCTTTCTTCATATGTACTAATGGATTTTTTCTCTTTTTTATCAATTTTAAGGAATTATTTTTCCATTGTAATGTGAAGATATTGAGGAAAATATTTATTATTTTTTTTATTAAACTCTTACCATTCCATGGAGAGGATTTATTCCTTTTTCCTCATGTTATTAATGAGATTGAACCATTGATATGCTTCACCTTCCAAATCATAAACAACTAAAATAGAGTTTTCATGATCTAAGTACAGAAAAAATATTTTTTATATCATGTTAACCCATTAATTACTAATTAATGGATTAGAAGACCCAATAATGGATTATATCCATTATCACATGAATGAATCAATGATGAGTTTTTATTTCTTTGTCATATTTTGTAGCTCAACATGGTTGATGTTATTATCCATATCTTGAGAGATTTTTCCAATCATAGCCGTGATATTTTTCTCTCTAACTCCCATACCATTTTGTTTCTCATTAGAAAAACCAGTACATTAACCATGGTACTCATTGTTCACTTGGTTCCTCTATGTTTTATCCAATTAATAAAACCAAAAAGTTTAGTATGAAATAATAATATACATAATAAATAATCATTTGATAATGAAAATTAATTCTAATATTACTTAACATTTGAAACCTATATTTAAATCTGTGACTCTTAAGGTTCAAAAAAGGTTGATTTTGGATTCATTATATTATTATTTATAACATAATAACCAAAATTAACCAAACCCCACTATGATAACAACTGCTATTATCCTACCATAAAATACATACATATTACATTATTATAATTTATTATCCATTGTGGCTCATATCAAATCACACTGAAAAAACCACTAAGTTTAGTGTATTTTAAGATTAGTTACATAATAATCTTATTTTACAATAATTTTTTTAACATTTCCCATAAAAATTCACCATACATGATACCATTATAGTCATATCATGCATAATACTCATATTTATGACTTGGGGAATATAAATGTAAGAAAAGTTTGAACTTAGACGCTTTTTAAGGGGTAAAAAATATGAGATATCAATGACAATAACATAATAGACTATAATAAATATCACAAGTGAGCATAATATGAACATGTGGGTGTGGGGATATAATTAAGGTATAATACCATAACATATTTAAATTTTACCCAATAAAATATGAATCATAACATAAGGATTTTGGTATAACATAAGAAATGAGGCATAATAATGTGGCGTGACATATAAATGTGGCATATTTACAAGTATATAAAGTCATATATCACATTGAGGCTCACTTCTAAGACCATCATCAAATAGTATAAAAATATATCCCACAACATATTGGACTAGGATAAACTCCCATTTCCCATAAAATAAAATATCATGAGATATAATATTTACACAATTAATTATAGAGATATATAGTTCTTGGCCCACCTATCACATAATGATAAACAATACATATTTTTTCCAAATAAAAATGAAAAAATTCATAAATATTAAGTTACCTTTATGTTGTGGTTGTATTTTTTTAATTTATTTTCTTGAGGAATGTCAATTTATGTTGAAGTTTTTGTGATGGAATAAGAATCCACCTACTAATGAAAAAGTGCAGGATTGCCATAAATTTATGGGTGAATGATATTGAAGGTGTTTCAATAATAAATGGACAAGGATAAAGAAGCATCTTGGTTAGAAACCCTTCCATAAAATGTTTTTTGAGATAATATTCATGGAATGCAGACACGTGTTAATGATTTCAATAGTTCCAACAATAAATTCATTAATTTAGAAAAGATAAAAAATGGGGAGATTAAATGTCCAAGTTTATTGGAGTTAAAAATATAGATTAAATTTTTGAGAAACCATTCAAGGGAAAATATACTTTGAGTATTCTAAATAAAATGGAGTATATCACTTGGATGAAGTTTTGAGAAGAGTGAAGATGGTCTGGAGTCATTTGAAGAAGTATGAAGTTTTGGATTTTAAGAAAAGAATGGCTTAGTACTAGAAATATCATCCTAATCTTGGTTTCTATATGAATTTTGATTCTATAATAAAACTTTATATTCCAGTATAAGAATTTTGACAACCAACATATGACTTTGAGTAAAACATTTCTAACTTTAAAACAACATGTAATATTATTATGGAGTGCAAATGACATTAAATTTTTACAAAATTTGAATTTAATAAGACATCATTGTGAGTGTAATACTTTTGGTGATATGTGAATAGTAATTTTGAATCCATGTTTTACTCTTGATCCATATCATATGAATTTTCTTGTAAGATCTCATATGAGTGTAATTATTCAGTTTATTTTTAAATTTAAGAATCATGTAAGTCTTTTCAATGAAAATGTTTGAATTTTATGTGAGACCACATGAGACTTTGATGTAGGGTGTAATACTTTTAAGTAGTGTATGAATTTGTATTATCATTTAAGGATTATTATGTACCCATGAAAGACTTATAATATCCACACAATACTTTTTACTTTAAAGAAATTTTAGAAGTCTATTAAATGAAAATATGAGTTTCTATAATTAAATTCCAAAGGATAAAAGCTCACTTCATGATATTAAATTTGTTATTTATGTTCTAAAAATAACGATTCTATGATTATAGAATATTGAATCATGATTTGAGGAAGATTTAATGAGATGAAAATGAGAGGATCAACATTCTCTTTATCTATGATTTTTAAATTAAATTATTTGACAATCTATTTTGATGATCAAGATGGAGGGATTTTTGTAAAAAATTCAAGGAAAAGTTTTCCTTCAAAGATTTAAATATCAAAAAATAAATTTGCGATTCATTCAAAATGATGATAAGGAAATATTTATGAATGAGAGGTAAAAGAAGATTGTAATAGGATAAATTTATGAGAAGTTAATTAGTCCTAAAATAATAGGATTTGATATTAAATGAATCTAGAAATAAATCATAAAATTATTGTTCAATGATTCATTGGATCTAAATATCAAAAAAAATTATTGTTCAATGATTAATTGGATCTAAATATCAAAACAAAATTGTGATTAAAGTTGTGGATGAAGAAGGATGTGATGAGATTTTTTTTTGATGTTTGTAGACTTAATCATAAAGTATGCACTTTTTTTATTAAATATCTCATGACATGAAAGGTTGATTCTATATTGTAACATGAATTGATATATAATTTTATATATAAAGTAAAGAATGTTTAAATATGGTTGTTGTGAATATTATCTGAGAAAAGAGTTTTGAGATCCCATTATAGGATTTCCATTGAAAAATTAGAAATATAAAATAGGATGAAATATAAGGAAAAGGTATTCTTGATATTATGATAAGAATTTTTTTTGAGGAAAATAAAATAATCAAGAAGTTGGGGGCACACCCATGTAAAAATACATGATAAAGTAAATAGATATTATTAGGAAAATCCAATATACAAGACATTATGAAAGAGTTGAGGATTGTGGAACCAAGGTTGTATGGAAGATTCTATATATTACAAATAAATAAGAGTGTAGTGTGTCTGAGAGTGTGCCATGTGACATGAGAAAAATAAGTGAGAAATATTAAGGGAGAAGAAGAATAAACTGATCCAATCTTGAAGTAGAAATTCCATCTAGGTATCGATGTTATGCAGTAAAAGACGACCCAATTCTCATGAGTAGATATAGTCAAAGATGATGAAGAACAAGAACAAGTAGTTCCTATGATACTATATACTATAAAACTATTATGAAATGAATAATAAGAATAAAATGAGAAGGAAAATATGAGTAAACAATAAAAAATCAATATTAGTAAGTTGAAGACCTTAAAGTTTCAGTGAGAGAATCTTACAAGTAGATTCTATACAATATCTAGGATTTTGGATGAAAGAAGATTCCGAGTTGCATAAATTTACTCTTAAAGATATAAAGGTAATGAAAGACTACATGTTTGAGAGTAAGGAGATTTGATTTTAAATATCCATTGAAATTATAAGCTAAAATAAGGTATAGTTTAGAATTTTAAAGTTACATGACTAATTGGGAAATTAAAGTGTAGTGGGATACTACAAGTTTAATGGGATTCTAGACATGTAAATTTATTCAGGATAATATTCAACCCCCATTTAAAGTCCTAAGAAAGTAATTAGGTATAAGATAATCCCATCCCAACTACACTTGTATTTATTATAAGATTATAGTAGATAATCTATGACTTAGATATCCCTCTTACAACAAGGAGAAGGTTTCTCAAGAGGGTGTGAACCTTGTAAAAACACAGTGTGTTTAATTTACTTCCTATACTTCATTTCACATGTGTGATGATTATTGGTCAAATAAAATAAGTCCATTCATATCCTAACAGGTAATAGGGGTTAAAATTATAAATGGGGTTAAATCTTATAGGAGAAATTGTAATTGAGTAAAATAAATTTTTCACACCTGATTCAGCCCCCTCTTAGGTGTCTTCACTGATTCATTGGGACTCACAAGTCGTATTATAGCTAAACAGGTTCCATATAGTTGGATTTATTATAAAATACATATTTTCATAATAATTAAATTTCCTTTTAGTTTTAATCTATAATTCATAGAAATTGAAATATTATTATTTTTAACTTAATTTTTACCCATATGCATGGTATAGGCTATGTGTAATGGTAAGTGTCTCCTACCTTTACATCAGGTGGATTTAAGAGTTTTTTAAGTATAAATCCCTAATTTTGTGAGTCATGTAAGGGTGGGATAGAGTTTTCATAGGTTTAATTAGGGTAGAGAAGATTTTTTATTAGTTTCATAAAGGTAATCTTGGATTTCTATGCACTGTGTAAGGGTAACTCCTATTTTCTATAGGCTACATAAGGGTAAACCCCTATGTATATGTGCTACATAAGGGTAATCATATCATTCCATATGGGTAATCCTGGTGATTTTTATGGATAATCCCTATTTATATGCACCATGTAAGGGTAATCCTGGTGTTGCATAAGGGTAATCCCATGAGTATATAAGGTTCATAGAGATAACCATGATTTTTCAAAGGCTATATAAGGTTACTTAAGGCACTGTGTAAAGGTACCAATGCTTTTCCAAAGGTTACATAAGGGTAACCTACCTACCAGATAAGGGTAAAGTGAGTTACATAAGAGTTTTCCATTTGTTTGAAAGGATGAATAAGGATAACATAGTACCATTATGCGACACCTAATATCTGTGCAAAGGTAAAACCATGTTACCCTTATGAAACACTATGTTTGAGAGAAAAATAAATAAAATCTTGTTTTTTCATTTCTTCTCATCTAGAACAACCCTATAACAACTATAAATGTTTTTAAATGATGGAAATCATGAGAATTTAATTATTTCACCCATTTAAAGGTTTTAAATATTATTTTAAATGAATATAAACCCTTTACATTCAATATTTCATTAAAATAAAAAACCAAAAGGTTTTTATAGTTTGGGATTTTAAATATGTAACCCAAAATTCCTCTTGTGTTTTTAAATATATCCCAAGATTTTTTACCTTTTACTTTTGATGCCCTCTTGGGGAGTTTTGAGAATCCAATAGCTATGTAATCAATGAGAGTGTGTTATTAGAGGATTTTAATCACTTAATATTCATGGAACTTCTTCAGTTTTTATTTTCAATCCCTTATTAGGTGTTCTATAATTCTATTATTTAGTGAGATGTTCCTATGAAGTTCCATTTTACTTTAATTCAATGTTAATTTATAATTCATGGAAATGCGATTCTTATTTTTTTAATAGATGTTCAATGAATATTGAAGTTAAAATACCTTCTGGAAGCTTCTTTGATCCTTTATTCTATAAATTTAACATAGCATAGACACAATTGTTATGATATTGATTCCTATAACTATTTACAATTTGTTGAATTCCATGATAATTTTGATTTATATTCAAAGATATTTTAAAGGATGTTCTGATGAAAGAAAGGTATTATTCTGGGTTTTGATTTGTAAATTAAAATTCATTAATTTAAAAGAAAAGGGTGTTTACCCACATTTTGAAATGACTTAAAGCCTCTTAACCATGTTTTATGTGAATTGAACATGGCTTAGACATAATTGTTATGGTCTTGATTCATCTCACTAATTATTTTTCTTAATTCCATGTAAGCATTGATTTACCTTCAAATATATTTTAATATATTTTCTGATGAAATAAATTTCCTAGTAAGTGCTTTGATTTCAAATTTAAAATGACTTGATATAAATAAAGAGGGTACTGATACTTAATTTTAAATGACTTTAAGCCTCTTAAACTGTGAAATTTATCTTTGAATTATAATTCATCAAAATTTATTTCTTTTTTTATAATATATGTTCTATGAATTTTGAACTTGAAATAACTAGGGGAATCTTGTTTGATCCCCTTCTCTATGAATTGAACATGGCATGGAATGATTTTTTGGGAACTTGATTCCTCTCAATGTTTACAATTTTTTGAATTCCATGCTTGTTTTTTTATCTTAAAAGATATTTTAAAGGATTTTTTGATGAAAGAAATATCTTAGGTATGGTTTTGATTTCTAAATTAAAATGGATTGATTTAAATGAAAGGGGGTTGACCCATGTTTTTAAATTACTTCACACCTATTAAATTGTGAAAATTACTTTTGAATGAATTAGGGTTGTTTTATAAGAAATGATTTTTAAAGGCCTATTTGTAATTTTAATGTTGATCTATAAAAGGAACCAATTATAAATACCCTTTTGAATTTTTATTTGAAGTAAAGTATTTGATTTGAAATTAATGATACTTAAAGGTCCATTTAGAACTTTGCGATGATCCTATATTGTGATAATCCCTAGTTGTGAATTTATTATTTTAGTTCCCATTGATGGGGTCTTAAAAAGGGATTATTCACTTTGAGGTATTTCAAGGGTGAGAGTGAGATATGAACTGAGAAGGATTAAAATGTTAAGGGAATGATCCTGTGTTGATACTAAGAAAGATCTAATTTTTGATCCTTGTAACCTTATTATCTTATTCACCTCTTTTGAATAGTCATGGAAACCTGAGTAGATTGGAAGAGATAAAAAATATTCATGATTTTATAGAAGGGTCACACCCTTAATAGTGGATCCACAGAGAACATAATAGATTTAGGGTACAGACATGTGACTATGAAATAAGGTGTGAGTGGACTTGGTTTTCTTGAGATCCTTTCAGAATTAATGTATTATTGATGATAAATGATGATTTATTGATTTTTTTGACTATGGTGGACTCACTATTGTGTATATATCATACCCATGAAATACTTATACTTAATATTCGATGCCTGATAGTGTTCATTTTCATTACTTTTAACTAGATTTTCCTTGCTTGGTTAATTACCATTCTTGATTAATCTTCTTTTTTAGATGATACAATTTGAATATATTTTGTGGACTCTTGTATAAATTGTTGATATCTGGTTCATATAATTACCTTTTATTTATTTAATTGACTTTATCTTATGAAATATTTTTCAAATATTTTCAAGAAAATAATTGGTTTTTAAATGATGAAATGAAATTTTTCTATCTTTGATTTTATAAATGATTTTGACATGTTTAAAATTCCATTTTAAAAACCCAACCTTGTTATAATTTTATCTTTAAGGATTTAGTTTCATGTTATAAATTATAAAGCATCATTAGATATTTTTTACTCCCTTTTAGCATATTTTGATTACCTTAAAAAATAACTCCACAAATTCTTTGGTGAAATACTACTAAGATCTATAGATAACACCATTATTGTACTATTTGGTGTTTTCAACCTTTATATTATTATATAAGGTACTCAAGTTCCCTTTGAATTATTTTATGGACTCACACTTGGCTGGATAAGGATGGATATTTTAGAACATAGTGGGTGTTAGTGGACCACTAATAGATATGTTTTTGTAGTCATGTTCATATTTTAGTATTTTTGTACCATCTCCTTGTACCAGATATAGTTGTATTGATTTATTTATTTGATAATGTTTCTATAGTGTAAATTTGATTATTATTTTCTTTTTTTGGGATAAATAATTCTAAAATGTTGTCTCTTGATGCCTGGGAACTAGTCACCAACCCATTGATATTGTTAATTCCCTTTGGGTTAGTGGAGGACCAGCTTAGATATCGGTTTAGGTGGTAGTACGGGTCGGTCCGATACAAATGTTATCAAAGGAGGAATTTACTTAAAATAAAGCACATTTCCTTAAAATAAATTATGTTATTTAGGGTGAATTATGGTATGAGAGAGATTAATAATGTGTTAGGACTCAATAGGTAGTTTGTGAGTGGGTTTTTGATCACCACCTCTTCACAATGAGACCTAAGTAACCAAGTATAGTAGGGACTTAAGTCTTTATTTTAAGTTTGTAAATAGTGAAGAATTGATGTGAGTAATCTGGAAGTAAATCTAGAAACTATTTTGAGGTTGGTGTGTAGTTTACCAGCCCACATGACCAAGCCATGCATAGTTATACTATAACCCAAACTTGGTTACGTATATATTTTTTTCAAAAATTAATTCACTAATGTGAGGTTATTTTGTAGGGTTCTTTTTTTGAATGGAAATTTTGGGTGTGTTCTATTTCCTGCTCTTATTTTGTTGTTTATACTTTAATATTTTTGGGACCAAGTTGGATGAAAGTTTTTTTTGAAGTTGGATTGCTGGAAGAATTTAATTTCTTAATGATTTTTATTTTTATTTAATTATGAGAAGTAACCTTACTTTTTAATTTTTGGTGATTAGTCAAAGGGAGTATCAGACTCTGAAAATCACATGCAATTTTCTTAAATGGTCCACCAATATGACCTTTCTATTTTGAAGATTTTTTCTTGGTGAACTTGTCTTCATAATTATTATTTTTGGAATGGAGTGGGAAGTTGTTTCAAATAAATAATGTATTTATAGATGTTTGAAACAAAACATGATGATGATTTTCTATGATAAATGTTCTCAACATCATAAGTCGAATAAAAAATTGTGATCCAAGTTTTATGAAAAAAGGGTAAGATAAAGTTTTTGAGTGTATAACTCTGTTCTATAAAAAGTTATGGTAGAGTAAATATAATGATTATATTATGATATTAATGTTCTAAACATCATGAATAGGTCACGATACAAGCGGGAGTTTGTGGAAGAAAATAGGAATGTGAATTTTTGGTGTTTTTATAGAGTTTAAATTTTCTAGGTGTAGATCATCGGTTTGAGATGTAAAAGACACATAATTTGTTTTGGATATTGGGATTTTGAATTTTATTAAGTCATAAGGTTTTCAAAATTATTGGTTGACTAATTAATCGGATAGTCCAATCCATCAGAAAAACTAATCCATCAAACAAACCATCAGTTGTAGTGATTCATAAAGAAATAATTCATTATTGAAACTATTATATTAGAAAAGTTGCATCACTGATCTATAAAACAAGTGACTGAACCTGATAGGGCATTGGATACAGTGTTACATTGGAGGTAGAACATCAAATTTTCCAAATTGTATCAGATGTACCAAATTTGTTGAGTGTGACTAATCATATAATTTTTTGAAACTGATCAATCAATTGAATTATTGAAACCAATAAATTTGATGATCTTTAAAGATTAATATATCATAAAAGAAGAAGATAATGATAAATCCAATGAATCACAAAAAAAGATTCAACCATTTTAATTTGGTATAAATCATCAGAGTTTTGTCTCAAGTTTCTTTGTTTTCAATTGGGTCAAGATTCATCATACAAGCACTGAAACCCATAATTCATCAGATGCTAAACATCATTAGACATAGTTTTATTGGTCTAAGTAATAGTTGAACAAATGAAGAAAGTGGTTAAAAATTTTAGACTTATTAAATTAAAAACAGGACTATTGTTGAATGGTTTTGAAGTAATTATAAGTTTCAATGATGTTTATGGTAGGATAATTACAATTGGTTTGGGTAATCAGGGTGATAAGTATTGTTAAGAGAATCAGAATGATAAACAATTTCATATTGAGATATTTAGAAATATCAGTTTACAGAAAAAGATCTTAAGAGGTTTTTGTTTAGAACTCGTTGTGAATTAATCATTTTTGTATAATTCAAGAATATTTGAGAGGAATCCATAAGAATTGATAAGCATTGAGAAATGGTCAAATGAATCTTAAATTTTTGAATTAATTAAAATATGTGAATTTATTTTAGTGGGAAAATAATTTTGGGTTCCTTCATTTTCTATTTCTAGGGAACCTTTATAAAGGGGTCAAATTATAATTTACTACGATGATGTTCATGTACGAGAAAGAGAGAGAGAATTGGAGTTTTGTTTCAAGATATAATTAGAAGAGGAAGAGTACCATACTGATGAAGTAGTGATCAGAAGTTACCAGATCAAACTGAGTAATTATTCTGATAGAATCAGGAAAAAGAAAGAATAAGATCAGGCTTGTTTTGATACTGACAAGTCATGCTTGTTTTCGGATTAATGAATCATATGGTGAAATCAGAGTGAGTGATCAGACTGAGTTTTTATAAAAAATCCAGAGAAGTTTTTCCTACCTATTTCTGGGTAAGAAAGTGAAGAATTAGTTTATGAATAATGATAAAAGTAGAAGTTGTTGAAGTAGCATAGTGACATGTTCAAAATCAATTGGTGAGGGTTTCTAAACTTGTTAAAATATCTTATTCACATCTTTCATGATAGAATAAGTATATTCACCATTTTATTGATCATAGTTCTACACAATTTTAAGGGTATTTCCTAATTATTATATCCACACAAAAGGATTGTTTTCTATTAGATTGTGTGGTATTGGATTATTTCCAAACCATTACAAGGACTGGCTATACTTATTGAGTAGTGAACCTTGTAAATACTAATGTTTATATAGATTTGTGAATGTTAGGTTTTTATAAAAGTAATAAATATTTAACAGAAGGTGAAAGTTGTTTTATAAGAAAGATAACATATTAGAAAAGGATATCACTAATTCACCCTTTCCCCTTCTCAGTGATTACATTGATACAGGTTGGCCCTTTTCAATTGGTATAAGATCAAAGGTTCCTTTTTTTTACTACTTTGTTGAAGTTTTTTAAGAGAAGTTGTTATAGATAATTTTAATTGTATAATAGTAAGGGGATTATAGTTCTTTATGAAAAGTAATATCATATTATAAAGATAGAATTTTTATATATGTTATGTCTCTTGGTTATGATATTTTGGAAGCCACTACAGATGGATTTACTCCTCTTATTTAAAATGTTCCTCTTACATCTGATGCTAAGAAAAATATAGATATGATGAAAGAGATAAAAATTCTTTACTCTTATATTTATCTAAAAGTGAATTTCTTTGATTGAAGGGATTTATAACTGCTAAAGGTATCTGGGAAAATTTTAAAAATATCCATAAAGGAAATACGAAGGTGAAGAAGGAAAATTTAAAAATCTGGAGGATGAAGTATGAATATATCAAAATAGGTGAGTATGAATCGTTAGATGACTTCTTTACAAGGGTTAATGATATTTTTATCATCATAAGACACCTTGGTGAGAAGATAAAAGATTCAAATATTATTGATAAGATCTTAAAAATTCTTCCTGACAAGTTTGATGCTAAATTTTCATCATTAGAAGATAGATATCCTGAAACTCTTTATTTTGATGACTTATATAGAACTATCATTACTTATGAAAT
Organism: Viscum album; assembly: GCA_963277665.1. Taxonomy (NCBI): domain Eukaryota; kingdom Viridiplantae; phylum Streptophyta; class Magnoliopsida; order Santalales; family Viscaceae; genus Viscum; species Viscum album. The sequence continues at coordinate 391,047,107 of OY728147.1, read as the reverse complement.
GAGAATAGAGAAAGATATGAAAATAAAAGAAAAGGTTTATTGAAAAATTTCCTTCAAATCTTCAAAGTAAGTAAAATCCAAGAAAGTTCTTTAAGATGAAGAAGATAATGACTCTAACATCGAAGATGAGGTTAGTAAAAATTTTGATAATATTTTTTCCTTTTATTTTCTAAAAATGTGAAAAGGTGAATATTTAAGTACAAAGTGAAGTTACCACTAAAATTAATTGAATATAGAGTTACTGGGAATTTTGATGCAAAATTCCCTCGAATAAAGGATGAAGAAGAAAGTGATGAATATGATAGAAATTCAAGAATATATTTAGAGAAACTTGTTCAAAAATTAAAATCCTATTCCAAGTGAAAATATAAAAATTTATCTAAATACAAAAGGAGAAGTTTTTTTCTAGATATGATGAAGATGAGTATAGTTATTTTGAAATGAAAAAATAAACAAAAGTTAATGGAGAGAACACGTTCAGTGTAAAGTTTAATGAGGAAGAGTTTATTGGTAATGAAAGTCGTAGTTCTAAAGAATAAGAAACTTAGTCAGATCATGATTTGAAAAGAGATTTGAAATAATGTATTTGAAATATTATAATACCTGAAAGAAAAATCAATAAGTTTAAAAAGGAAAGTTATACCAGAAAAAATTAAGAATATTTTCTTGAAGTGAAATATAATCTCTTAGAATAGATTGATTATTTGAAGAATTCTCTTGAAAAATAAATGAATCGGAATGAAAAACTTGTAATAATGATAAAATTAAAGGAATATAAGTTGAAAATTGTTCAAAAAAGTTATCTAATACTGATAAGGGAGTATCAAGTTTCAAAAAAACTATTTATGAAATTGGTGAAATATCTGAGAAGTGTGAACCTATAAAAGTTTAAAATAATTTTTTCTTCAAATGTTGAAAATAATAATTAATATGTTTTGAGGTTTAATAAATCTTAAAAAATAATGTATGTTTCAATTTTTTTTAAAAAAATTAAGAATATTATAAAATTTAAAAGTATGAATCAATTTTTTAATAATGGTAATTCTATTGAAGATGATAATAAATACATATTGAATAAAAAGATTTCGAATGATAGCATAACTTTTGGGGATCAACGAAGTCCTAACATGGAAAGTAAAAAGGTTTTGGAAAAACATGTTTATAACTCTAGAGAGTATGGAAGTTATAGATTAAAGTATTCTTCCTCTGAATTCTATTGGTATTGTGGTGGATTTGTGAATACAATGGATATGTGTTGGTTCAATCGACAACACTATAATTATCTAATGGTTAATAGGAATCAAAGTTTGAGTGGGAGTCAATCCTCTCAAAGAAGGAATTTTGAGATTTTTTTTAAAGTTAAAAATAAATTTCGACCACCAGAAACTATTTTTGAAAGATATGAATAGCCTTAAAATCTTTCTAAAGGGTGTATTTGTCTTCTACCAGTATAACACCATGTTTATAAAAATTCCCAAAATCCAGATGTGAAGAAAGATAAATAGAAAGAAAAAGATCTTATTTTAGAAATAGTTCTCAAATATACAAAAGGAGAATGACCCTAGATATTTTATAATGGGTGATCTTCACATATAATAGGATATTCGAAGTTGTCAAATAATTTTAAAGATTTAAAGAAGGAACAATGACATTTAGTAGTGATAAATCACTTAGAATCAAAGGTGTTGGATCTTATATTATTGGGGAAGAAAAACTAAAATAAAAAAATTCCTTGTTTGTTTATGGGATGAAACACAATTTTTTTAAGTGTTTAAAAATTTTTTGATGATGAAAATAATTTTTTTAGAAAATATAGTTTTGTTGTGAAAAAATTTAGAGATGTAAAAGTTGTTATGAAATTCCAATGTACAAAGGGAAACTTGTTTCAAGTTGGCAATGTACAAAATTTATGTTATCTATGCATGAGAGACAAGAATCAATTGTGGCATCAAAGGTTGGGGAATTTTTTTAGAGGAATATGATAAAATTAACGAAGAGAGATAATGTATGTAATATTACAGATATGATAAGACAAAGAGATTGGTGTTGTTACATATGTTATAAAGGGAATATTATAAACTCAGTTCATAAGAATGTTTAAATTCATTCAACTCATCCCCTAGAAATGATTCATTCTTATATATTTGGGCTAATGAGTAAACAATAAACTTTTAGAGATACTTACATCATTTTTTTCATTGATTATTTTACTCTCATTACATGTATTATGTATTTGAAACATAAATTGGAAGCTCTAAAAATATTTAATAGTTTCCTGAGGATAGAAAAAAAAGGAATATAGTTATTCGATAAATTTTTTTTGAATTGATAATGGTTTTTAATAAAAAAATGAAGAATTCAGAAGTTATCTTGAAAATCATAGAATTTTTCATGAGTTCAGTGCACCATACAAACCAAAATATAAGAGTGTTGTTGAAATAAATAATAATGGTTTGGTGGAGATGGGACATACTATTTTAATGAAACTTGGGCTTTATCTCTTTTTCTGGAGGTAATATATGAGTAAAACAATTCATATTAAGAATTGGTGATTCTATAGGCCAAGTTATGATATGTATCCTTATGAAATGTTTTACAATGAAATTCTTTGTTTGAAACACTTAAGGGTTTTCAAGAGTCCCTACATTATAAAGAAAAAATGTGGAAATCTTGGAAAATTTGATCAAAGAGGTGCTGATGGATTTTTTCTCATCATTTATCTAGATAGTTGTTGATATAGATGTTTCAATAAGGAAACAAAGAATATTTTTGATTATAATGATGTAAAAGTTCTAGAAAAAGGTGAATAAGAAGTTTCAAAAACACATAAATGTAAGGAATAAGGAAAAAATGAAAGAGTTTTTGGTGAGAAATACGAAATAAATTACAAAAATTGTGATTCCATGTAAATAGAATAATCATACTCATCTATTTTTAGTGACGAGGAAGAAATTTTTACATCTAATCCTAGGATGAGAAAATAGGTGGAATTAAAAAACATCATTGGTGATAAAAAACAAAAGGTTCAAACAAGAATAGAATAAAATTTGTTTCACATACTTATTTGTATTAAAAAGTTAATCAAAAATATGTTAATGAAGATTTTGAGTATCTAGAGTGGATTAGGCTATTAATGAAGAGTTGTATTAGATTTAGAATAATGATACTTGGGAACTTATACCCAAATCAAATGATAAAAATGTTATTGGTATAAAGTGGGTGTTCTAAAACAAGTTTAATGAAGATGGTGAAGTTATAAGAGGAAAATAATGATTGGTTTTCAAAGCTTACTCATAAATTGAAGTTATTGATTTTGATGAGATTTTTTTTCTATTCCAAGGTTTGAAACAATCAGAATATTTTTTTAAATTACTGCATAAATAAGTTACAATTTTTTTAGATAAATTTTAAGTTTGATTTTATAAATAAACATTTTGATCATAATTGTATATTGAAAAACCATGTAGCTTCGTAATTGAAAAAGATGTAAGTTATTTTTTCAAGTTAAAGAAGGATTTTTATGGGATAAAAAAAGATCTGAGAGTTTAGTATTCCAAATTGGATGCCTATTAAAGGAATTTGAACATTAAGAAAGGAAGAGTTGACAATAATCTCTATATCATAGAAAATAATGACATTTCTATCATTGTTATTATATATGTTGATTATATTATATTTACTAATAATTATGAAAGAACTTGTAAAAATTTATCTGAATATATGAAGAAGTTGTTTAAAATGACCATGCTTAGTGAAATGAAATATTTTCTTAGATTAAAAAACTCACAAAAGAATAAATACATTTTATATCTCAAGAGAAGTATGATAAGGAAATTCTTAATAAATTTGGAATGGATAATTCAAAACTATTTTCTAAACTAGTTTAATTAGGAACCAAGTTGTCTAAAGATGGACAAGGAAAGGAAGTAGACTCCAAAGAATTCAGAAAGCTGATTAGAGGTTTTTTATATTTGACTACTTTAAGGCCAAATATTTTTTATGCTGTTACCTTATGAGAAAGACTCAAAATTGTTCAAAATAAATCACATATATTTAAAGGAAAAATGAATTCTTAGATATATCATAAGAATAATTGATTTTGAAATCAAATATGGTAGCTCAGGAAGATTTTAATTGTTTGGTTATTAGATGCTGATTGGGTAGAAAGTGTAGATAATAGAAGTCCTACATATGGTGGGGTTTTATTTTTTGATTAAAAGTTGTATGAGTTGACATACTAGAAAGAAAAAGTCTATAACAATTAGCATAGATGATGCTGAATAGGTTGTCTCCACCCAAGCTTCAACCCAACTTATGTGGATGAATGCTCAGTTGGAAGATTTTCTAGTACAAGTGAGGTTACCCATTCTCTTGGGTTGTAATAATAAAAGTACTATAAAACTCATTATAAATCAAGTGAAACATTATCATTCAAATCATATTGATATAAAATATCACTTCGTCAGAGAACATGTGTATAATAATGAAATGATGATGGGATATATTCCTACAATGAAACAAGTTGCTGATATTTTCACAAAACCTTTACTAAAATAAATTTTTTAGAAATTGTGGATGAACATGGGTGTCCAACCTCTTTCTATCTAAGGTTGACGTTTGTGTTTATATCCCCTCTATAATATATTCTTTGGATAGTGTTTTCAAGGGGGATAAAAATGATGATTCATAAATCTATCCATTGGTATGTTTTAAACCTTTTAAGGAAGCATGTATTTAGGGAGAGTTTTTAAGAGTAGAAACTTTTGATCTCATCATGTGAGTGCGTGAACTGTTCTAATAATTTTTTGAAGTGCTTGTAGTAAAATTGTTATTACAAGATTAAAAAATTTATGAAGAGGAAGTTATGAAGAGGTTCAAAGCATGAAGTTCACAAGAAGTTCTTAAGTAACTTCTTATAGACAACATGATTTTTCTATTCATTGATTCTTGTTTCCTAGAAACGAGTTCACTAAAAAAGGATTAAAATTGTTGATTAGTGATCCATAGATTGAGTTATAAAGTTTCAATGATTTAGGAATCTTGGTTGACAACAAAATCTAAAGGGGGAGATTGTGCGGACTAAGTTGGATGGAATTCTTTTTTCAGATGATGGATTGATAGTAGAATATGATTGCTGAATTCTTTGTATTTTGTTATTATTATGAGAAATAAACATAATTTTTATGTTTTGGTGATTGGTCAAAGTGATTATCAGACTCATAATATCAAACACAATTTTCTTAAGAAAGTCCATCAATGTCAATTTTCTATTCTGAATATGTTTTCTAGGTGAACTTGTCTTTGTAATCATTTTTTAGGAATAGAGTTTTTTTGGAATGGAGTGGGAAAATTTTTAAAATATAAAATTTATTTAGATATTTTTGACACAAAATCTTATTTTTCTTTGCTATGATAAAAGTTCAAAACATCATAAGTTGACTGAAAACTTGTTATCTGAACTTTGTGAAAGAAAGGGGGAGAGAATGTGTTTGAGTATAAAAATTTATTCTCTAAGAAGTTATGGGAGATTAAATCTAATTATTATCTTTCAATATCAATTTTCTCAAAATAATAAGAATTTATGATACAAGTAAGAGTTTTTGGAAGCAAATAGATTTGAGATTTTTTTTTTGTGTTTTTAGGGGGTTGAGGTTTTCCAGGTGTAGGTCATCAGTTTGAGAAGTACCATATGTAGAAGTTGTATGAAGACTGGGAGTTTTAATTTTATAAAGTAAAATGGTTTAAAAAACTACTGGTCAACTGATTCATTTGAAGGGTAGATCCATCAAACACATTGATCCATATAATTAAACATCAATTGCTATGTTTCAGAAAGAAATAAGTCACTTTTGACACTGGTCCATCCAAAAAGTTGTTCCACCAATCCATCAGAAAAGTGGATAGCAATGATAAATCATTAGATATAGAGTTCCATTAGAGGCAGAACATTAGAATTCCCAAATTATATCAAATGGACCAAAGTTTTTGAGTGTTACTGAGTAGATAAGTTTTTGACAATGATCAATAAGTTGATTTGTTGACACCGGATAGTCTGATGAGGTTCATAGACTAATCCATTAGAAAAGAATCAGAGGATGGTGAATCTAATGAAACAAAATAATGTATTCAACCATTTTCATTTTTCCTAAAGTATCGGAGTGTGGTATCATGTTTTTTTGTTTTTAATTGGGTCAAGATTACTCATACAAACATTTACACCAATAATTCACCAGATTTTGAACATCATCAAATGTAGTTTCATTGGTCTAAAAAATAATTGAATAGAAAAATAAAGTGGTTAAAAATTTGAGACTTATTGAATTCACCACCAGACTATTGTTGGAGGGTTTTAAAGTCTTTATAATTTGAAACAATGTTTATGGAAGAACAATTACTGTTGTTTTAGAGCATTAGAATGAGGAATATTGTCAATAGAATCAGAATGAAGAACAATTTTAGATTGAGATATTCTGGAATATTAGTTTCCACACCAAGAAATTGAGAAGTTCTTGATTAAAAAAGGTTGTGAATTAATAAGTTCTAGATAATTAAAGAATATTTTAGAAGAATACATAAGAGTTTAAAATCACTGAGAAATGTTCAAATGAAGTTTGAATTTATGAATGAATTTTGATATATGATTTTTTTAAAGGGAAAATAATTTTGGGTTCTCAACTTTTCTATTTATAGTGCACCTATATAAAGGTGTAAAAGTACAACATACTCTAACTCTATTCATGTAAAGGAGAGAGAGATAGAGAATTGGAGTTTTGTTTTGAGGACAGAATTGGTATAGAAATAATTCCGAATTGAAGAAGTAGAGGTCATAAGTTACTAGATTAGATTGAGAAATCAGACTGAAAGATTTGAGAAAAATAAAGAAGAAGGCCATACTTGTTTTCAGAATAAAAAGTTAGACTTGTTTCCAGATTGAATAATTAGACATTGGAACCAGAGTGAGTGATTAGGTTGAGTTTTTGTATAAATTCTAGAGAAGTTGTTCCTACTTGCTACTGGGTAAGAAAGTTAATATTTTTTTTTCAGAACAATTAAAAAAAGTAGAAGTTGTTGAACTATCATTGTGACATGTTCAGAAGAAATTGGTGAAGGATTCTAAACTTTTTACAACATATTATTTACATATTTCATTCTAGAAGAATCACATGCACTATTGTATTGATCATAGTTCTACATAAGTGTAAGGTTATTTTATACTAGTTATATCCAAAAAATGGATTTCTTTCTAGTGTTCGGTGTGTTATTAAATTATTTCCAAACCATGCCAAGGAATATCTACTATTATTGAGTAGTGAACATTATAAATACTTTTGTTCTCATGGATGCGTGATTGTTTGGTTTTTATTAAAGTGATAAATATTTAACAGGAGGTGAATTTTTTTTATAAGAAAGATAACATAAAATAAAAGGATATAATTGATTCACCCCCTCCCCCTCTTAGTGATTTCATTGGTCATAGTTGGGGATTTTCAAATACCTATGTTTACGATTTTAAATCCTTTGTGAAAACCAAATTTTGGTTTAAAAAAAATTATTTGAGTTATTGAGAAGTGTTTTCAATTACAAAAAGGTGTATTTTAATTGAAATATTTGTTTATAAAAGTGATTTTCATAGATATTGTGTGAAGATGGAATGTTTTTAGATTTTTTTTTGTTTTTAATAGTTTTAGGATGGAAATGGTTTTTTTTGGAAAAAATAGAATTATTGATTTTGAAACCATGGAATAATTTCCATGTTATGGTAAAAGAATTTTAGAAACTATAGTGGATTTATATCAATATTTCATATTTTTAAGAAAAGTAAAATGTTATATAAATGGGAAAATCTCATGCACTTTGAAACTGATGATACCTTGGTAAAATTTGTTTGTGTATTATTTGAAATATTTTGGCTTGTTTTTATTTTGTTTCAAGTTTTTTTTATATTTGAGATAACGAGCCTATGTTTTGTGATATTTAGAAACATCTCCAAAAAATTCATTTAAGAAAGATAGATTTTTTGTTTCATCAGTTTGGTCTTTGAAGTAGCCCTTTTAATTTTTCATAAGTGATGTCCCCAATTGAAAAATCTACCTTGACTCTGAAATGAGTGGTGGATTTAGAGCCTATCTAGCCCTTGGACCCCATCTATGTATTCTTGAATTGTTTTCCACCTTAATATGTAGGTGAGTGGGGTTCTTCTTAGGTAGTTAAGTGACTTGAATAAGTTGAAAGCATTTTTGTTTCACTCGAGACTCCTGATGCTATGAAGGTATAGTCCATCAACTCCTTATTTGATAGATCTTAACAAGCGTTTTGGGAAGTTATGATTCCATCCTGTCTATATGAAAGAATATCTTGGGAAATTTTCATTCCAGTTTTTATTCAGTGGAAATATCCTGAGGAAGTGAAAAGAAATTTTTTTTAATCTCTTGTGGTTCAATAAAGTTGATCTATCAGTTCTATAGTATTCCATGAAATTATATAGTTTTCTATGTTTTTATCCTAATATTATTGGTAATGAATCTCTTAAAGATCAATGTTTTAGAAGGTGTCTTCTTCCAAACCTTGTAATTACCAGTCTAGTAATTTTTTGACCTCTTATCCAGATATTATTGAAAGGTACTTGTTAGTTTAATCAAATATAAAAAAATAATAAAAAGGTAATAATTCCTCATTTGTAGTTATCTTAAGTTAATATTTTCCATATGATGGATAATAGATATTGGTTAAGTAGAGACATTATTCTTGAAAAAATAATAGGAATTTCATGTGGTTCTAGTGTGGATAACCTAGTCATTCTAAAAATTCATATTTTGAAATCATTGAGAGTTTATAAACTGTGTGGCTGCTTGAGTTACCTTATGAGGTTATGTAAGTTAGGCCGCTGAGGGAAAAGTTTCATTTGGATATTATTAGATACTAACTGTAGGGAAACCAATAATTCTAGAAAATAGGGTCCAAATCATAAGCCTCAGATAGAATATTTTCACACAGTAGAGGATCTATCAATTGTGTTGGATATTGATCAAATTTGTTATTTCTAATGTGATAGAAAAAATATTTGATTTTTCCTTATTTTATCTCATTATATATTAGTAACCTTTTTTATGGGTATATCTTATGGATTACTTTATGTCCTTTGTGTATTTTCTCTTATGGACCTTTGTTGTGATCATGATGAAGGTTTCATTTTATTGAGATATATATTTTTGTGCCTTTTGGATGTTCACTTTTGAATGATTGGCCTTCATCTTGAACAATTTTAGTCCCCTGAGGTTTTTTGTACTCGTAGGGATGGTATGGAATATTGTTATGAGAACCTCTATATGTTTAGGGTTGTTTTTATTCAAAATACATCTAATTTATTCCTTCCATGGGTGTCTCCCTATGGTTGGTGTTGGATATAAGCTGGGTTGGTTGTTGTTGGTATCCTCTTATTTTTTACTTAATGGTTAGAGCTCAATATTTATGAGATAGAATATCTCCCTTATGTGAGTGTAGTACCCTGTTTGATTACTGGATTTATTTTTATCTCTTTTTGGTTGGACTTGGATAGACCTTCGGGTTGTGCTCAGGTTAGTAGGTCTATATGGATTCTTGGGGGACTAGGCACCCAAAGGTGTTGGTGGATGATTCAATGAGGCCATTGAGGGGGATGCACAATATTGAAAATACTAGGTTACCATTGATTACTTTCTCAAGGTATAAATTCTTTTTAGTTCTATGCCTTTCTTGTGGACGTTTGATCATAGATGGAGCTTTAGAGCATTGTCTCTTTTGGGAATCATTGAGGTATTTTGGATATTCCATTCCTTGAAACTTCAGTTTTGGAAATCAAATGTTTTTTATGATGTGTGATAAAAATATCTTTTTTATTTAAAGATATTTGTTTTGGATGATTTTTTCATCATGATCCAAAATTTTAGAGAATCTTTATATTTTGGAGAGACCTATGTTAGGTCTCTAGTTATTTCCGTTTGTTTTTCCAGTACCACTCGGTGTGATTGATTTTTTATTTTTATATGTGTGATGTTATTTATGTTTATACATAAAAGGTTCCTTTGGAATTATTGTTAGACTGGTTTCATGGATTTTTTCAAGTTTATGATTTTGGGCGAGTCTTATTCTATTTCATGAAACTTCCACCTCAGGGGTTGAGTGTGGGATTTATTTTAGTATTTTTTATTTTTATATATTTTAAATTAGAATATTTTTGGTTGTAGAAATCAATTTGGCGGGGAGAATGGTAACATATTCATTTTCATAATAATTAAGGGCCGTTTTATTGTTTTAATTTCTAGGTCTTTTGAATTTAAATTAAATAACTTTTAACTTAATTTTTAATCTTACATATGGTATAGGGTCTGCATGAGGGAAAGTGCCTCATACCTTTATGCAGGGTGGATTTTAGGAGTTGAGTAAGGGTAACTCTCTACTTTCATGAGTTTCATAAGAGTGGGATGGAGTTTTCATGTTTTTTAAAAGGGTAGATAAAAGTTTACCTTAGTTTCATAAATGGAATCCATGTTTCCTATGTGCTAAATAAGGGTAATTATTATTTTTTATAGGCTACATTAGGGTAAGCCCCAGTGTATATGCACTGCATAAGGGTAATCTTAGGACTTCATAAGGGTATGTATATGTGCTATGTAAGGATAATCCTGACACTATGTAAGCTTAATATCTTGAGTATATGAGGATCATAAAGGTAACCATTATTTTTCAAAGTCTATATAAGGTCACTTAAGTCACTATGTAAATGTACCCATACTTTTCCAAAGTTTACATAAGGTTAACCAAGTTTCCACATAAGGGTAAAGAGAGAATCATAAGGGTTGTCCTTTGGTTTCAAAGGATACACAAGGGTAATTTTTTTCTAAGAAAATGTGTGATGAATTATATTTAATTATGGACTAATCCTTTCCCATGTGTGAATGTGTTGGAATAGTTTATGTATTCATATCAACATGGATTTATTCATGGAAACACCCAATAAATCCCACATCTGTAATGAGATAGGTGACTGCTTTCCAAAGGTAGGTAGTCATTGGGGGTTCTTACCAACAATGACTAGGAACTCACATTGGTTGAGAGGATGGGAGGCTAGGATCATCATGTAAAGACCTAAACTTATCATACATAAATATTAAATCTTATTAGATGAATATTCCTTACAAAACATAATGATCCATATTAGAATCATTTAGGTCTAGTGATTTTATAAACTTGTACAAGTAAACAACTGGTCTATAAGTGAGCTACATCATCTACTACTAAGTTATTCATAACTATCACCCTTCTTATTCATATCGTACATAATATCTTTCTACACATAAAGTGGAAAGGAAACATAAGAAAGGGTGAACTCAAATCCATAGTAAGGGTAAATAAGATAGATATAAATATAACATGAGCATATGGGTATGAGAACATGAGAATAACATTTTAAAACCATACACTTTATAATATATATCATAGATGCGAGTCACGACATAAATCTTGGTTGTTCACATGACATGAATCATAATGAAATAAAAGAACATGATCCATGAGAGAAAAACATTAGTATAAGACATATATTTGTGGCATAAATATAAGAATATAAAATCATTTACATAGTAGTCAAGGATTATTTCCAAGGATATCATAGTTGAATGGGTTCACCCCCCAAACATTGTAGTAGTCAAGTTTCACTACCAAGACTATCATAGTGGATTGGTTTAATTCCCCAAACCATTGTAGTATTCATGATCCATTCCTATGACTATCACAGTGGACAAAGTCCCTTACTAAACAATGTTAACTCCCTATTCTAGTCCTATTTATCTAATGATATATCAATATTTACACAATTAATTAAAGGGATATATAGGTCCCACCCATATTGTTTATAACATAACCACTATCCTTGGTTATAATGTAACCACCATCCTTGGTTATAATGTAACCACCATATTTAGTTATTACTTAACCACCATAATATAATGAAAATCATACATATGTGTACCATAAGATAAAAAAATATTCATCATATTGGAAACCATGAAAATAAATGGGATTCATAAACATTTCATCATTATATAACCCATGGAAACGAAAAAGTTTTCATAATCATTTCATCATCTCATAAAATCATAACCCATGGAAAAAGAAGTGGGGTTTATAATCATTTCATCAAAGAAAACCCATGGAAAAAGAAAAGGGTTTCATAAAGATCTTATCATTATAAACATAAACTATCCAAAAAAAGAATAAGAATGGTATCCTTGTATTATATCCCCAATAAAGTATAAGTAAAATCAAAGGATGTCATAGTAGATAGAAAATAATTTTGAAAGATCACTTTGAACATTTATTGAGGAAAATATAATTTCCACTTAAAAAAACCTTTTAAAACATAAAAATATTCCAAAATAACCTTGGAAATGTATAGTGTAAGCTTTAAAAATAATTTAAAACAGTTATTGAGGAAAACATCCTTTCCATATTTTTTTTTAAAAATAAAAATTCAAAAAAAGGAAATAATTTTATTTGAAAATAGTCTTTTAAACCTATAAATTAATCTTTAAAATAATTATTTGGTCATGATGGTAGGAATTACCATTCATGCCATACATGTTAAAATAAAGATTCATTTCACATTTTCTATAAAATCCAAATAGATATTTTAATTTGAAAATGAAATGAAGATTACTTTTAATTTTTTTTAAAAAATTTAAAGATGTTTAAAAATTTATTTAATCAAAAATTTGGATAATGTTAAAAAAAATTGAAAACATTTTTAGAAAACATGGTTTTAGAGTAAAAAAGGGTTTTTGATCGAAGAGATAAATAAAGGCATTTTTTCTTAAAAAGATTATTTTAAAATTATTAGTACATAAAGAGAGTAAATTGAAGGGAAAACATGTATTCTTATGAAATAACCAGAGGAGAATAAAATTCATGATTTTCTTAAGATATAGAATAAAATATTTCATCATCATAATAATAAACATAAACAATCACGATAAACGATGAAATTATATCATAAAACCCATACAACTTTAGTAAATTTGAATCAAAATAAACATTTAAGAATAAAATTAAATAGAAATTATAATATCCTGAGAATAAATAAATTCATGATATTACATGTCAATGAGGCTGTATATGTACCTCATAAAAGAATATAGGTGCATAACATAACATATATCTCAAAGAAGGAAAATTGAGACAAAAATCCCTTACTTTCATGGTAACTTTTGAACCATAAAACACATTAAAGAGAGATCCTAAAATGGATATGTAAATCCCAATAATTAGAAATTTAATAATCATAAAATACATTCATGGGAATTATACACACCACATAAAATAAACACATGGTGAATTTGGCATGTTTCTCATATAAAATAAAAGTGAGACGGGAATCCCTTACCTTATGAGTTGACTTAATTAATATAGATTTGAACCTAATGTATAATAATTATTAGTTTATTATACATATATTAAAGAATAATATTCATATTTATCATACCATATATAATTTACTTATGACTTTTTATTACTTTTTATTAACAATTTCTTGTTAAAATTACATTTCTGGTAATGACTGCTTTATTTTTCACATATGTTTTGGTTTAGTATTTTCATTTCTATTACTTTGATCATGGTTTAATAATATACAAAATGTTAACCATGATTTAAATATCATATATATTCAGTATATATTCATTTAGTGTAATACATAAAATTTAGAGATAGAAAATGAAATACACTATTCATGGAGATGGTAGGCCTATGTACTCATGAAAACTATTTACATTTTCTTCATGGAATGAAAGAAATAAAGGTAAATAATTTATTTACATTTTAGAATAGTTTATATTTCATTTATCTCACATATTTTATTAAACCCAACCTTATCACCTTTCATGTAAATCGTGAATGAATCACATCATTTTGCAAGGTGGTAGTCCACCGTACACACGAGCAACATTATCATATTCCCAAAGAATGTAAATTAAGTATTTATATGTAATATAATAATTAAATAAGTATAATAATATAATAAATATCATATATAAACATTTAATCCATAATTATATCTAGTCTTGAGATGTGGTGATGGAAACAAAATAGCATCGGTTCGTAAGGCCGTAGTCCGTCGTACACACGAATGATGATTTCATATCCCATTTGATGAAGGTAGAGATGGATATAGGTTATGAAATTAACATAATAAGATATAATTTTTTTATTGTATCCTAATAATTTAATAATATTTGAAGGATTTTGAAGAATAAGTAAAACAAAAACACATAGTTAAAAACCTTACCTGTTCTTTGGACAACCTCTTTATGGTTAACCCAAAGCCTTCATAGATTGGAGTTAGAATATACCAATTAATATAATATTTGGGGATTGAATTAAGGAATATATTTATCTTGGTAATTTCCAAACCAAATGGTTTTGTAAGTGTAAAGAATAGAGGAGAGTGGGTGACCTTTTATAAGTGAGGTGAGTGGCACCCTTGTTATTTTTGAAAATAAAAAGGTGTACCCAAGTTTTTAATCTGAAAAAAGATAAAAAATTGGAAATTATATAAATTTAGAGGTTATAATATAATAATATGGCCAAAAATGAGTTTTTGACAAGTTTCTTTGTCATTTTACCCCTTATATTCTTAGTTTAACCCTCGGTAAACCCATTTGCACCTTAACCGCAATAATTAATTTTTACTGTTTTTAATATTTATTATGTTAAAAAATTAATTTAAAATTATTATATAATATAAATAAATATGATTAAAATATGTAATCTATTTTTCAAAATTCCATTCACTTAAGTGGAAAAATTTAATTCAAAATTAATCCCACAAATGTGATGAAAAAATTAGTTTTCCAAAGAGAAAAGTTTCAAAAGTTAAAAAAGTTTTTATATAAAAATTCTATATGAAATTGATTACAATAAGATAAATAGAGTTAATAGATATATAATTGAACTAATTTTACTTTAAAACTATCTTAAAATAAATTTTTTTTGTTTTTAAATTCTATAAAATAAAAGAAAATTCTTAATAAAAAGGTAGAATTCTTCACTATTCATCAAAATATTTATCCTTTCATAAAATTTTTAAAAATTAACTCCAAGATAATTTTAAAATTATGATTTCAAAAATTAGGTTCATTTTTGAATTAATTTTTCTAAAATTGGGAAAAATTAATTTTAAAATAAGTCTATAAAATGCAACAAAAGTGTCTTTTTAGAAAAACACAATTTTTAAGTATAAAATTGGATTTATTCTTATCATATACCTTGAAAATATATAATATGAATTTTAAATATTTGATGGAATATATAATATATAAATTTAATTATAATAATTCAATAAATATATTTTTTAATTTATTAAGGTAAACCACATTTTTGTGCATAAAAATAGTTTTTCTAGAAAAATATTTCCTTCACTATAAAATTGTTTTTATTTTCATTTATAATTAATTAGATGTTAAAGAATTAATTTTATATACATGTGTAAAACACATATTTTCATAATTTTGTTAATATTATCTATATCTTCTATTCCAATGGCTAGGTAATAACTATCATATTAAATAATAATATTTTAGTAGTATGTCACGTTTCATTAAAACTTGGTGCTGTGCATAACATAATATAAACTTTGTGTTGTGTATAAAGAAAGATAATATTGGAGTTTCATGTAAAAAAAATCTAAACTCAGTTTTTTGTAGAACACAAGATAATCTTAGGGGTACATGTAATGAAAAATATTGAAAAGATTAATTTTTTTTTGAAAAAAATATTTCACAAAGTCTTGGGGTGTTACATTCCACCCCTAAAAAATTAATTTTGACCATAAGATTTGTCACTTTAGTACCAATAAATGAGGATAATTTTGAATCATTATATCCTCAGGTTCCCACATAACTTCCTCAAGTTGGTGGTTTTTCCACAAAACCTTTACCAGGTGATTGGTCTTGTTTCATAGCACTTTTTATGTATGATCTAGAATCTCTACCAGTTGTTCCTCATAAGAATGATCATGATCCAGTGGTATGACATATTATTTAAATAAATGTGATGGATGAGGTGTGTATATTATCAAGAGATATACATGGAACACATCACGAACTTGAGAGAGGTTTGGTGGAAGCACCAAATGATAAGCTACAGTCTTGATACGATCAACTATTTCAAAGGGACCGATCTAACTAGGGCATAGTTTTTTCTTCTTTCTTACTCAGATAAATTCATTGAAACACCTTCTCAAAAACTTTAAATTATATATCACATCAAATATTATCAGTATAAAATTTCTTTTAACTTTGTGCTGTTCTTATGTGTTGTTGGATGGCTCTAACATTTTCTTCCATTTTATAAGCTAGCTTAGGTCCCAATGGATTTATTTCTAAAACTTCATTCTAGTATGTTAGATATATACACTTGTTTTCATAAAGGGATTTATAAGGATCCATATAAATTCTTGATTGAAATCTATTACTGTATGAAAAATCAACTAGAGGAAGGTGTTGATCCCAACCACATTTTAAATCCATATAACAAGTTCTTAACATGTCATCCAGGGTTTGAATTATTCTCTTAGATTAACTATCTATATGAGGATGATACATAGTGATAAAACTAAACTTCATATCAATATATTACTGAAGAATTTTCTAAAACTTTAAGGTATAATTCTGATATCTATAAGATACAAATGAATGTTTTAATCCATGAAACCTTACCAATTATTTAATGTATATTCTAACAAGAGGATCCAAAGAGAAATATTATCTAACAATGATGAAGTGTTATTACTTTGTAAGGTTATCAACTACAACCCATAATTAACTAAACATAAAAAATAAGATAAAACCTAAATTTTAAAAGTACCTTTAACCATATGTATACAAAGTTTAAATAAATTCCTACTCAAATAACATTATCACTAAAACATATACAAAACCAAAGATTTGTATTTCCATAAATTTATCTTAAAATATCATTAATCTTGATAAAATACCATCACATAAAACCTAAAAAGGGGTGTCAATGAAATTGAACTTATGATCAACCTTAATCTCATAAACCCATAATGTAATCTATAACTCTCAAGTTAATATTACATGAATAAATATATTCTTCCAAAATTAACATAATCTTCAATTGTTTCCTGATTCTTATAACCAAACTACCATTTCTGAAACACTTCAATAATATAATTCATGAATATAAATACATAAAAAATTAAATAATTTCACTTAATTAGCTGGAATTTGATATGTCTTTCCATGGTAAAGGGTATAACCCTTAGTTTAGGGAATTAACTGAGATAATGACCAACTTCCCCACATATAAGTCATCAAATTTCCTAGAAAATTATTGTTATATGAACTTAATTTACACATAGAAAACGTGTTACCATCCATTTTAGATATTATTATAGGTTTTTCTTCCTAACTTATTATCATGTATAAAAATTAATCTTCTTTATTATATATTTTTACCACACAAAATTTCATAAAATTCCATTTTCCTCTTATTTGACCCATTAGAAATCTCACAAAATTTCACATTGTTAATGATATATAATGATAAACAATAAATTATAATCACAATATCTTTCTCTTTATACATAATCCAATTTGGTTACTCATAATAATTGAATTTTCCACAACATTTAGTGTTAACATGATTCCTCCTATTTCCATCCATTAACAAAAACCATAAATCACTGTATGAGAAACAATAATCATAGTGGGAAACCACATAATCATAAAAAATCACATATAGGATGCCTAAATCGTAACAAATTATTTTAAATATATGAAAACTTAGGTATAAAATAGGCCATTCATGGTCATTATTATAATCCTTCATTATAGTTTGCAAAGATTTTGTGAAATTATAAAGTATATCCCCTAGGAGTGTCAAACCAGGTGTGTAGCAAGGCCCATTTTCATACACCAGGTGATGATTGAGTCCAGCTCAATGAACCCTTTTTAGAGTTATTACCACTAAGTACCTATGTTATAAATCCACATGCACTTATAATACCCATACAAGGATGTAATTATTTGGAAACCACACCAAAATTCTAGGACATTTTCCTATAATTTGACCCATCGTTAGACTTATCCTTAGAGATCTCACTAATGTTTTCTCATCTTAGTTTACAAAGGTTAAATACACTCTTCTTTGATACCAACTGTAAAGACCCAAAATTCTCATATATAAATGTTATATATTAGTAGAAAAATATTCATTACATAACAAAATGATCCACACCAGTATCATTTATATATACTACCTTTGGAAACATTGACACACAAACAAATGGTCTATACGTGAGATACATCATCTACCACTATGTTCTTAATAACTAGAACCCTTATTGTAAATATAATATACAATAAATTTATTTATATCATATGGAAAAGAAAAAAAATAAAGGGTTATCTCAGATACTCAGTAAGGGTAAACAAGGGAGATATCAATATAACATGATCATATGAGTATGCAAACATGAGAATAACATTTGAAAACCATACCCTATATATCATTGATCATAAATGTGAGTCATTTAATAAATATTGGTAGCCATTAATACATGAATCATAATTTAATCAAAGAACATGAGCCATGAGAGAATAACATTGGAATAAGACATAGATTTTTGGTATATATATAAGCATAGAAAATTCTTTTCTTAGTAGTCAAGGATCATTTACAAGGCTATCATAGTGGAATAAGTTCACTCCCTAAACCATATTAGTAGTAAAGGTTCACTCCTAGGCCAATAAAGTGGATTGGGTTTACTCCCAAAACCATCAAAATATTCATGTTTCAATCCCATGAATATCATAGTAGAAAAAGTCCCTTACAGAATCGAGTTAACTCCCCATTCCATTCATGTGTATCTCATGAGATATCAATATTTACTAAATTAATTGAAGGGATATATAGCTATTAACCATATTTTCTATAATGTAATCACCATACTTGGTTATGACATAATCACCATCCTTAGTTATAAAGTAACCACTATCCCATAATGAAAATCTTACATATGTGCACCACAAGATCATAAAACACTCATTATATCAAAAACCATGAAAATAAATGGTTTTAATATTTATTTAACAATAAAATAACCTATATAAAATAAATAGGTTTAATAACCATTTCATCATTTTATAAAATCATAACCTATGAAAAAAATATGTGGGGTTTATATACATTTTATTATGGTATAAACCATGGAATAGAAATGGGTTTCATAAACATCTTTTAATCATAAAATAAAGCATCTAAATAAATAATAAAAATTAAATAATTGTATCATATACCTATTAAAAAATAAGTAATATAAAAGGATTTAATATTAGAAGGAAAATTATTTTTAAAGGTCACTTGTAAAATTTATTTAGGAAAATAGAATTTCCACTTTAAAAAATAATTTTTAAAATATATTTTTTTTCCGTCACACCCATTTTTTCACGTCTTGGTTTTGATCCAGTTTGTTTTAAATACTGATACTTTTCTTGAGTTTTGGGTGAGATGAATATTTATTTTTTAACTTTCATATATTTCTAATCATCCTGTCATGGGTTCCCCATAGATTGTTTATGATTTTTTGGAGAAAAGGGTGGTTAGTTCAAGATTTGGGCCAACCGTGAGCCTATTTCCATATTTAAAAACAATTTTTTTATTTTATAACTCCTTAGTTATTCAAAAATTTTCAATAATTAAACTTCCCATTTGGTCTCCAATGGCCTATTAAAACCACCATATCCTTCTGGACCCCTTAGGTATTCATAATTTTGGTGGATTTGGGTTATTTTTTCAGGTATTGGGTCAGCCTGTGAGCCCATTTCCAGTTTTTTAGAAAAATAAATTGTTTCTTTTATAACTTATTAATTTTTAATATTTTCAGTGATTAAACCTATCAATAGAAAACAATAACCCTAGTCTCACCCCCATGTTCCATTTTCCCTCTTTAGAGCTCATCTCAGTCACAGATTAGGGAGAAATTTTTTAAGGATTCTTAAATCGTCCAGATTTGGTAAGGTAATTTGTTTCTTTCATGAATCATTAATTTATTTTATATTCGCCCCAAAATATTCATTAATTTTTTTTACATACCTAAGGATGCACTCCAAGAAGTTCCAATCCATTCCCTTTCCTTTAAGGGTGTAGATTTAAGAGAAGATGTAGAGTTCTCTAGTTTTTAAGGTGAGTTTCCTTCTCCTTTCTCCTCCTTACATTATTTAATGGTTCTTTCTTCTAAAATAGTAATGAAATACATAGGGTTATGTTTTTTAATGATTTTTTATTGTGTTTTTTATGGCTTTTCTTAATAGGTTTAGGGTTTATAAACCCGCAGCGGGCGATTTTGGTTGTGCATTTCCCTTCTGCCAAGGATTTGAGGTAGGTTTCCCATTAAACACGTCTTTTTTATTTAAGATTCATCTCATAAATGGTATTTTTTACCCTATAATCACATTTTTTATTGTTTTATAAGACTTTAGTAAATTCATTTAGTGTTTAAAGTGGGGTTTATACCTTGATTTGTGAAAAGTAGTGTTGTTTTGTTATAAAAGTGCACACCAAGTGTTTGTTTAAATATAAAATATCTTTTACAACTATTTTATGATTTTTATAACCTATTTTAGAAATTTAAATAAATTTTTGGCCTGAAAATTTTGTTTCATAAAATTTTTAGTGTTAAATAGAGTTTGTTTTATTAAATTTAGCATGCCTTGCTTTCAAGAAAGTGCCCGACTGGATATTGTGTGTTAAAGGTGTTATAAATTGATTTGGTTTGGATTATAAACAATATTTGAAGCATGTGAATAAATTTTTTAGGTTCATTATGTTTGTTCCAATATAGTTTTGAGTTTTATAATTAAATGAGTATGGGATTTTAAGGTGTTTTGGCATGTGTTCCCGATAAATAGCCCGTTTGGCATCTTTATCGAAAAGGATGGGTTTTGAATGTGTAACCTGAGTTTTTTAGGTGTTTAAGTAAATTTAATATTGATAAAAATTGTGTGTTTACACCTCTTTATGAATAATGAAATTGTTTCTTTTTGATAAATGTTGTTTTTGTGAAGAATGTTGAAAGGCCTATTTGGTATTTTTCTTGTAAAAATGGTTTTCATGTGTACTTCATGTTGTATCTTTTGGGTCCATTTTATGGTACATGAAATTGATTTATTAAATAGTTTTGGGGATTCAAAATCTAGGTTGATATTATATTGGTGGGGTTTTTTACTTAAAAAATCATGTTTGAATGGATTTTCTGTGTAAATCTCCATTATATTTCTTGAAATTAATTTATGAAAATTTTAAGTGGTTTATGAATCCATAAAATAAATATGAGACACACGTGCATGATATTTATGTGTGTATGATTTGGGAATATAATTTTCATGTGAAAATTTTATTTGATAAAATTTGGAACTTGATTGATCACTAAAGGAAATCCTGAGTATCTAGGTGGGCAAATTAGAACTAGTATGCCAGTGATCCGGAGTGGTTTCATCCATATTTCACATAGCAAGTTTGACGATGAAAAAACTAACTAAAAAATGACGATAATGATGTTAGTGACCACTAGGTTTTGGATTATTCTCCTATTATTGGTTCATTTATGATAATGTATATTTATTATGGTTACTTTTACACTTAGATATGATGTTCCTAGGGGCCCATACCGAACTAGTGCCTAGGGGTGTTCCTGTGACTTGTGCTCATTGGTTATTTTGTATTAAATTTTTTAATATGGTGTTTTTGGTTAGTAAATTCAGTAGCATGTGTGTTTTATTTAAAATTTTACATTCTTTAATGTAGTCTCCTTGAAAACTATTTTCATTTTTAAGTTGTACCTCTTTGAAAAATTGTTACTAGCATTCTTGTTTATAAAAATTTCAAGTTTTTTTTCTGTTAATTTTTATAGCATGGAAACTCATTTGGAAAACATACCTTTATATATTGTATCTCAAACTTGAAATTGATGTTTCTTTTATTTTAAAGAAAGTGTATTGGGGATAGAATATCAGGCTAACCTACTGAGTTTTAATACTCACACCTATAGTCTTCTTCTGTTTTTATCCCTTGTGCAGGTTTCAACTTAAGTTCGATCACCTTGGGTGACATGTAACCATTGTGTTGGAGAGTGACCAGTGGGGTCACATGGATTAGTTGGTTATTAGGTTTTGTTGGTTGAGTTGTTGGTTCAGTTATATTTTAACTTTCTTATAAAAATAATATTTAGTTCAATTTTTATATGAATGTATATTGGGTTGTTCATTCTTTTCATTATTTGTTTTATTGGTTATATTTGGGCAAAATAATTCCCTTGTATACTCTATTGATTCCCTCAGTGATTGTCTCCATCCTGGGAGGATTGGGAATGCCTCTTGGGACTTGTCATGGGTTGTCCTAGGTGACCGATTCAGGGTCATCTTGGGCTGGTTTGTGACATTTTTAAAATATTTTTCCTTTAAAAATAACCTTAGTAACTTATAAAGTAATCTTTAAAAACCATTTAAAACATTTATTTAGGAATATATCTTTTCCATTTTGTTTTTTTTGTAAAAATAAAAATTTATATTTTTTTAAATCATTCCCCTTGAAAATAAACTTTTAAACTTATAAAGGAATAATTAAAAAATTAATTTGGTCATGTTGGTTGAAAATACCTTTCATATCGTACACATTTAAACAAATATTCCTTTAATATTTTCAGTAAAAGTCATACATTCATTTTTTCTTTGAAAAAGACGTGATGTTTCCTTTTAATTTTTGTTTGTAAAAAGTTAAAAATAGTAAAAAATTACTTTAAAAAATAATTTTTATAAAATAAGGTTTTGTAAAAAAAAGGGTTTTTGACCAAAGAAATAAATAAAGGCAGTTTTTCTTAAAAACATTATTTTAAAATAATAAGTACATAATGAGAGGAAATTGAAATAAAAATATGTATGGTCATTAAATAACTAAAGGATAATAAAATTCATGAATTTATTTAGACATGGATCATATTATTTCATCATTGAAATCATAAATATAAACAATCCCAATAAATGATGAAATTGTATCATATAAAACTTACTACTTTTGTAACTTTGAATCATAATCCCAATGAAATAATAACATTAAATGAAACATATAATACATTAGAATAAATAAATTCATGATATTACATGTAAATGGGGCTGTATATGCACCTCTTAAAATAAGATAGGTGTATAACACAATATATGTCCCCAAAAAGGAAAATTGAGACAAAAACCTCTTATTGCATTTGTTACTTTTGAACTGTAAAACCCCTAAAAGAGAGATACTTAAATGTATATATAAATAAAAGATGTTATATGGTTATGAATCATAAAATACATTCATGTTCATTATATACACCACATAAAATAAACACATGGTGAATATGGAACGTGTCTTAGAGAAAATAAAAGTGAGACAAGAATCCCTTACCTTAAGTCTTGAATTCCTTCAAACACATTATGACCTCATGTATAATAAATATAAGTTTATTATAAATATTTTAAAGAACCATAATCATATTTATCATACCATATATGATTTAATTATTAATTTTCAATACTCTTTTATTACCAATTCCTTATTAAAATTATGTTTCGGGCAATGACTACTTCATTTTTCACGTGTGTATTGGTTTGATTTTTTCAGTCCTCTTACTTTGATAATGGTTCCATATTATCAAAAATTTTAAACATGTTATAAATATAATATATATTTATCATAATCTATATAAGTTAGAGATAGAAAATTAAGTACACTATTTATAAAGATGGTAGGCCGTACGTACTCATGAACACTATTTCCATTTTCTTGATGGATTAAAATAAATAAAGTTAAATAATATATTACCATAATAGAATAATTTTTATTTCATATATATCATATATGTTCATTAAATCCATCCTTATTTCTTTCCATGTAAAGCGCGAATGAATCACATTGTTTCATAAGGTGGTAGTCTGCTATATACACGAGCGATGTTATCGTATTAACACATAATGGAAGGTAAGAAGGTATATGTGATATAATAATTTAAAAATTATAATAATATCATAAATATTATATATATATATATATATATATATAAACATTTAATACATCATTATATCTATCTATGAGAGGTTGTGATGGAAAATGAATACATTTGGTTCGTAAGGCAGTAGTCCTTCATACACATGAATAATGATTTCGCATCCCATTTGATGGAGGTGGAGATGGATATAGGTAATTAAATTAGAATAATAGTATCTAATTATATGATATATACTATTTTTATTATATCATAATAATTTAATAATATTTTAAGGGGTTATAAGTAGAAGTAAAATAAAAACACATAGTTAAAAACTTTACCTCTTCATCAGACAACCTATTTTGGTTTAACCTAAATACTTACTATTTTGTATTTATGATATAATAAAGGAATATAATATATGGGTAGGTATTTAAGAAGTATATTTGTTAGGTATTGGCTTAACCAAATGGTTTTTGAAGTGAAAATTGGACATGATATCAGATGGCCTGTTATAAGTGTGGTGAGTGTCACCCTTGTAATTTTTGACAAGAAAAAGGTATACCCACATTTTTCACATTCTAAAAAGATAAAAAATGTTCCAGTATCTAAAATTAAAGGATAAAAGGTCTCAATACTTCCATAAAATGGGTTTTGAATTTTTTTTAGGGCATTTACCCCTTATCATATTAGTTTAACTACCCGGTAAACCCATTTTCACCTTAACTAGAGTAATTAATTTTTACTATTTTACTAATAATTATAGTCAAAAATTAATTTTAACTTGTTATATAGTATAAATTATTATAATTAAAAATATTTAATACATTTTTCCAAATTCCATTTACATAAGTGAAAAAATTTAATTTAAAATTAATCTCGCAAATGCGACGGAAAAATAGTTTTCCAAAGAGAAATCTTTCAAAAGTTCAAAAAGTTTTATATAAAAGTTTAATATAAAATTTATTCCAATGAACTAAATAGGATAAAAATATATATATGTTAACTAATGATTTTTTAAAACCATATTAAAATAATTTGGATGTTTTTAAATTCTTTAAAATAAATGACAATTCTTAATAAAAAACATATATTTTCACTATTCATTTAAAAAATTATCTTTTCAAAAAAATATAAAATATTAAATCCAAGATAATTTTTACATTATTATTTTAAAAATTAAGTATATTTTTTCATATAATTTTTTTAAAATCAGAAAAATTTCATTTTAAAATAAGTGAAGAAAATGTGACAAAAGTGACTTTTTAGAAAAGAATAGTTTTTAAGCATAAAATTAGATTTATTCTTATCTTATGACAAGAAAACATATAAGATAATATTATGGAATGTGAGTCTATACCCATGCCTCTATACCAATGGTATTCTAGAACCATTGGTATAATGTCCCTTCTAAAATTCTATACCAACGATTTGTAAAAACTACTGGTATATATAAGCATATAGCAACGGTTTTTATAAAATATTGGTATAGGTGAACCTATACAAACATTTTTTAAAAACCCTTAGTATAGGATCTTAAAATAACTTCCTTATCCTCACCTCATCCCCTCCCCACCCACAATCCCAAATCTCACCTCACCTAGGAAGCGGCCTCCCCTCTCTTCTCCTCCAATGATCTCCCCTTATTTAGGTATTTTTTAATTCAGTTCTTCTACAAAATAATATTTTTGAGTTTTGAATCCTTCATATATTCTATCGATCATTTTTTTATTTTTATCTACATATCTGCTGGGTCATTATTCTTCCCAATTCTTAAAAAAATATTTTTTTTTCGGTTATTTTTTATAAAATTGCATAATAAATTTGATTGTATTATATATATATATATATGTTTTTTTAATTTATTTATTCACTAATTTTACATAATCTGATATAAAGGTTTTTTGTAATATATACTAACTGATTATGAAATTAATTAATTTACTAATTTGTTTGTTTTGTAAATGTATTAGTGGTTTTTATATTTCATGTGATTATATAAAATAATTTATAGTAGAGAACTTGGATACTTTTGTGGGAACTTATGATAAAAACTTGGTTCATCATCCATGTGAAATCGGGTTTGATATGATTTAAATTATTATGTAAATTTTTATTTGGATATGTCACTCCCATGGAATAAATAAATTGGGGATGTAATTCTCCCATCATAATTAAACCATATTGAAATGGTGATCCCATGAAAATATCCCCAATGATATGAAACTACCATATAAAATGAACTATATAGACATGGTTCTTCCATGAAAATATAGCTCAAGGGTATAACACTCTAAAATATTTCTTATTTTTCCCAACCATATTTCTTTTGGTACTTACCCATGATCCTTATTGTGAAACTTTATTATGATATATTCTCTTAATACATCCTTATTTTCTCTAATGATTCTCACATAATATGATTATTCATTATTATTATTTGTTAATTATGTTCATAATAATGGTATTTTTTATTATTAATTCTTATATCTTTTATATCCACTATTTATGAATATTCAATAAAATTTGAAAGGTATTTTCATTTTTTATAGTCATGTTCATTGGCTTGAAGGTGATGTTTTATTTGAAATTATTATTTCTATTTAGCCCAAAGTTGTTTCTATATGAATAAATTTTTTATCCTGGTCTCTTGATATTACTTAATCCTTACTAAAATTTTCTTTAAAAGACTCTTTTCCTCCTTATAAATTAGTGTTAATACCTTTATATGTACATATTTCTTCAAATATCCAGAAACTTATTAGAAAATATATCTTAAAAGTGGATAACTTTCATGTCTTCAAAAATATATAGAAAAGTGACTTCTTTGATGATTGTGTTTTTTTTTTTAATTTTAAACTAAAATATTAATTTAATAGTTTTATTTCAAACTTGAATATCATGAATTATATTACAGTGGTCAAGAATGGATAATTTAGTGTAATCCTAGTAGAAGTTATATTTTTTAAAATATATGCACACTCTATGTGTATATAGATCCAATTTACATTGATATTGGTAGTTGAATGTTACTATTTGAGTTATTAGATTATAATTAGATATTATCCGGGCTTATGGAAGGAGAAAAATGATACATTTTTTCTTTTCACTTGGAGGTGGGCAATTTTTGCAGACAAATTATGTATTTAATTTCACATATCATACGACTTTGGGCTTCCATCCCTTTATCACCCACTAGATAATTTTTCTTATTATATAATTCTTATTTTATATGTTTTTTGGATTGTATAATTATTTTTATTTATATCAATTATGTAGATTATGAAGGATATTAAAGAAATTTAGAGGAAGAGACTATTTGATAATGACCAATGACTGCATGAGCTTGGGATTCCTCCTTTTATTCCCTTAGTGAGTATAATAATTGAAATATTTTTCCTCTGTGTTACATTTAATTCCATTTTATTATTCTTTTTCAATTTTCTTTGAGGTACATTCATTTAAACTAGAGTTAACCTCTCCTCAGCCTACTAGTATGGGTCAACAACCTAGAAAATCGAGTAGCGGTGTTATAGAGTTAGATAGAGCACCCGACATACCAGTTTACACCCAGACCTGCTAGTAGAAATCCAGTCTAACACACTTTCCCCCCTCAACTTCATCCTCTAGGTATGTTACCACAAATTCCTCCATAATCATATTATTTAGGATACAATTATCATACAAAATTTTCATATCCTATGATATATCCCCATCCATTCTATCCTTATCCTACCATGTCTACACCACCTCCATTTCACACTCTTATCCATCAAGGATCTAATAATTTTTCTCCTTCAGCTTTCACTTCACCACATGTAGATAAACCAATACATGCATTATAATAGAATCATCCTTCAGAGGCTACTAATCCATAATAAATCATGGATCCATTAGAGCATAATGATCAGACTGGATTGAGTTTTTTTATAAGCATGTCAAAATATATCACATAATTTTTTTATAGTTATACTATAAATTTATTATACTTTTATTAGTTTATCATATTTAGTGGGATCTTCTAATAGGTGACATGGGTGCACCTGTATTCATGAATATTGGATCCATCATACAAAAATAATAGTAGGTTATAATGAATACCATCAAATGATTGGTAAAAGTGCCATACAATGTAGAAGTTTCATAAAAACTTTATCAAATTACAATTATGTGATTCCAGTGAAACCTGCCCCATGTAATCATATCACTAATCAAATCAAGGATAAAGTACGAGAGGAGATATCGATAATATTTTTTTAAATTGATATCTATATCATTTATTTATTTATTTTAATTAACATACTCATCGCAGTATCAGTTTAACTTTCCCGATGGTCCAGCTGCTAAAGTCGAATGATTTATGGAACTTAGATAATTTTGGTGATCATATAAGCATGAGTTATATGTTCATTGGAAGAGTATATTCAGCTTTGAGTTAGAGGGAACACCAATATTTAATGACTTTCCAATAACCCAATACCAATAAATAATCATATATTGGAAGAGTAATGAGTTTAAGGTATTCTTAAAATTTAATGGTTTATATTGAATATTTAACTATTATTAATTTTATTGAATTTATTTTTTCATGATGCATTGGAAAAAAATAAAAAAAATACAATATGAAGTATATGCACACTTTGGGGTGCACTATAATGTAGGAGCATGGGAGGTTCTAGGTTCATTTAATCATGCCCATTTTCAATAAAATCCTTTCTCTCAATTTTTTTATTATCATGAAGTAGTATTTATTTCAAGAACACATATATTTAGAGTGATTATACTTCCACTTTATATTAAATTTATAGCATCTTGAAAATTTTCATCAATGAACCTCAAGATCCTTTTACCCCTCGCTTTCTCATTCATAAAAATAAACACTTTCGACCTCTTATTGAATATCACATGAATATTTGTGGTCTTTTCAAACATATTTCATTAGGAACATTAATTTCGACACACATTATCACTATAAACTATATTATTCTCATTTTATTTTAGTGATATAATAAACCAATTGGAAACGAGTAATCAAAAATTCATTTAAAACTACTGAGTCGGAATACATTGTTAGAATCATGAATATATGTTAATAACTTCAATGATTTTCATGTCACTCACTCACTTCTATATTCTTATGAAACTTGTAAAATTATATTTCTTAAATATCTAATTTAATGTGATCTCAACTACATTTACTCAAGAAATTAATTATATAATAATTAAAGTACTATGTGTGAGAGTGATAACCCGTGTTTAACCAATTAATACCACTATTTCATCATAAACTACTAATACTCTATGCTATACTTTTTCTTTTATTATTTATAGGATTTCACTATACATGGATAAATTAAATCATTATTTAAATACTCCTCAATAATCCCATTTAATTTTATCAGTTCATAACAAAAAAATTTACAATCTTTAGCACATGGAATCAAATTGAGGTTATAATACATTCTTCTAAATAAAAATAATTATATTGTTAATAAATTGGTTTCTAACACATGGATATTCCATAAATAACATTTATTTCTCTATAAATGTTGATATCACATTATCATATTTTACCTTTTATTATTCAGGGACTACGAATCCTTGGTAAAGGCCTGATGCCACATTTTGAGTACCATAATTTTCATGATACCATTTAGAATACTCAGATATGGTTGTGACACTGGTTTTAATTAAATTCATCTACAATCAATAATTACTTCCTCATATTCAGTATGTATAACCATGTTCATCTTATATTATCCATGATTTCTAATTAATATAACATTATTATCATGTTTGAAAGGACACCAATTAAATATAATTACCATTAAATTTATCCATAAAGTTATTTATTTTATTTTTTAAATATCTCCCATCTAGTTTTTTGTCATAAATTTCTCATTAAAATCCATAGTGGTAGCTTCTAAGACCACCTATTGGTATTTTATTCAGTGATACCACTATTGAAGTATTCTTCCTGAGTATATTCCTTATCATTATTCTTATCCTCTAAATTCATGAAAATTATATAATTAGTGATTTTTAATGTATCCACTTTTGAATTTTTTCTTCCTTTCTATGAAAATATATCCTCTTCCAATGGAAAATTTATTACCAATTTCTTTCTATTTATCATTTTGATATTATACTATTATAATTTTGTATTCTTTTATGGACATGATGAAAGATTCCTATTTATTTTTAATTATCTAAATATGATTTTTTTCCTTCCACATATTGTGATAATAATTTATGAAAATAAAAAATAAAACAAACATCAATTTACACAAACATAACTTATACGAACTTCCTACTCTTTATAGCATATATCCACCTTAAACACACCCATCTAGCAGACTACCAAGCAATGTACACCTAGAAGTACACTTGGCCGCGCACACCTGGAAGCACACTTGTTTTCTAGGGGACACACATACTGAGTAAGGATCATATTAAAATAATAATAATATATTTATTTGGATGTTCATGACTCTTCTATGATCATCAAATATTCTTATTTTTTTCCTTTACATGTTTTGATTTTGAGTGATACTTAAATCAACATTCTTCCAAGGAGTGTGTGAATGTGGGTTAGAATCAACCATGAATTCATTTTTCTTATGATCAAGTACCAAACTATATTTTCCATTATTATTGATGTGTTCATTTTATCAGAAATCCTAAAAATAATCCATTATTTCTCTATGACTATCTTTCACCTTTTTTGTAGCCTGCACGATACAGTTTCCCAAATTCATATCAGGAGACAATTTACTCTCCCGTGAAGAGCCCAAATTTATTGAAAGTATATTTATATTGTAATTTTTGTTTATACAGATGTTTGATATAAACAATCAATGTGAAATTGGTTGAATTATGGAGCTTATTTAAATTATTATTTTTGGATAATTGTTCATTAGATGACAAGGATGATTTGAATTGAATAAGTTTCTTTAAATAAAGCAACAATATAAATCTGAAAATTACAAAGCTTTGTTTGTTGTTATTGAAACATGTATCATTTGAGATTTGAGTATGGCACATTGTTTACCACTTTTTATGTAATCCATGAAAAAATATTTTATTTTGCATGAGGATTATTTGAGGTTGGTGGTGTTTATTTTGAGTTGGTTGGCTATGGAAATTGGAAAAAAAAATATTGGACTTCATTAAAAAATATGGACAACAAACCGACCAGCCAGAAAAGGGGGAGTAGAACACACCACTGTGTGGGTGGTTGAGCTCAACCCTAGTGAGCCAGCCAGTATGGGTCAGTCGTAGAATGTGCAGTGCATGGGGAACACATGAGCACACCGATATGTGCACACATGGGAGAGCTGGTGGAGCGCCACCATCCAAGATGACACGATGACAGATGTGGGCGCATGAGCGCACCTGTAGAGAATGGTACAGAGCTGTACCAGAGAGGGAGAATAGAACTAATTAAAGAAGTGTTACCATGCTAAGTATTATAAAGGATTAGAGAACATCAGCTCATTTTATTGTGGAATCATAATTATTAATGCAGAATGCATCGTGGCTGTTGGATATATTTAGTGAAATATCACATCCATCTGATTGTTGAATGTTTTTATCTGAGCCGTTGTTCTCTTTTAAAAACTCAGATAGAACCGTATCCATTCAATCTAACTATGTTTCATTTGGACTATCCATTTGATTTCACTATGTTGTCTTCTCCAGTGAGATGGTTTGAAAATGTTTCTCTCAACGGATCTCCACGACACGACGCCTATAGTTTGATCTAATTCATCAGTGATTCTCAAAGGTTCCTGAATCTTCTAAGGTGATCATCATTGCATATAAATAATGAGGCTAAGATCATTTTTTATATTCATTCATCTCACATCATAGAACTTTGTTTTGATAAAGAAAGTGTTTCGTGAGTCTCTCACTCATGAAGGATCCCACACTTCATTTGTTTGCGTGAAGAAGGAGTTATTATGTTGGCAATCGACATGTGTTTTAGACACTCAAGTAGCTACATGAAGAACAAGGTTCCAAAATTTTTTAACATGATACTACAATGTGTTACTCATTTGGCTTGTGTGAGGAATCCTGATTCAGTGCTTGTTCGAGTTTGTGTGGACATATTTTAATAAATATGAACAATGTAAACTTACACTACTTTGTGAAGAAGAACTTGCACGATAGAGTTAGTATTTGAGAACCAGTAGTGAAGTATATTCTATACACATTTGGTTTGTGCATAGTGATTTTATAAACTGGACAGTGAAGACTTGTTCACTTTAATACTATGTATGGATGAGGTTTACATGACTTTGATATGAAGGGTGTATTGCGAGTGCATGAAGAAGTACATTTGATAAGGCCACTTACACTGAGAAAATTGGTAAACAGTTTATGCAACTTTCCATAAAAATACATGAATTGAATATAAAATGTGTGGATAAAATAGTAAAATCTATTTGTGTGTGAAGATTGTGAGAAAAACATTCATATATGACTAACATGAGAAAACAAAAAATATGCTTGCATGAAACAATGTCCTATGCACAGTGATTCAACCATGAAATCTTGTTTTTTCATGAATTTTGAAAAAGTGGATGTGAAATATATTGCATATTCAGTGTGTAGTGCTTGAGACTAAAGCTGGAACAACATTTGTACATTGTTTTACAATGTTTTTGTATCTGAGTTTTCGGTGTTTAGTGAGGAAAGGTATTCAACAGAAGAAGGAATAGTCCGAGCAGTGTTGTACCAAGGTAGCTGATTATATCCAGTGATTAGAAATATTTGAACAAATTCAACATCAATGAAAATTTTAGAGTTAATCTAGCGCATTATATTAGAAGTCAACTTGCAGAGCATTGATATATCTTCAGTTGATCATTCTGATATAGTTTTCAGTTGAATTGGAAGTATTATCTTCTAAAATTCAGTAGAGTATACTGAAGTGACTTTGATGCACTATTATTGATTATATTCAGTGGTAGTTTTTGAGTTTAAGTTGAAGCGAGAAAGTGCAGAATTAGTTTATTCTCGGTGGATCGAAGAGGATGATTGACTTTTGTGTTGTAGAGGTATCTTGAATATATTGTGATCTTACTCATTGTGTTAGTGTTGTAATTGTGAAACATTGGTGGGAGTCAGTATAAAGAACACAGGCGAGATTCCACAATAATTTGGGAAAAAGGTTCATACCTACCCACCAAGGTTTCAGGGTGATACCTGACCATCCCACATGTAATTTGTGATTGATTCATAGTGGAGAATATTTGAATCAGATCATCCCTAACACAGCAAGGATGTAGTCACCCACATCGGGGGTGAACCTATTTAAAATATTGTGTATTGTGCTTCATTTACTTTCTTTCTTGCATGTGGTATAATTTTTCTTGTTAATAGGAAAGATCTGTTCACTCTAAATAGTGAAGAGGATAGATTTAAAAGGGGGTTAGTGAAAATAAAATAAAATTGATAAAAACTTATGTATACTGATTCACCCCTCTCAGTGTACCTACATGATCTACTGAACACTTCAATTGGTATGAGATTAAAGGTTACACCTCTAATTGGATCTATCCTATTGTCCCATTTGTTTGGTTTATACTTATATCAAGTACAGATTTGATTTTGATGAAATAAAAGAGTTGAGTCAGATGAAAAGTTTAGTTCTTTTCTCTGTTAGTTCTAACAAGGAGGTTTTTTCAAAAACCTTTATGTACAAACAAAATAAAGAGGAAATAAATCTGAAAAAGTATTTAAAGAAGAAAGAGGATACATCAAAAATCAGATGTGGTCACAATGGAAATCTATCAACATTATCTATTAAATTAGTCAATAAAGATCCTTTTTATGAGAATTATTCAAGAAGTGATGAAGAAGAGTTTGTTGAATCATTCTGTGATTTTTATTGAGAAATCAAAAATTACATGAAGAATGTTCCTATTGAAGTTGTTGGTTACATATTTTATTTTATCAAGAGACTATATAATGAAACGTCACATCTTGAAAAGGAAGCAGAGGATATGGGTCAAGCCTTGGCAAAGAAGTTTCAAATATGTAAACTTCTCTCACAACTTATTGATGCCAAAAAAGAAACTATATAACTTCTCAATGAACATTTCTCTCGTTTTGAAGAACTATTCCAAAGAAAGGTGTGTGAGAAAGAATTTACTAAGAAGGTTCTTACAGTTGAGTAATCTCATAAAGATATCATGAATAATAAATATTCTCAATCAGAAGTCAAAGACAAGGATGATATTTCAATTCGAGATGAAAAATCAAAAAAGTAGTCTATATTTCATTTCATTGAAAAAATTACATTGATTGAAGATTAATTGCAAAGTATTTTTTGTGAGAAGGATATGACTGAGATAGTTTATACATAAGTGATCCATGCATTGGAGAAACTAAAAAGACCTTCTATGAATGTTAAATAAGCCCAACTAGAGGTTAAGACAAAGAGAATTAATGAGATGAATAATTCTCTACTAGAATCAAGTCAAATGCATGATGATCAAGTTTATAAAATAAAGAGTCTATGGGAAGAAAAACTGAAACCTATTGAAGATGAGAAATATTTCATCAACATGAAGTGTCTTGAAATGGAATTAAATTTGAAATATATGAAGGAAACACATTTAATGAATTCTTAAAAATAATGTAAAGATATGGTGAAATCACTTGAAGATTAAGATAATTCTATAAATATGAAATATCTTGAGTTGGAGGTCAAGTTAAAAAATATTTAGAACATTCAGGCTAAATCTTCAAAAAATGATGAGATCAGAAAAGTTAACAGGAATAATTATAAAAAAGTCTTACTTTTGAAAAGACTTATTCATGTGGTAAGAAGATCTTGATATTATCTAAAGATAAATCTGATGCAAGCTTATTGAATCTGATAACCCTTGATCTAGAAGATTCTATTTATACTGATATTGTTTCATCTACAAGTACAAGTTCCTAAAATAATTCTCGTTAAACATGGGTGAATAATACTGGTGATAAATCCATCACATCATCAAAGGATGATATGAAGAAGATTGAAAAATCTTGTTCCACACAAAGATCTCATGTGAATAATTATACTATCCAAAAATAGCAAGATGTAAAATTTATCCAAGTGGTAGCACAGAGGAAGAAACCAAGATTTGTTGGCTACTATTAGTGTTGTTGAATATTTGGGAATCGATCCATTGTCTGTTGGTATAATAAGTCTATGCATGATAATTTTAGATGACCAATGTTAAGGAGGAGAAAATCTAATGTAAAGAGTTATCCTACAAACTTGAAGCACAATTCATAGATGAAGAAGAATCTGTTTATCTATAATATATTTTGTTTCTTGAAGATTTCTATGATTATTGCAATATAATTGGTCATAATTATAATGAGTGCTGGAATGTTCCAACCATAAACTATGCATATGATGATATGCAAAAGAGACCAAATCAAATGCAGAGGAAAATAAGAAATGGAGAAAAATCTTCCTTGGTGTATAAGTAGGAGAATAATGTCAAGAAAACTATGAATAAATTTTTACCCAAGAATAACAATGATGTGAATGTCACACCAATAAAGAGATGCTTCTACTTTGTAAGAAAAGGTCATATCATGGAATTTTGCAAACATGTCATAAAAACCAATACTGGTGAAAGAAAGTTGAAGTAGAAAAAGAAGTTAATCTCATAATCCAATAAAATTATTGATTTGGTTCATGAAAATCACTATGAAAAACTCTAATTTCATGAGAGTTTAACCAAATGGGATAATCCTATAATTACTAAAGATTTGCGTGTAAGGTGAAAAATTTAAGGACATATTACTGATAAATGCATGATAAGGTTTCCTGAAAAAATAGAACTAGTGAAGAATAGAGAAAAATCACCAATGACTTATTATGTTAAAAGTGCCATTGTAAAGAAGTCTACACACAAGAAGAAGTATGATCATGTACCAAAATAATGTTTAGTCATATGGCTAAAGTAGTTGGAATTAGCTAGAAAATTGGAACAAAAATAGAAGAATGAAAATGAAATACTTATTAATTTGAAGAAGCCTATTCTATATAAGTTGAATGCTGAAGAAATAAAGAAGGCCATGTTTCTCTTAAATGATAAAATCTGGAAAGTAAAAGATGGATAAATCATGATGAGTATTCATGAATCTGGAGTAGTATTGAAAGGAGTTTCTGGGTTGAGAGATAAATCACATCCCTGATGCTCTAACTGAAAAAATCATTGATTAACCACATTATTCCCATGTATATTTTGTGTTTGTTTATTTTATATAGGGAATTAAAGTTAAGACATATATTCAGAGGGATTCCTGAAGATATGAGTGCTGTGAAAGTATTATACAGTATTCGGGAGGCTATATATCATGGATTTATATATGTCAATTACTAATAAAATTGTTATTGAAGATCATACATGAAGAGAGTCAATCATGATGAAGAAAATGAATGGAGATCATCCCTTTAGGGGAGAAAAACTAAACAATTATTAGAATTTACTATCTCAACTATTATCATTGAATATTTGAAGTTTTGGTAGGGAATTTGTTTGATGATCTCAAATTCTGGAAATTGAAGCTTGTCATTAAAGAGGTATGTTCTCCTATATCTATATGAATAATAATTTCAAAATAGAAGAGAAGAAACTTGTATTTTGATGAAAAAAGTAAAATAGATTGATAAATGGGATGTGCATTCTTAGAATTAAATCATTTTAATCTATTTTTCATAATGAATATAGGAGATTAGTTGAGTAGATTTTGAACAATTCTTGAAATAAGGTTTCAGTGTTGGAATCATATTTAAATTTTTTTTATTGATATCATTGTTTTATAAGTTGATCACTCATATTTTATACATCGGGTTAGCCCATTTAGGCCTGGAACTGATTAATTAAAGGATCACTACATTAATAAAGGTGATGCATTTCTTCTCTCAAGAAGATCAGTTTGAATTTCTGATAAGTAACATATCTAATGACTTTGAAGATTTTGGGAGAGAAGAAGAGAAGTTCAGTTATTACAGAATGAGATAAGTTGATTTCTTTCCCATACTAATATCTTTGGATTTATTCTTAGGTAAGGGGGAGAAGAAAACATTGACTTTGAAAGTGAAATGGGTATTGACAACAAATCCAAAGGGGGGGGATTAAAGAACCCAAATTTGTTGAAAGTATATTAATGTTGTAATTTTTTTCAATATAGTTGTTTGATATAAATAGTCAATGTGACATTGGATGAATTATGGAGCTTCTGTTAATGAATTGTTTTGAATAATTGTACATATTTTGGAAAGGATGATTTGATTTGAATAAGTTTCTTTAAATAAAGAAATAATATAAATCTAACGATTTCATAGATGTGTTTGTTGTTCTTAAAACATGTATCATTTGAGATTTGAGTGTGGAACATTTTTTTACCTCATTTTAAGTAAGCCCGAAAAAAATATTTTATTTTGAATGAGGATAATTTGAGGTTGGTGGTGTTTATTTTTATTTGGTTGGCTATAGAAATTGGAAAACTTGTTTTATAGGACTTCATTAAAAAATATAGCAAACACATCGACCAACCCATAAAGGGGGAGCGGAACACACCACTGTGTGGGTGGATAAGATCAAACCCAACCAGCCATCCAGTATGGGCCAGCCATAGACTGAGGAAATGCATGGGGAACACATGAGAATACCCATAGGGGAAAACATGGGAGAGCCGACGAAGTGCCACTGTGCAGGGTGGCACAATGGCAGATATGGTGTAGAAGCGTGCCTATAGAGAATGGTATGGAGTGGTACCAGAGAGGGGGAAGATAACTAAATGAGGTAGTGAAACCGTGATGAGTATTATAAAGGAGCGGAGAACATTGGTGTGTTTTGATGTGGGATCATGATTTTTAATGTGAAATGCATCAAGGCTGTTGGATCTGTTTAGTAAAATATCACAACCATCCGATCATTGAATGTTTTTATCCGAGATGTTGATGTATATTAAAAAATTAGATAGAACCATGGCCATTATATCTAACTATGTTTCAATTAGTCCATCCATTTGATCTCGCTATTTTGTCTTCTCTAGTGATCTGGTTCGAGAATGTTCCTCTCAACAGATCTCCATGACACGATGCCTGTAGCTCAATCCAATTCATCGGTGATTTTCAAAGGTTCCTAAAGCTTCCAAGGTGATCATCATTGCCTATAAATACTGAGGCTGAGATCATTTTTTTTGTACATTCATCTAACATCTGAGAGCTATGTTTTGAGAGAAAAAGTGTTTTGTGAGTGTCTCACTAGTGAAGGATCCTGTGCTGCTATTATTTTCATGGAGAAGGAGTTATTCCATGGGAAATCAATATGTGCTTTGAACACTCGAGTATCTGCATGAAGAATAAGTTTCCACAAAGTTTTGACATGACACTACAATTTTTTACTCATTTTTCTTGTGCCAGGAATCCTGATCCAGTGCTTGTTTTAGTTTGTAGGGAAATTTTTGAAGAAATATGAAAATTATAAACTTATACTGCTTTATGAAGAAGAACTTGCATGATAGAGTCAGTATTTGAGAACCAGTAGTGAAGTATATGATATACACATTTGGTTTGTGCACAATGATTGTATAAACTAGATAGTGAAGACTTGCGTGCATTAATACTATGTATGCATGAGGTTTTCATTACATTGATATGATTGGTGTATTGGGAGTGCATGACGAAATACATTTGATAAGGCCACATACATTGAGAAAATCTATAAATAGTTTATTCAACTTCCCATACAAATACATGCATTGTATATCAAATATGCAGACATAATAGTGCAATATATTTGTGTGTGAAGATTGTGAGAAAGAAAATTCATATATTATTGAGTACATGAGAGTGCATAAAAATATACTTGTATAAAATAGTGGCTTGTGCATAGTGAGACAACCATACAATCATGTTTTCTCATGATGTTTGAAAAATTTCATGTGAAATATATTTCATATTCAGTGTGTAGTGTTTGAGACAGAAGTTGGGAAAATATTTGTATCAGTGTTTCAAAATATTTATGTATTTGAGTTTCCAGTGGTTAGTAGGGTAAGGTCTTCAGCAGAAGAAGGGACAACCTGAGTAGTGTTGTACTGAGGTAGCTGATTATATTAAGTGATTAGAAATATTTGAACAAACTCAACATTAATGCAAAGTTGAGAGTTAGTCCAGAGCATTATATTAGAATTCAACTTGTAGAGCATTGAGATATATTTAGTTGATCGTTATGATATAGGTGTGAGTTGAATTGGAAGTATTATATTCTACAATTCAATAGAGTATACTGAAGTAACTTCAATGCACTATTATTGATTATATTCAGTGGTAGTCATGAGTTTTAGTTGAAGTGAGCAAGTATAGAATTAGTTTATTCTTGGTGGATCGAAGAGGAAGATCAACTTTTGTGTTGCAAAGGCAGCTTGAATATCTTGTGATCTTACTCATTATGTTAGTGTTGTAATTGTGAAACACTGGTGGGAGTTAGTATAAAAAACACCGGTGGGATGCTAGTATAATTTGGGAAAAGGTTTATACCTCTCCACCAAGGTTTCAAGGTGATACCTGACCATCCCACTTGTAATTTTTGATTGATTCATAGTGGAGAATCTATATCTTGGATCATCTCGAACACATTAAGGACGTAGTCACCCACATCAAAGGAGAACCTTGTAAAAATACAATGTGTTTTGATTCATTTACTTTCTATCTTTCATGTGGTATAATTGTTCTTGTTAACAAGAATGATCCATTCACTCTAACAAGTGTAGAGGTTTGATTTAAAAAGGGGTTAGAGAAAATAAAATAAAATAGGTAAAAACTTGTGTACACTAATTCACTCACCTCTTAGTGTACCTATATGATCCACTGGACACTTTATCATGATCTTTAATCATTCACCATAGAATGATGAATTCTCCTTCAAGATCCACATTGATATACCAAATTCACTAATTTTAATTCTTGTTTGTTATACTTTTTGAGTGGCTTTATTGACCATATTTGTTTACAACCCTCACAACTTAGACAACTCATTACTCTCCCACACATAGAGGAACACATTTCTCTTCAAAGTGTTACATTGAACTTCTAGGAACAAAAGTTTAGATTATACCAATTATTGTGTAGAAATCAACTCCTTTTTCCATGTGATGTATCTCCAAGAAATTCCATGATAAAATATATAATTCCTCCTTATTTATTCTCTATTTATTTCTAAAAATTCTTTATAATCACAACTTTAATTCAATATTGATCTTAGTTTTTTTGAAATATATCTCCTTCATCAGAAGATAATAAACATATTTTTTATATTATATATCTTCAATTATAATTGAGAATAATGGGAAAATTATTTCACGGTAATTATCTAAATCTAAGTAAACCTACATCATATCAAAGCAAAAAAAATTCCTAAAAATTTGGAACACTGAATTCTATAAAATCTATTGGTTTGACCCCTTTATTACAAGGTATCTTGAATCTTGGAATAACCCCTTTCTCAGTCCAATAATGAAAAATTGGGCTTCTTTTAATTTTGGTATGACCATGGAATGATGAAATACATTTAAACATAATTTCTTTCTCCTTCAAGAATCACAAATTAGACTCTAATATTCATAGCATGGTAATATTTTAGGAGAAATTTTCTAACCATCCATATATGAAATAAAATTATCTTCAGGATTTAATTCCCATATTCTAATAGATGACTAGAATTTCATGAACACCTATTTACATTATGAAATATTCTTCATTCCATGATTTACAGCATTTCAATGTGACCTATAGCTCACTATCCTTATAGATTCAGAGAGAAAATCATTAGATTTATATGTGTCTTCATTTCTGTGAGACCATTTCCATTAATTCACACTTTCATCATATGTACGTTCTTTGTGGCAAGGATCTAATATTCATAGTGAAACTAACCTATTAACTCTATAACACTGAAATACTGTAATTCATATATTGTGGTAAGAACCGTAGTGTTATAGTATGATCTATTTCCATTCAATAGAAATCATCCATCCTCTTCTAAACATCTGTAAAATTTATGGTCTATGAGACATTGACTATTTTTTAAGATTATCCATATGCATTTTTGATAAACACAAACTGAAAATTTTGAAAGAGGACTTTTTCTAAAACTCATCTCACTTCACATGCTCATATCATTGTACATGTCCTTGTCAATAAATCTAACTACCTTTTCATAAAATATAACACATAAAACTCTTTGTTATAATATTATTACCTCTTTGATTTTGTTTATAATACTAATATAATTAACATTCCCCCTTTTAACACTAATTTATTAATATAAATTTATGGATCTATAGTAAATTCTACTCAGTAATCCTTTATAAATAAAATGAAATATTCTTCTTGTCCATATATTTCATTTAATTATCTTCCCCTTTCATATAGAATTTAGTATGTGTATATATTATTATCTCTACTCTCCCTTCATTTTGGTTTGATTAATTATAGTTTAATACATTATTATAGAATAATGGATATTTATATAAAATTCCATTATGGAGGGATGAATTGAATATTTAATTTCATGTGCCTTGAGAAAAATTATTTTTCTTGAGAAAAAAAAATAAATATGGAATAATGATAAAGAAACAAACATAACAGAAGATTGAAAGTTTTATTTTATTTATATCAGAATTTGATACATATTTTTAGCTAAATAATACATTTATATTTACAACATTATACTTAGGAGGCCATTGATGAGAAGGAAGCTGATAACTTTGGGCCAAACGATCATTTTCACCAGGTATTAGGAAATTATAACCATAAGAGAGTACACTATCAAATAAGGAAGAGTATTATATCCACTATATATTGACCTACTTCAGTTTCCAGTTATGGCAGCATCGAGTTGGAAATAGCTCATGCAGAGGAAGAAAAGGCCAAAAAATGGCCATGTAGGAGTGTGAATAGAGTCAAAAAGCCAATATGGAATTTATAAACTTATGGAATCCTTATTTTCATCACTTCCCCCAAATACCTCCATATTTTTTGATACATACATGTCGATAAATCATTTTTTATATGATGCATTTGATGATGATGGTGATGATCCTAGTGGTGGTCAGGACAATGATGTTCCTCGAGATGGTGAGGATTATTGTGCTAATGATGGTGATGATGATGAGGATGAGGCTGGGAATGATGGTGATGAGGGATATATTGATCCCCTCCATTTTTTGAGTTGATAGTTAAATATACACATGTGTTGATGGTGTTTAATTACTAAAAATCATTTACTATGTGGATTATATTTATATATTATCATATTGTAAATGGTTTGAAAAAAATGACAAGTAGTTGCTAAATTCTAAATATACAATATTTGTACTGCATTAAATGTGAATTGTGGTTTGTTTTTTGTTTAAAGGTTCTAGAAAGGTGATGGATGGGATTTCTGTGGTTACTAGGGAGAAGAATCTATACCAATAGTTATGTAAACCATTGGTATACATATGACAACATGTTATACCCATAGTTTTATAAAACTTTGGTATATATTTATACCAATAGTTTACTCAAACCCATGGGTATTAAAATTAGCCATTGGATATACCAATGGTTTTAGGGAACCATTAGTATAGAAAAAATCTAGTTTCTATACCAACAATTTTATACAAACCATTGGTATAGGGATATACCAATGCCAAATAAGTTAATAGTTGAGGGAACCATTGGTATAGCCTATATCAACTGTTCCAGTGGCTATACCAATAGTTTAAAAATGTTGGTATAGGGTGAATTTCTTGTAGTGATGTATGTAAAACATTTTATTGAATATATAATATATACATTACATTAAAATCATTCACCAAAAGTGTTTTTTAATTTACTGAGGTAAACATGTTTGTGTGTATAAAAATAGTTTTTTCAAAAAAAGATTCCCTTTATTTTCAAATAGTTTGTCTCATTTAAAATTAATTGGTTATAAAATAATTCATTTTATATACATGTGTAAACCATATATTTTTATAATTTAGTTAATCTTATTCATACCCACCATTCTGATGGATAGGTGATAACTACCATATTAAATAACAATATTTTAATAGTATGTCATGTTTCATTAATACTCAGTGTTGCGTGTAACACAATGCGAACTTAGTGTTGCATGTAACATAATTTAAACTCGGTGTTGCATGTAACAAAATATAAACTCGGTGTTTCATTAAATTCAAGATAAACTTAGAGTTGTGTGTAATGAAAAATATCAAAAAAATTAAATTTATTTGGAAATAAATATTTTAGAAAATCTCAGGGTGTTACACATCACACCTTATTGGTGAGAATTATTTCTTTCTCCAGGACATTCTTATATATTTAATATATTTTGGTAAAACTTTCCCATATCTCGATACGATATTGAATACCCTAATAAAATGATTAGTTTTTGACGTTTTCCGATACTGATCTCTTTACATGAGGTAAGAAATCATATTAATGACACCATCTATATTAATTATAATTTATATATCATGCTATTGATTATTACTTAGCGATGATGGTTTGTGATATTTCTACCATGAAACCAGGAACTATGAAGTTTAGTTCCCTATAAGGAGGTAATAAGTGTTTTGGATTAAGGATTGAACCTAAAAATGTGTCCTACACATCCTGTGAGAAATGAATCAACTCCAATATAGTTCATATAAAGAATTTATATCATATAAGGTGTTACGACAGAGGTTTGAATGAGATTGTTTGATGTGGGGGATTCCCTAAGATATTTCATAAGGAATATATCCCTCTGAAGGAATATAAGATGTAATCATTTTTACATATTAATGGGGTCCAATATGTGAGGAATTTACATTCTTATGATGGAATAATCATCACCAGTCTCTAAGCCTATGTGATCCATGGTGGTGTGACAAAAAAGAGGTAGACAGAGACTGGATACATTTCATGAGAGTATAAGATAGAATTTTATGGTGCTTACACGCTGGGGATGCCTTGATATATGAGTGGGGATTACATACTAAGGTTTTCCTAATATTTGAGATGGGGTTACACAATAGGGATTTCCTAATATTTGAGCTAGGCTTATACACTAAGGTTTCTCCAATATTTGAGTAAGTCTTATACACTGAGGTCACTCTGATATTTTATTGGGGCTTACACACTGAGGTCACCCAGATATTTGAGTAGGGATTACATACCTAGTTCACCCTTATATTTGAGAAAGGATTACACATTATATCACCCTAATATTTTAGTAGGTCTTACACACTAATATTTCCATGATACTTGTGAAGGGATTACACATTAATGTCTCCTTGATATTCTTCATTGAGAGTATAGACCTTTGAAGAAGATGAAGATATGGTCAAGGATTACACCTAAGTAGTATTCCCATTTTAAAGATATTATATCATGTTAATGGAATAATAATTACAAGTCTCTAAACCCATATGAGTCACACACGGTGTGAGAAACAAGAGACAATAGGAGATCAGATGCATTTTATATAGGTACAGAGCTCACGCACTGAGGAAACCCTAGTAAAATATGTTCATAAGATCATGAAGGACATGAATCCAATCATTTTTACC
The DNA here is from genome assembly GCA_963277665.1 of Viscum album. NCBI lineage: Eukaryota > Viridiplantae > Streptophyta > Magnoliopsida > Santalales > Viscaceae > Viscum > Viscum album. The sequence continues at coordinate 391,002,412 of OY728147.1, read as the reverse complement.
AAAATCATAGAATATGAATGTGTGAGAATAATCGATGGAAATATGTTTGATATTTATCAAGAGACTTAGGAAGGTATCCTATGTACCCTACTTATAACAAGATAAAGTTCCCTCATAGTTCACATATTCCTTGCTTGATGAAGAACAAAGAGTCTTGGTCAAGGAGGAGACATTAAAATGACAAGTGAGTGGGAAAAACCTTCGACTTTTGATGATGGTGAAGCTCAATTCTTCTAGGATTAGGTTTGAAAATGGATTCCTTCAATCCGGAATGGGAAAGGTATTTCACGGAGGCTTCTAATGGAGTCATTTCTCTCACATCATCCCGAAAAGCTGTCTTCTTTGCAGAGGTGCTGGTTGGAGGAGAGCATGCTTTGTTGCCTATGAATGCGCCTGTACTCAAGTGAGTAGGGTATGGATCTGTGATGGTGGAGGTGGATCAGGTTGTACTACAATAGTGAATGGAGCTATGCTGATTTTCGGTGCTAGGGATAACATCCTTTGAAAAAGGTATGAAGCCTTGATCGATTCATGATTTGAAATTGAGAATCTATCACTATTGGGGCTTCTCATATTGGATGATTATTCTGATTGGAAAGGGGTACTACCATATTATCCTAGAGTGAAAAGAGGATCTTGAAACCATTTGAAGGATTGGGAAATTAATCCTAAAACCAGGTTTCTTGAGGCTGTTAGAAAGGGATAAAAACTTCAATCCATTCAAGAAAATACTCTCGATGTAACAGGTCTATACAAGGATCCATGGGTTACTGTGGGTTTATTGGCATCCGAATATCCTGAATGACATTGCCTCAGGATTAGAAACTCCTCTAAAGATTTATCAATGAACTATCAATAGAGACTTGGGACTCTATGTGCGAGTCCTTATTGAAATTGACATGGAGTTGCAACCACCTGAGTGATTTTTTAGGGATGTGAAAGGTCAGTAACTGGAGGTAAATTTTGAGATCGATAATTTTCCTATCTGTTGTAATCATTGTAAGATGGTTGGACATGAGTTCCAAGCTTGTTGTGTGGTTAAGAAACTGGTCATCCCATCTTAATCTATATCAGTTTGGAAAGAGGTGCCAAGGAATAGGAGAAGTACTCTAGGAACATAGGAAAAATGAAAGATGCATGATAAAGAGGCAGGATGTTTGAAAATAGTTGGAATGTATTGGGAAGAGATGGTGGATGAAGAGGAAAAGTAGCAATAAAACATTCAATTTAAATATGTTATTTGGGATAACAAGTCTATAGATGACATCAATGAGCAGATGCTGGGACCCTCCTTGGATATGTGCACCATGTTTCAGAATATCCAAATTGAGGAATTCACTATCAGCCTAATTGATGCTGAAATAGAGGTTCAGTTGTCCTTAATAGATAATCACCCAAATGTGGATATGGAATATAGAACTACCGAGGGAGGGTTGGCCCAAAAACATGTTCACTTAAAGAATAATGGTGAAGTAGGGGAGACAAAGGAAAATAAGAAGAAAGAGGTAAAAATATACTATTAGCCAAAACATGATATGAACAGTAGGGAGATAAATTTGGGGGCTATTTCATTACAAGTAGAATCAACAATAAAATCACCCAGAAACATTGGGAAAAAAGGAGGGTTGACCTCCAAATCAACACCAAAATGAGAATTCTCTTCTGGAACTATCAGGGTCTAGCGAACCTTGACAATAAAGTTTCTCTCAGGCTCTTTGCTGGAAGGTATAAGCCATAGATTATGGGAATTTCATAGCTCAAGATGAACTCTAAAAATCTAAGAAAATTGTTCTGCATTAAGGGACACAATATTCTGGGTACTAATGGTGTTGGAACAAATCTTGATAGTATTTTTATTCTAAATCATCACAAAGTTGATTCTTCAAGGATTATAGATGTGGAAAATCAGATCATCAAAGGTAGTTGTATGAAGGGTTGACATCAATTTTTTTTCTCAATTGTGTATGCTCACAAATACCACATGGACAGGAGGCTTCTATGGGGGAAAATATAGAAATTGGAGGATTCTATCTTAGATCCATGGATTGTCACGGGTGATTTAAACTCAATTCTCTATGAGGATGAGAAAATGGGCCCGGTTACAAATTCCATCTCTACAAGATACTTTAGAGAATGTATTGAGAAAGCTGTAATAGTGGAAGTTAATCTCATTGGTGCTAAATACACATGGTATAGAAGAAATCTCAATGGTATGAGGGTGAGAAGAATTGATTAATCCTTTGTTAATAAAATAATGCTTGATGAATGGAAATAAATCACATGTGGTAATCATTAAAAAAGGTAATTCTGATCACCACCATATTCTGATTAGTTTTCTTGGGAAGGTAGGTGGGAAAAAAATTCCTTTCAGGTTAAACAATGCATGGGCCTCTCTTCCGGACTGCTCAAGAATTTTTCCAGAGACTTGGGGTTCATTAATGTGTAATGGAAAGCCTTTGATATGCATTTCCAAACTTAGAATGCTAAATATTATGCTTAGGGAATGGAGAAAATCAAGGTTTAAAATGATGGATACTGAAATTGAAGGACTTGAAAGTGCCCTTCATGACATGAAACCATAATCCACTAGAGATAACTCCTCAGGGTATATATAGAAAATTATCGAGCTATTCATAAAGCTGAATAACCATATAAAGGTTAGGGACAACATCAAAAATGATGTATTCAAAGTTAGATGGCTTCAGGAAGGGGATCGAAACACAAAGTTTTTCAATACCCTCCAAAGGGACTAAAGAGTGAATAGACCTATTTCCCTGATAAAGGATGGTGATAGAATTCTGGAAGGTAAACAGGAGCTTGCATAGCATATTGTCTCATTATATAATAATCTATTCAATGGGATGGCTAGATCTGAGCCCATCAGAGACAACATCATTCCTAATTTAATCACTGAGGAGGACAATTATCTCCTCACATCGGTTCCAATGGATTTTGAAATCAAGGAGGCAATTTTTGGTCTTAAAAAAGATAACTCTCCTAGCCCTGATGGATTTATATTTTTTTCTTCCAAAGCTATTGGGATGTCATTCAGAATGAATTATGCCTACTTATTAAACACTTCTTTAGAGGTGGTACCTTTACTCTAGGTTTCAATGCCCAATTTATTTCCCTAATACCTAAGTTGGAGAATGCCAGTGAAATGGTCAATTCAGGCCAGCATCCCTAGTTAACACCATGCACAAAGTCATTACAAAACTTTTGGCTAATAGGCTTTCTCGGGTGACTGAAAAAATTATTTCCTGGAACCAGATTGGTTTTGTTAAAGGCAGAAATATACAGGACTGTCTTCTCATAGCCTCAGAATGATTTAATCTTCTTATAAAGATAACATAGGGAGGAAATGTGTCTTTGAATCTTGACATAAGAAATTATTTTCATACAATGTACTGAGGCTTTATTAAACAGATTCTCCTCATATTTGGCTTTAGTGAGGGTTTTTTTTTTCAATGGCTCACAAAGTTGATGGAATCTGCTCACATCTCAATTCTGATTAATGGGTAACTAGAGGGATATTTTACTTGTTCAAGGGGTGTTATATAGGGTGATCCCATCTTTGCAATTATTTTTGGAATTTCTAAGGACTAATTGAGCAAAATTCTTATTAACATGGTGGAAAATTGGAAATTTACAATCATCAAAGCAGCTAGAGGTCTCTATGATCTCTCTCATTTATTTTTTGCTGATGATATTTTCATTTTTATGCAGGGTGATAGAAATAACATCACTCATATGAGGGAAGCACTTTTTCATTATGAGAATGTGTTAGGGAAAGAAATAAACTAGAGAAAATCCTTTATTTACTTTGGCAAGAACATCATAATGAAAAGGAGGACTCATCTAATTAATTATCTTGGTCTTAGGGAGGTATCTATGAATTTTATGTATCTTGGAATTCCTATGTTTTGGGGAAATCCTCTGGACTCCCAATTTACATAGGCACTATCCCAGATAAGGAAAACTCCTGCATCTTGGAAGGGAAATTCTCTCTCAATGGCAGGATGAGTATGTATTTTCAAACATGTGGTTATTTCAAAACTTGTATATTATTTCATGGTATATATGTGGCCTGCCTCTTTTATGAAATAAAATAAACTCCATGATGAAGAACTTTGTATGGATTAGAAATGTAATGGAAAGGAATCTCATCACTGCTAAATGGAGCATATTTTGCATGCCTACCATGAAGGGAGGTTTGGGAATTAAGAATTTAAACTACTTTAATCAGGTATTACAAACCTAATTTATCTGGAATATTATTCACAGAAACTCTACCTCTCTTGATTTTCTACAGAGAAGAATTATACCAAGGATCATTTATGGGAATCATGGATACATGGATTCATAAATCTGGGATGGATTATGTTTGGTGTTCAGCACAGTGATGAAGCACTCATGCTGGGTGGTCAGTACAGATTCAAGTATGAAATTATGGTATACAAACTGGATTGGAACACCACTTATGGATAGGTTAAACATGGAGAGAAGAACATTGACAACATCATATCCATAAAATATCATCTTCAATGTAGAGATGACATTCCGGATGAAATTGTCTCCATTATTAATAACTATGACTATATCAAATAGGAGGATATTCTGCTATGGGAAAGGTCTCAAGTTAGACTGCTGAACTCTAAAAGCTTCTATAGATACCCGATAAAGGGAGAGTTAAGTTGGATTGGCTCATTGAACAAAAACCGGATGCTTCCCTCTATATTTTCACTTATCTAGAGGCTATATCACAATAAAATTCCAGTAGATGTAAACATTCAGAGGGTAAGTATTTCATTATGCTCAAGATGTGCACTATGTGGTCAGTATCATGAAGATTCTGATCACTTGTTCTTGTCCTGTAACACAACTTATTCTCCGTGGAACAAAGTTTTAAACATATTTGAGCTAGCCCCTCCCAATACTCACTCAGTTATATAGGTTATAAATTATCTTTTTAGACTTCAACAATCCAAACAGCTTCATGCACTGCTGCAGGTGGCATGCGCTGGATTGTTACACACTGTATGGAGGGATCACAATAATTATATTCATCACCAATCAAGGTTCAATGAAACCACTGCAATTATCAGTATTCTTATGGACATCCAAAATGCCAATTCAATGATTAATGAGCATTACAACACCTTAGTTAGGGAATTCAAGATCCTCATGTGATTAAAGGTTGCAAGCTACTATCCCAAACCAAGGAGTATGATGGAGGTGATATGGACTACCCCCTTTAGTGGATGGTTAAAATGCAACATGGATGGGGCCTCCAAGAAAAATCCTGGACCTTCAGGTTTCAGGGTAATTTTTAGGGATCAACATGGGGAGGTTGTAGAGTGTAATTATGGTCCTTGTGGGCATGCTACAACTTTGGAAGATGAAATGATGTCACTTATAAGCATGGTAGACATTTCTTTCCAAAGAAATTGGAACAACATTTGGTTTGAGTGTGACTCATCCATGGTGGTTCATGCAATTAGGATGGGTCAGACAAGACTGTCATGGAAACTAGTAGGTAAGTGGATAAACTGTATTGAAAAGATCTCTTCCCTGAACTACTTTATCATGCACACCTTCTGGGAGGCGAATTACATTGCATATGGACTTGAAAACAAAGGAGTGTTGGAAGAAAGAGCATCCACATCAACACCATTTCTATTAACATAGTCCCTCTTCTTACTAGGGACAAATGAAAAATGCCTTTATTCCATCTTGTGTAATGTTTTAACTTTCTCAATATAAGAGCCTCTATGCTCATTTTTCTAAAAAAAAGAGTCTTGTTTGAGAATATAGGGATAATAGCTTTACATGATAGGGAATATTGGAGGATATTAAGTGGCATGTACTTTATGGGAAATGAAAGACTTAGGAGAACATGGGTGGAACCCTTTGAAGTCATTCAAAATCACGAGGGTCACAGGGTCATGCACTCCACATGAAAAAATGATCACACACTCCATATGAAGGATATTAAGTCTCATAATTCACATGAAGACTTCGAAGTCACATGATAGAATAGACATGAGGCCATGAAATTGTGTAAATGACAAGGGATTGGGTGATCATATGGCCTCATCTCATGACCAAGAAGTCATTTTTTGAATTTATTCCCATCACTAACCAGTAAGTTGTCATGAAATCACATGACTAGTGGTTATCATGTGATATTCCCTTGTGAAAATCATTACTCTTTTAATTTATCCTTATATACTCACTAAAAATTATTAATTAGAATATTCTTATGATCATGTTATCCCTCCACTCTATAAAGTTCTCACCAATTCTGTTCTCATGTCATTCTCTTTCTCTATCTCTCTCTCTTCAAATGGGGGATATTTTTTGCATAACATCTACTTTATCCATGAATCTTTGCATAGTGCACATGCCATATAAATCGACTTAAGTATAAGGAATAAATGTATGTGAAAAAAGTGATGTCTCATTCACTTTGTGTGACTGAGTATCATGTTATCAGTGATTCCCCCCCCCTTCATCACATGATAAATAGTGATCATGATAAGGGTCCATCATTACCATCTTCACTAAGTTGAGTTGCATGACCTTACTATTACAAGGGACATCACATGACTTAACGGTAAATTATGTTATTATTATTAGTTCATTAAACCACATGAAAAACTTTCTGTAGACACAATCTTTGTCTAAAAAATTCATATAACATTTACACGAGGTCTAGAATACATTTAAATGGTGGGTGATCCAACCTTATATGAATGAGACCACATGAAGTCCTAATTATTATGGGGACATCGCATGATTCTATGGGGTGTCACATGAATAAGAGTAACCACATGATCCCACCGTCATGGACAACCATGATTATTGGAGGACCTTGGAATTTTTCCACCACATGTCTTTAGGAAATCACATAATCAATCATGGATCACGAAATGGCATGAAAAACTTTTCATAGATAGATTCTTCACTTAATCTAGTAATGTAACATTCTTGTCATGTGGTTCATCAAATTAATTCATGGGAATTGTATGATTAGTCTTAGGTCACATGACTGCATGAAAACCTTACTATGGGGAACCACTATGTTTATCCGAGTCACATGAAATTGGTGTGAGGGATAGTTTACCTTTACATGGAAGGAAATCCATGCTCATATAGATGATACCAAATGAAGACCTGATTATCATAGGGCTGTCACATAAAAAATAGTCACCACATGATCATCCCATCATTAACAGCTTCGATCATTAATGGATTTTTTCTTTTGTCCACTGTATACCTCTGGGACATCACATGATCTATCCTAGATCCCATAATGATATGAATTTTTTTAGGGTAATCCACTCCAATTTTACTTGACATATTCATGAAAAGGGTTACATGATCATGTGATCCATTATGGGTTACATGATCATGATTGATGGCTAGGTAGTCATGCTTTCTTATTTTCCCATGTGGCAAAAGGATACTTATGATTTGGGTATTTTTCACAACTCTAATTTCTATAATTCTCATTTGGAAGGTGTCAATAAATCCCCTATACTTAAAAGAAAAGTATGAAATAATGAGTAAGGACTCGGTTTTAAGGAAGTAAATACCCACCTGAGACCCTTGGTCTTCTTCCCGTTGGGTTTTTAGAAGAGTCTTGGTCTTCCAAGAGACCTTTGGAGTTCCATGAGATATCTTATAAATAGGAGGGTATTGTGTAGAAAGTTTCATCTTCAATCCAATATTCAAAAGTTCTCAGAATATTTACGCCCTTGTGTTCACTTCACAAGACCCCATCACGTGACCTCTCTGTATGATTGGATCATGAGAACCAATCACATAAACACATTTTTAGGAAAAATCACACAACCAGGTTGCTGACTAATCAACAGTCACTCATTCAAATAGTGTCATGCATCCTTGTGTGAAATATTTATTTACATGATTCATGTGATCTAGTTGGGTGCTACACGATCACATAATTATTTATGTGATCCACATGACCTTTCTATAGTCACGTGATCACATGACTTGTCATAGGTCACATGATCTATGTGATACCAACCAAGCCATTCACTTCTTTTACCCAACCCACGACTTTTCAAAGTTTTAACTCTTTACACTAAAATAAATTTCAATTTTATCCTAATTTAGATGTATTCAAGAAAGTATATTGTGATAATAGTGGCTCACTGGAATGACATGGTTGGAAACATGGACTATGACCAGTGCCTCACTATCCATTCATCTTAGAGGCAACTAAAGATCTTGATGGGGACTAATATTTTAGAGTATCATTTGTCATACTAGTTGCGTATGTATAGATTTAGCCTTTAGAATGATGTTTTCATTATAGTACTCCAATTTAGGATTATAACTCTTTATTAGATTCCAAATACTCACAATAAATGTATATTTAATGTCTCTCACATAGGTAACTTTTTTTAGGATAAATGCTCCAATAAGTATATTTTGAAGTCTATGATGATAGATTTTGAAGGGGTTCATCATGAGTCTGATCTTGAAATCCCCATACATAATTTCATAATATGAAATACTATTTCCAATTATAAATTTGGATGATTTATTGGATGGGATATCTAATCAAGGGGAATTTTTGGGATGGTTTGGTCTTGGATTTTTTGGGTGTAGCATACTACTAAAGAATTTTCTATTGAGTTGAAATGGATCAGCTAGTGTAAAGTTATCTGGATTTTTTAAACCCTTTCCTACTACAATAAGGGTCTGATGATTTAATTAGCTTCATGATGTTGTCTCAATATGAATATATTCCATATGATTCACAGTGAGGTCAATATCAGCATATAAGATATTGTGAAAATATATGGTACACCAATCCCAAGAGATATGTATGATGTGTTTCTCGCCCCACATTCTACCCGGGATGATGCATTGTAGACCCCCAATTTCTAGGGAGTTGAGAAATCTGGCAAAGAAGGCCCTCGAGAAGGACCTATTTCTTGAATAGGACACCCCATTCAAGAAATAGGCTAAGTTATTCATCAATAATACCCATCCCAAACCCTTGATCAAGAAGCCTAAGGCCTACCCATAACAAGAATCTCATGGGGTGGAGGGGTCCTACTTAAAAACAATTAAATAGGGATTGTTCAATAGCTAGGGGTGGGTGACCACTTCTTGAGTTGATCAACCTATTCATCTAGAAATTTTTTATTGATGTACATGCGTATGTACCTATTTCCAATTCGAGAGAAGGGTGGAGTAAAGGTATCCACCTTTTGTGACAGTTGTGGATATGGAAATAGGAAAGCATATTAGTACGGTAGTTCACATACCGGCCAAAATATATCACCTTTTGTGCCATATCTATTAGGGAAATCCCCCATAAAGGATATTTGTCCCTTTAAAGGTGTTATTAGGTTGTATATGGGACCACATGAAATGATATGAATTTTTTATCATCCAAAACATTCTAGGTGATTGGTCCACACCATTTTTACAAAGTATCTATGGAGTCAGGCCCACCATGCTAAAGAACTGGGTAATAAGGGGTAGCCTGAACTATCATGATTGTTTCACCTTCCTAACATATGACAAACCTAGGGTTAGTGTAAGTAATAATGAAATAGGATACCCTAAGTCTAAAGACTATCTGATTGAAATTCATGAGGAAAGTTTCTATAATAAAATTGACAAAAAGATATTTTGTGAGTGGTAAGAACCCTGACAGTTTAGGTGACAACTTTAGTGTGTTCAAACAAGATTACCTACCCCTCCACACATTTAGTTGTAAAGGAATATGGTGGTGGTTAGTCAATTCCAGTTGATGTCCACTAAGGAGGAGATTCATACATAGGTGACCATTCCTTTGGCTGGTATGGAGTTTAGGGTTTTCAAATCCTATACCGATGCTTGGATTCATTTATACGTGAATGAGAAACTAGCCATATCAATGAAAGAGGATATAGGGGTTCTAATAATGGGTTAAGTTTGAAACAAACCCAATTACTATAAATAATCCCTCATCCAATTTACTAATGAATCTAGAGATGAATCAAAAACGACAGAGACATTTGGATTTAGATTCATCACTGAAAAATGTGACCACTGATGTAGTAATGATGAGTGAAGCACTTATGGGTGAAGCTACAAATACACTGAAATCTATTATTTTGTTCCAGTAATGGGATAATTGGAGAAAATATGGCTCATATGTTGAGGTATGTAAGGGAATTTTATATTTATATTTATATTTTAAGGGCTTTAGAAATGTCTCTGGTCGTCAGTGTATTTCCTTCAAACAATAACCTGATGAGTTTGAGGTGTTCCTCTAGGTCATCCATAAAGTGATTAATAATTTGAAGGGATAAATTTATTATTCACATAGATTATGGAAAATAATGGTTCTTGGAATGGTGGTGGCTACTGAGGATAGAGGATACCATTACGTCTTCGATGAAGAGGTAAAAATAACTTTATTTTCATCCTTAAATTCTTGAATTACCATTAAACATGTACTGATTTTTCATTATCCCATTGGTTATTATAGGAAGTTTGAGAGACAAATTTATGCATCATATCTCTAGTATATTCTCATGGGTGTACAATGATTGAGGATGACTCAGATGATGAATGGGAGGCCAAGGATAAAGGCTCCTGTAGTCAGATAGAGCTTATGGGGGTAGTTTCCACTAATCTTTAAGAAACAATACCCATTACATTGCTGGTGACATCTTAAAGACCTTTGATATCAACCCTTCTACGGATCCTTTCTCATATAAGGATAGGAATAGGAATATATCCATGTAATATATGTTTTCTCACATGGAATTCCAAGTAATTGTGACATTTTGTGGACATTTTCCCTTTTCTTACATCACAAGTTACTTTAGTAGCTCATCCTAACCTACATGTTTATACATGACCTATTTGATTCTTCTTGGAAGTGAAAGAATCCACTATCAAGGAGAAAGATTCCCATTCTATTCCCCCAGTGGATCCTTTGACATTGGATATAGTTTATGGAGAGGTAGAGGTGGATGGGGTCTGGGAAAGATCAGAACCAACATCCACTACTAATGAATTAGCACTCAGCCCTTTTAAAAGATCATGGGAGAGTTCACTCTTAGAAGTTGTTGATACCAAAAACCATTCTTTCACTAACTTGGCTATACTATATAAATCATTGGGTTAGGGTAAGAACTTATTTCTAAACTCAATGAATCATTCAATATGTATCATGTCATTTAACATTTCTTTATGGAAACAACCCTTCATGGTGGAAAGAGGAAAACATTGACAGAATAAATTTCAGTGTATCCACAAGGTCACTTATCAAAATAAAGGTGTTTTTATCACCCTATATGGTAGGTCTGATACAATAGATTTTTCTATGACATGTTTAAGAAAGAATTTTTTTCTTCATTTATCATGTTTTTTGATTTTCTGGTAGAACCACCTTACTTATCTTATAGTTAATGATATTTTATTCACTTCATCATAATAGACTGACCTAATAGATTATTGGACTTAAATCCTTATAATTTAGGATCCCTTCCAACTAGGATGACTGGGATAGAATCCAGATCTATACTAAGCCTATAAAGGGATGTGAGTTTGAGTTATTATCTTAGTGACTTGGTCTCAGAATATATCCCTGTTATTAGCTTAAGCTTGATTCAAGGATCATAACACAAACATATAATCAGTAAATATAATGAAAATAATTTAGGGACATTTGGAATCTCATCATGGAAGGTCCCTTATAAGAGCTTAAGGATCAGTTATTCCACCTTAAGTATATTTTCACCACCCTCAACTATAGGGGGTTCAATTATCAATATATTTATGACATAGTAAAGGAGTTGGTTGAAATGAGGGTGTAGAAGAGGGACCTTGAATTAAAATTATTATAAGTAGAGGCTTAATATTCATCCAAACAACATTGAAATGAGGGTCTGAATAAATATTCCCAACATGAAACGAAGATAACAACTAACTAATTTTTTTCAATTCCAGAAATAATGAGATTTATAAGATCCAACATGAGTAATATAATATGAAATACATGCTAATAACCATAGAGAAAATGATGGTAGAGCAATAAAGACTTATTTACATGAAGGATAAGGAAATTATTAATATCGTTTCTTGGGTGGAGGTATTACAATAGGCCATAGAGGTAGAGACTAAGTTAGTAAATCAACTGTACCAATCCATCTCTTTCCTAGAGGAAAAATGACAGAGCTTAAGGAATCCTCTAAAAAGATGTTGCAATAGGACCATACTTATAAGATCTTTTTTTATTTGAGGGTTTATGGGAGAGGTTCCAAGTTATAGATATTACTTTTTCCTTTTGTACTTTATTAATGAAATAAATTTTTGAACATTATATCCTGCTTTCAAGCCTCTTCTCCTCTAACCATATGCATGACATATTGATGAATTAATATCATGTAAATAACTAAAAATAGTAAGCATTCCATAATTCTAAGAAAACCCAAATCTAAACTCAAGTTCTTGAATAATAATGGATTTCTCCCAAGAATATATCATGAATGATAATTGGAATAAACACCCTAGTTTATGTATAAGCATTAGTACTCTAAAAATAATTTGGTTTAAAGGGATGAACCAGGTAGATATGTCACAAAGAGAGAGATAAATAGATATTACTATAAATTTTTTCTAATACAAGGGCCTAGTGAGCATATCTTAACTACTACTTGGATCATATGATGGGTGCCACTATCTTTTATGTCTCTTTTATTTTATAACCCTTACTTTTTCCTGTGTTTCAAATGTGGAAAGTTTATGAGGAAGGGAATTGAATTTTTATTAGGCCACCTTTTATGGGTTTTCATCCTAATAAGTTTTATTTATCCATTATATATATATAAATATTTTTTATGCTAAAGTTTTATTATATCATAGAAAGGGTGTGAATAGAGGGAAAAGACTCGACTTCTACCCAAAATTCCGTTTGAGGATTCTTAACCTGGGGAGGATTGTATCTCTTTCCATTGGAAATTAAATTTCTTACAAGATGGACTAGTGAGGTGATATTATTTTAGATCTGATATCTTGTAACCTATTTTATTGCAGTTTAAGGTCATATATATTAAACCATATATGAACTCAGATGCTTAGGACATGGATTTGGTTATGAATGATTGGTATTCATGAAGGGTTATGGCACAAGACTTCCTTACTTAACTCATAATGGATGAATAACCATGATGGGTTCTGGAACCCTGTATCCTTGCCAATGATTATAAAGGATTATTATTCATGAAGGGTTATGGTACCCCATATCCTTACTTAAGAAAGGGGTATATGGTGACATGATGCCAAGGATGTCAAATCCCCTTGGATAGTTGGATTATGGGTTGTGTAAATCATGTACCAAAGAGTTTAAATCAAATATGATGAGATGGGATATACATGATGGGGATGATCACAAAATGTATTGAGGTACCGAGTCCCACTATGATGTTTCTAGGGCTCACAGGAGATTAAAATCCTTTCCTGCATGGAAAGAAAACCTATAGTGGGTGGGTTGAGGGCCCTTATGCATCAAAAAATTAAGTGACTATATGAATGGTTAAAAATAGGGGTCAAGGCTCATTTCCAATGGATGAAAAATATTTTCAAGATTCATACACTTGGATACTAAAGTAAGGTATGCAGAGAGGTTTATCCAAGGCAGGTTTTTTCATCATGGGGGAATTTCATATAATACCCCAGAAAAGGGGTATCTAGTTTATGGAAATGATGTTTGGTCCCATATATCATGTAGTTTTGGGTTATGTGATGAGGACCACTACAAGGTTGAATAATGGAATACTACATTCTTACTTCGATAATGGGTACAATGCATGGTGACATAACATCAAGGATGTAAAATCCACTTGAATACTAGAATTACATGGAATATATATGAGTTTAAAAAATGTGGAGGACAGAAAGTAAAGGTCAACCATTATTAATGTCAAAGAAGAGTATCACACATAGTTAGGATAATAGCTCATGGGCTTAAGGGAGACCATTCCTCCAGGACTAAAACATACCCTAGGAACATTTTATGAGGAATTGTGTTATTAACCAGATAATCCTTGTAGGGAATCTTCATATTAGTCAGTATATGTTACTAATATTCTATAGGGGATAACCAAGAGAAAAAACCCATGTTTAAGGGGTTCTGGGAGATTTGGATCGACTCAAGGAACTAGTTGGTGTCAATTCAAACTTCAAAGACATGAAGTTGATTTGGGGAAAACGTAATATTAAAAAAGGTTTAGATCACCCTAGAATCTATGTCTTCACATATTTAATTCATTATCATAGTGAGAGGATATGATAAATCATTACTCTAACTTTTTTATGGACCAATAGTGTCCCTCGAGCATGGCCAAGAATTTTGTAAAGACCCGAAAATTTCAAGGATATTTTTTTATTAATTTATTTGGGATTTTACAAGTCTGCAGTTTCTGACGGCACCTGATTCCGAGGCCCGGAGTGCCCGGAATGATCCGTCGAAGTTTTGTTAAACTTAAATTAACATGCGTAAGAAGTTTTCCTGAAAAAGTGGAATAACTCTTGAACGGTTGCTCAGATCAGAAATCTGAGTGCACCATTGTGCTCAGGATAGCGGGATTACCCTAGGCGTGACTTAATTTAAGTCGGTGCAAGCCTCCTATGAGAAATCCCAAAAATGGCTTAACCGTAAATAAAATAATTAAGTAAATTATTTTATTTTTCAAATGCTTATAACTAACAAACGGTAGCTCGGATTAAAAATACAAGATCACCGATGAACTCGTGAGGGCATGATTTATTTAAGCAGATACTAAATTTGGCTGGCACAGGCCACCAGAAAAAGTTAGATTTTGGCCGCAAATAAAATAATTAAATGACAATTATTTTATTGTAAAATTCATAACTTCTAAAAGGTAACTCGGATTGAAAATACGAGAATACCGTTGGGTTCTTTGGGGTGTGTTTTACCTAGGCAGAGCCTAACCTCGACCGGTGCGGGTCGAGGGTGACTGATAATAATTTTCCGAACTTTCTTTTCAGCTATGTTCAGTAAACGTACGTTCGGAATTTTATAACTTTTGAACCGGTGCTCAGAATTGAAATCTAAGGACACCGATGAACTCACAGCATCAGTATTCGCTTAAGGGGACCTTTACCGCAGTTGCGTTTTATGCGGTTTGAAAGTTAATTTTTTGGGGATTTGTAAAAATAAATAAATAAAATGTTTGTGCACCATTTTATTTATTTGGGCGGTTATATCCTCTAAGAGGAAGTTAGGGGTGGGGGCTCACACCCCACATAACCTCCCATGGGAGGATATTTTTTTGAGGTGGGGCCTGTAACGTCCCAAGTCCGGAGCCCCTCCACTGGTGCCCCGTACCCGGTTCGCCACATGACCTCAAGCGCGTTTCCACGAATGCCAGAGGCTGCCGACTAGCAGCGAGGGACTAGGTGAGTCAGTGGGGAAACTATGCCCTCATTCGGTAAGGTACACAAGGTAAGAAAACAAAAATAAATAGCGGAAGCAGTAACAACATGCATAATAGTAGAAACCAAACAACAGAAGCAATGTAGATATATAACTATGATGACAAAGATGTAGCAGGTACAAATATCTAAGGAAAACAGCAAACACAACAATGTGCTGAAATACAACTGAAACCAAGTGCAAAAGAAAACAAAGTAAGATCCTCAGCATCGCGAGCCACGGATCGGTCCCATGCTCCCCAGCTCCCGGTGCAATCAAGAACCTGAAGTAGAAGGGCACTTTCCCTTATCTATACCTGCAACAACATAGTCTTCTTGGGCCCAAAAGCATGGCCCAAACAGGGTGTTAGATACAATCCCAGTAGGCAACCACACAAAGATATGTTCCTAACAGTCAATGAATACATGGAAGTACTAAAACAAGAAGCAGTAAACAAAAAAGCACAACAACTACAATCCACAACTCTAACAAGTAAGGCCCACAAGTAAGCAGCCAGCAACAAAAGTAAACAGGTAACCCTCTGGGTAGCTCTCACAGTCTAACCCCTATAGTTCAACCTCTAAGTACTAGCAACCCTCTGGGAGGCACACACAGTCTCACCCCTCTGGTTCAGCTACGTAATTAAGCAGACTCTTTGGGGAAGCACTCACCATCAATTCCCCCTATAGTCTCGTATGATGCTAAAGGCTCTCTGGGGAAGTAATCAATGTCAATTCCCCCTGTGGCCCGCGACATAGTTAAAGACACTCTGGAGAATCCCTTCCTTCAATTATACCTTTGGTCTCGCATCGTGATTAAAAAGACACTCTGGAGAAGGTCTTCCATCAATTCTCCCTTTGGTCTACTACTCTAGGTTATCACAGTCCTGAGTATAACTAAACATGATCAGCGTGTGTATATCGTCCAAGTAAACCTCAGTAACTACTTGGCTATCAACTAAGGCTCAACAACAATACTAAAAAAACAGTCCACAATCCTACAACTAGGCATGGAAAAGCAAACTAAGCACAAAAAAATACTCTAATCACAAGCAATAACCTCTACTAAAGAAATCAAGCAAAGCAGGCAAGCAGCAAGGTAAAACAGGAAACACACAATACCCCGTTCATGGTTATTGGTGGAATTTGAACATAATACTCATCGACATCCAACAAAAAGGCACAAAACACCTACCTAGATCCTAGGAGATCGATATACGTGAACCTCGATGACAGATTCCCCTTGGGACGACGTAGATCTAAGAAAACGCACAAAACATTAATCCAATGATAACTTAGAAACCAGAAGGAATTAAGAAACAAGGCTAAAGAAGAAGGAAGAACTCACCGCTGCGATTCCAACGCAACTGACCGTGCTCAAATCGGAGAACGGATGGCGAGGCAGTCTTTCATCGAAGATCCGACCATACGGGTCACTTCGGACGACCGAAAACTGGAGAAGAAGGTGAATATGAGGGTTAGACGCGACCCCAGTCCGTTTCATGAAAAAAAAGAAAGTACACGGCATGTACTTTTAGAGTACTTAGTGTGTACTTCTAATTTTTCCGTACTCCAAATTAACCGGCCTCCACCTCAGGCTTACACACCGTGTGTGTGGCCCAGACACGGCTAGTACACAGCTTCGAGTCGGAACAGATTACATGACATGTACTTAGAAAGTACACGGCGTGTACTTCTAAAATTTCCAGAAAATTCATTTTTTTCTCAAAAACTCCAGAAAAATGAAAACATACCTGAAAAGAGATCCGGGTTCTTACAAACTTCCCCCCTTAAAGAAATTCATCCCCGAATTTCCCTAACGAGGCTGAGAAGGGGAAACCCCAACCAGCTCCAGCCACTGCGATCGAACATCGGCCTCCCTCTCCTAGGTCTCGTCCTGTACTCGTCCATGCTACCATAGCACTCGTACCAGAGGAACAGACCACCCACGGAGAACCTTCGTACTACGATCGACAATCCGGATAGGATGCTCATCGAACGACGCATCTGCTTCAAGCTTGAATTCCTCAGGCTGAAAGACGTGAGACGAGTCTGAAAAGTAGCGTCGGAGCTGAGAGACGTGGAAGACGTCGTGCATGGCCCGAAACCTCTGAGGTAGCTGCAACCAATAGGCGACCAACCCCACTCTCTCCAAGACCTCAAACGGCCCGACGTACTGCGGTGAAAGCTTACCCTGTCTCTGAATCCTCTTGTGTCCCAACCTCGGTGCAACACGTAGGAAAACCTGATCACTGACCCCGAACTCCAGAGGTCATCTCCACTGATCAGCATAAGAATTCTGCCGAGACTGCGCTGTAGCCATCCTCTTACGAATCAGCTCTATCTGCTCTGAAGTCTCCTGAACAAGACGAGGTCCCAACAAAGCTGCCTCTCCTACCTCCAGCCAGTATAAGGGTGATCGGCATGGCCTAACGTACAAAGCCTCGTATGGCGCCATTTGGATGGTTTCCGGGAAACTGTTGTTGTAGGAAAACTCTACCAGAGGAATATGTTTCTCCCAAGAACAGCCAAAGTCAAGGATGAAAGATCCGAGCATATCCTCATACACCTGGATCGTGCGCTCGGACTAGCCATCAGTCTGGGGATGGTATGCTGTACTCAAAAGTACCTGTGTACCCAAGGCCTTCTGAAATCCCTGCCAGAACCGAGAGGTGAAGCACACATCTCTGTCTGAAACAATAGAGCACGGAACTCCGTGCAGACGCACAATCTCGCTGATGTAAAGTCATCCCAGATCATCGACACTGAAGGTCTCCTTGATCGGAAAGAAGTGAGCAACCTTCGTAAGTCTGTCGACGACAACCCAGACAGCATCGTTTCCCTGAGGTGACCTCGACGACCCGGTCACGAAGTCTATCGCAAAATCGTTCCACTTCCACTCTGGAATGGGTAACTGCTGTAAAAGGCCTACTGGTTGTTGATGCTCTGCTTTCACCTGCTAACAAGTAGAACACCTCAAGACAAAACCAGCAACATCCTTCTTCATACCTGACCACCAGTACTGGCGATGAAGATCCCGATTCATCTTGGTGACGCCAGGATGAACTGCCCAAACAGAGGAATGGAAATCCCACATCAGCTCCTCACGTATGTCTGATGGCACCCATACGCATCCCTGGAAACGAAATATCTCATCCTCACCCACTGTCCAACTAGGAAGAGGGTCTCCTCCTGACACACTCTCCTGCAGGACTAAGCCTTCTGAGTCTGATAGCTGCCTCATCCGTACCCGATCAAGTAGCGTGGAGGTAACTGCTACAGAAGATAGAAAAGTCTGTCCCTGTCTGTCGTGCACCTCCAGATGCATCTCAGAGAACAGAGCCATCAGCTGCCACTCACTACTGGCCTCCTGAACTGCCTGAATCTGGGTTCTCCTGCTCAACACGTCTGCCACGGCATTGCCCTTTCCCGGCGTATAGGCGAGCTCTAAGTCAAAAGACTGAAGGTACTCGACTCACCTGCGCTGCCTCAGATTCAGATCACGCTATGTGAAGTTATATTTGAGACTCTTGTGGTCAGTAAAAACCACAAAGTGATCTCCCAGAAGATAGTGTCTCCAACAGTGCAAGGCATGAACAACAGCTGCCAACTCCAGATCGTGCGTAGGGTAGTTCCTCTCATGTGGCCTCAACTACCGAGACCCGTACGCCACGACTCCATCTCCCTGCATAAGTACAGCTTCCAGCCCGATACCTGAAGCATCACAGTAAACAGTGTAGCTCTTGACTAGCTCCGACAAGACTAGTATCAGTGCTGACGTCAACTTCCCTTTCATCTCCTGAAAGGCTGACTCACAAGAATCTGACCATAAGAAATTCTCCCCCTTCTTGGTCAGACCTTTCAAAGGTGCTGCTAGACGAGAAAAGTCCTGAATGAAGCGTCTGTAGTATCCAGCCAGCCCTAGGAAACTCCGTACCTCAAATACATTCTTCGGCTGCTCCCAGGAAACTACAGATCACACCTTCTATGGGTCCACTGATACTCCTGCCTCTGAGATGACGTGACCCAAGAAGTGAATCTGGTCCATCCAGAAGTGGCACTTTGAGAGTTTAGCATAAAGACGATGCTCTCTCAGTGTACTCAGAACGATCACAAGATGGGTGGAATGGTCGTGTCGAGTGTGAGAGTACACCAAGATATCATCCACGAAGTCCATGACGAAAGAATCCAAGTAAGGACGGAACACTCGGTTCATCAGCGCCATGAAAACTGCAGGTGCATTTGTGAGACCGAACGGCATGACTGTGTACTCGTAAAGACCGTACCTTCTACTGAAGGCTGTCAGAGGTATATCTGATGGTCTAACGCGCAACTGATGATAACCGGACCTCAAGTCGATCTTCGAGAACACCCGATCTCCTTGAAGCTGATCGAAAAGGTCATCAATCCTTGGTAAAGGATATCGTTTCTTGACCATCAACTGGTTCAGCTTCCGATAATCCACACAAAGCCGAAGGGTAACATCTGCCTTCTTCACAAACAGAACAGGCGAACCCCAAGGAGAATTACTGGGTCGGATGAAACCCTTAGCCTGTAGCTCCTCCAACTTCTTCTTGAGCTCTTGCAACTCAGGTATGTCCATCCTACAGGTAGGAATGGACACCGGTGACGCTCCTGGCACGAGCTCAATAGAAAAGTCCACCTCACGCTCTGGAGGCAAACCTGAAAAGTCCTCTAGAAAGACATCCCTGAAGTGATCCACCACTGGAGGAAAGTCCGTCTGTGGAGTCCCCTAATCATCCAGATAATGACTAGCAATCTGGGCTGTCACCCCTCCTAGCCCAAGATGCTCGAGTCCCGCTCGACTCGCCCTAACATCCCATTCGCCTCTATGAAGGAAAGATTCACCTTCTGGTGAAATGAAACTGACTCTACGATGATAGAAGTCGACGACTTCCTGGAAGGGAATCAACCAGTCCATTCCAAGGATGACATCATAGCCTGTCATCTCTAGGACATAGAGATCCCATAAGAAGCGATACCCTGCAACCTTGAGAGGGCACTCTCTACACTGACAAACACTAGATGTCCTCATTCCCAAAGGTGTGTCTAGTGTCAACGAGTCGGCAGAAGAAAAGATGTAGATTCCAAGGATCTCCACAACGGAAATAGAGATAAAACTATGCGTAGCACCAGTATCCAAAAGGGATGAAGATAAAACTGAGGATACTAAAATCATACCTCGAACAGTAGAAGGGCCGGGATCCTGCTCAAGATAAGTATGCTCCATGGAGAACGACTGGCCTGCACCGCGGCCCTGCGCCCCTCGATGACCACTCTGAGCTGAACCTCCCTAATGGTGTTGAGGGACTGTTGGCTGACCACCATGGCCTCGACCTCCACCTCGGCCCAAACGTCCAGAAGAACTCCATTTCCCTGACTAGTGAGAGACTGGTGGGGTTGCTCCTGAACGAGGAGTCATGGAAGAACCCCGGTCACCTGCTGCTTGTGGGAAAACCTGACAGAAACGCTGAAGGTGACCCAACATGCAGCATGATCGGCACTCCACGGGGTCTCTCTGGCACTGCGGCCTCGTGTGCCCTGTCCGACCACACTGGTAGCATGTCACCTGGCTGTCTGATGATGCGTCTCGCTTCCTCAAATCACCGCGCGTAGGCTCCCTACGACACTTCTTGCTGTCATCCGGAGGAAAGCTAGCTCTGGAAGCAGAACCGCCCTGACTCGCATCACCAGAGTCCCTCAGATTGCGCTCCACAATCAATGCCTGGTTGATGATGTAAGTAATGGAAGTCAGCTGGAAGATGTTCACCTATGAGCGAATCTCCCTCCTGATTCCATCCTCAAACTTCCTCACCAAGAACACCCCAATCCCATCCCGAAGGGGTGTAAAACGCTGCAGCTTAGTGAAACGAGAGAAATACTCCATGACAGATAGAGTACCCTGCTCCAAGCTCATGAACTCCCGGGCTCGATCGGCCCTCAGGGTCTCCGGGTAGAAGTAGTCGTAAAACACGCGCTGGAACTCCTCCCAAGTCATAGCCTGCTTGTAACACCCAGAGATTTTATGAAAAATATTCTTTTACTTTCATTGATGTCTTCTATTATACAGCACACCTAGTTTAGCCTGTACTATACGCAACATCGTATTAGCTTGCAGTATACGCAACTCTATTCTTGGATCGTGTTACACACAATTTCATGTTCGTTTTATAATAGTAATTCTACGCAATGTTGAGTGTGTGTATATATATATATATTCAATGTATAAATGAAATATGGTTGGATTTTGTTATATGAAACAACGAAGGATTCTTTCACAACACGCAACCCTGACTGGCTTTCATTACACACAATCGTGACCCTCCTCGATAGCGTGTGTTGTACGCAATACTGGGTTTTACTAAACAACGATATATTATTATAATATTATTATGAACTAGCCGTTATGAATAGTATTAACTAAATTTTGAATTTTATAACATTATTATTCATCTTACATATTTTTTAGAACATAGTATAAGAACAAAATAAATTTTTCGGGTAAAATAAGTATTTTTCAAAAAATGCAGTTTTGCTGCTTTTTGATGGCACACCCACTTTAAATCTAGTTTTTGACATGTTTATAAGTTCAATTTTACAAAATAAAATTATTATTTGTAATCAGGATATAAAATTTTACCTTGGATAAATTTTTCATATTATTATGATAACTTTCATATTTTAATGAATAGTAAAAACATGCTATATTTTAATTAAAAACAACTTTTTTCATCGTAATAACTCATGTGGTTAAATAATAATATTGAATGGTTTTAAAGTATAAATAGAATATATTTTTACCATTTAATATAATGTATGTCATTAGCCTTGATTTTACATTGAATTCGTAGGTTAAATAAATTCAATCTTTTGCAATGTTTTAAACAAAAACCCATTTTCTTTCGACAACGGGATTAATTTTAATTTAATTTCTGCAAATTCTGTGTATTTAATTTAGAAAAATGGACTCCATATTTGGAATAATTGGGTCCAAATTATATTAATAGACTACTTTTTATTTTTGGGCTTTATGAATAGTAACAACGGTAAATTTTATTTACCATAGTAAAAGGTAAATTGGTTAATTAAGGGTAAATATAATATTATAAAATTATCCTAATACTTGTCTTAATACAATTGGATGATTATAAATTGTCCTAAGTCATATTTGGGTCGAAATGGAATCCATTAGAACCCACTTGGAGGTGATTAAGACCTTTAGTTTATTTTATTTAAAGGAAAGTGAAATATGTCTCACTCAACTTTAATAATTAAAGTATTTTTAATATAAGTTTATACAGAATATAAATTCGGTTATAAATACTCATTTGAAATATAAAATGTTTTTCTTTGTCATGGTAATTTATTTGTAATTTTTAAGAGTTGTTTAATTACCTTATTATCTTATATATTAATGATGCAGAAATTATTTATTTAGTGAAAAATCAATAATATAGTTTTTATTGAAATATTAATACATATAAAAAGATCCAAAAATCTGCCAAAAATTTATTATTAGTGTATATATAAACCCTAATCATCCACTGGCCGAATTGTGGACCATTTGGATCCTTATTAAGGTGATTATGACACTTATAATATTTTATTTTAAATGACGCCAAAGTTGTCACCTTCATAATTTAATAAATATAACAATTTAACTACTATGATTTTAAGATTATAAATTCGAGTAAAAGTATTATTGTGAACTTTAATAGATTTATATTCATCATAGGATTTTATTTTTAATTTTTATGCAACATATAAGTATATTAAATAATTATACAAAAATGTTGTAGTAATTATTTTATTAAGAGATAAACCAAATAAATGGTTTTAAAAATAATAAAATAAATATTATATGAACTATTTAATGTGATCCACTAATTTTATAGATACATATGACCTTTTATGAATCTATTAAAGCTTTTATTTTGAACATATATTTTGTATATAATTTATTTAAATTCAAATAAATGAATAGTGTCAAATTTGACACTATTGTTATTTTATAAAAATAACATATTATAAATTTTTTTAAAAATCACAAAAATATTTAAAAATTATAAATTTAAATTTATATGGTATAAAATGTTATAAAGTATCCAATTATGGAAAATTCACAACAAATAAGTAATTATTTGTTTTAATTTAAAATTTAGAATGTTATTACCACAAATAAAATTAAATTGATTAAATAAGGATAAATCAAGTTGATAATGTGGACAATAAATTCCTAACTTGTCTAAATTTTATTGTTTGATGATATTACAACCCTATCTCATCTAATATTCGAATACGAGTCATTTTTGGAGGTTTTTAAGTGGGTTTAGATTTATTATAAATTAATATTTTTAAGATTTCCAAAGGTGCCCCTCCCCTCCCTTATAAAAGGGCACCTCCTCCCTCTCTTCCTCACACCAATTTGAGCCTTAAAGCTCGTCCAAACCCTGAAAAATTATCTTCTCCACTTCCCTAGAAACATCCTAGAGGTCTTGGTCTTCTTCAAAGACCAATTTTAGTGCCCTAAGAGGAGGTCTCAAAGAGGCGCTTCAAAGAAGAGGTAATGTTCGTTACCGATTCTTTCAAATTTATTTCTTCTTCCACTTCTTCCTCTTTAGTTTTTTCATTATGAAGTAATAAAATCAGTATCACTCATATACTGATATGTTATTATAAGTATTAAACAACCCTATTTCACAATTTATCCATCCTACGGAAAAGGAAATCATCGCGCGTGCGTACGTACGAAATACCGTCTCCACCCCGTGGTGTAATCTATTTTCCAACACCACATTACTTGGATGGGTATAATGGTGTAAATAATTACTATATATTATTATTGTAAAGTGATATTGATTCTTAAATATTATACATACACTTGAATACAATTCCATGATCATGGGAATGATATCATCGCTCGTGCGTACGTACAGACTACCATCTCCACGACGCGATGAGATTCATTCTCAATGATTAACCATTCATGAATGATTATAAAGTATATATAATAAGTAATCATGAAATATATTACATAATAATGATACTGGATTTATGTATATATATATATGTATGTCATCTACTTAATTCCATTCAATTCAATAAGGAAACGAAAACAGCGTTCATGCATACGTACGACCTACCATCTCCATGAACGGTGTATTTCTTTCCATTTATTGATATATTATATATATGTATATTCTAAATATATATTATATATAAATAATGTTTTACATTCTGGATATAAGTAATCATGATCCATGTAATCATATGAATAATTACAAGTTAAAACACGAACGACAAATGAGACAATTTTACCCAAAACGCTACTTTAACATGAATTTACAAAAGAATGGGTAATATAAAGTCATAAGTGAACCATATATGATATAATAACAATGAATATGATTCTGTAATAAGTCAATAAAATTATTTAAATCATTATACAGGGGGTTCAGATATGTACGAAGCATATCGGACCTAAGGTAAGGGATAATTTTTCAAATCTCATTTTTATCCGAGATTGCTTATTCGTAATTGTTTACTGGGGTTATCTTTATCATCCATGTCCATGTTTCCTAAAAATGGTTTCATGTATGTTTAAATTCCTTTTTACCCACTTTTGACTTTTACTACATGGTATGAAAGGAATATTTCTTTTGTTTACGTTACGAGGTACTTTTTTGACTTTTCCGACAAAAGTACGATAAGAATGTTTTTTTAACGTATTCGGCATGAAATGATTTTTATGGTTTTATAAAGCCTTATTTTCATGAAGCTTCCTTCAAAAGATTTCATGAATATTTTCAACAAAAACCTTTTCTCTAAAATTTCATGACATTTTGTGAAAAGAAAATTATTTTGAAGAAAAAAGGATATTTTCCTCAAGAATTCATTTAAAGTGTTTTATCAAAACCATTTTCATCTAAGATGAAATTATTTCACATGTGTATGTTTCAAGTGTAATGTCTCTATGATTTACATGGTTTCACTTTTCTTATTATGAAATGATATCCATTTCTTTTATATGGATTATGTGATGATGGGATGATGTTTATGAAACCCATTTTATTTATTGGGTTATTATGAATGATGTATGTTTATTTTGTGGCACAAGTAAGAATGATTTCATTATGAGATGGGTGGGACCTATATATCCCTCCAATGCACTGGTTAAAGATTTATATCTCATGAGATAGACATGGATGGAACGGTAAATTAATCTGGTTCAGTGTTACAGGACTGAAACGAGGAGTAAACTCGATTCAGAAAGGGTCTTTGTCCACCAAGATGGTCTTGGCAGCAATGCTTTGTCTACTATGGAAATCATGACATGTGCTGAATGGTTTCCACAATTACATGTTTTATTCCCATGCTATTTTATCATTCTTAATGTTTCTCTATGATCTATTCCTTACGTACTTCCAGGTTTTATGTCATTGCTCAAGCTTTTGATGTTTAAACATTATGTTCATGTTTTTAAGTTCAAATGTATATGGTATATTTTATTTTATCCATGCTTACCCTTACTGAGCATTTGAGATCACCCTTTTTATGTTTTCTTTTCCCCAGAATATAAAGAATGGTTTTAGGTAAGAAAAAAAGGGGAAGATCTTTATGGGATATGTTGAAGATCTTTCACCACGATTAGAAGATTACGTTCCAAGTTTCTAAAGACACTAAACTATTACGGTCCTTGTGTGTTTGTTTTTGTTATGTATTAAGTTTTCCGAAAAATTAATGTAATGTTCATGTACGTCAAGCTTCAGGTCTCTACAGTTGGTATCAGAGGAAAGGTTTAGTCGACCTTTGGAAACTAGGATGTGAAAACGTTAGTGAGATCCCTAGAGATATTTCTAAGGTATTTCTAGGGATATCCCTAAGGATAAGTATACGTATAGGATATAGTCCTAGAACTATGGTAACGATCATATAATTTAACCTAAGATGTTAGATATTGAGGGTACTCGCCCTTTACTATGTTGTTTTCCCCAGCATTATTTTTGCCTCTCACACTATTCTTTTTGGGTTTTAGAAAATGGCTGGAAACAGGAAGATTCACGATAATGGAGGATATAACGGACAATGGAATGATATTCTTCATGAGAAACCAAATGAAACTGGATTTGGAAGTCCAAAAATCATTATTATGCCGAATCAGAAATCTCATAATATGATCAATAAACTCAAATTTGGTAAGTTTCCTAACTCGGCTAATAAGAGAAAGATGGAGTTTCATGATGATCATAGAGGAAAGAAAGTTCAATTTACCCTATGTAAATCATGTGGGAAGAGGCATCAAGGAGAATGTTTCAAAGGAACTGGAAGATGCTTTAGGAGTGGAAAAGAAGGACATAAAGCCAATATGTGAAAAGGAAAAGGTTCAGTTAACACCATGGATGAGGATAATGGTATTGCTACAACATCAAAAATGGTTAAATGTTTTAAATGTGGAATGTATGGGCATTATGAAAACTAATACCCTAAGGGAAAGTCTCATGAAGAGAATTAGTATGGTTGTATGGGTAATATTTATGTTGATGATGATGAAGAGACTACAAATGATATGTGAGATGAAAGAATTGTTGAAGCTCGGTCAATGGTTTAAGAAGGTAGTGGAATGATTACATGTTTATCAAGTGTAATGTTGTATAAGTAATCTCATGGTACTATGGAATAAAGAGACATCTAAGGATTGTTACACGGTTGTCTTTCCTTATGTTTTGAAAGTGTGTGATGAATGGTACCAGTATTTTTGGAAAGTAAATGATATGTGCATAATGAAGGGATAAGAAGATAATGAGATGTTTAATTGTATTCATGAGCTCATGAATGATATAAGGACTAAGTGATATTATGGTTTGATTATATAGAAATTTTGGGATTTTGGTATGTGGAAAGAGTTAACTTTTGACAGCATTCATGTTTTCACTAAGGTTAAATGGGTATTCATTTTTCAAGAGAATACATGATTAAGTTATTCACATGTTTTTAATTTGACCAACAAAATATATCTTATGATATATGGGGGATAAATGATGGCATTCACGTGATTTTTATGTGACATTTCAAGTAATAATTTTCTTTATACTATGAGCTTGGACCGAAGTATTTTAGATAAGCTTAATGATTGGAATGGATTATGTTGGACATAAGTTAGTATTGTTTAAGGATAGAACTTTTTTCGATATTATTGATGGGATGTTATTGTAATGTAATTTTAGAAAAAGGACAACCTGTAGGACGGGCGACATCCCATCGCGTTGGATAAGGCTGTGGGAATCGAACCCACAACCGACGTACGACTGACCTTTATCGCATACCACTGGCCTACAGAAAGTCCCTGGTTAGTGGAAACTAGTTTTATTATATTAAGCAATATGATATATGAAGTATAAGTCCATTTTAGGAAACATATATGATTAATCTCACTATAGATCGACTTATTTAATAACTTTTGCTAACCTTTTGTTTGAGACAGATGGAATGACCCATCATTCTATCACATGATCTTATAACACTTCAAGAATAACAAATTCAACTTCATTTCTTTAAGAGATGAAGTGGAAATTGTTCAAGTCATGAACAACAGTGAGATTGTACCAAAATAAAGTAAGTATTTATTCTAATTAAAATTATTCAACTTTAGGGAAATGATCTTGAAAACCAAAAATGTTGTCCTAGTTCCCTTATATCCGATGAATCAGATGGTACCCTAGATCATCACAAATTTATGACTTTGTGATTGTTGGCTTTTTCATAGCCATGTCCTCTACCACTCTCCATCAGAACTTGATGGTTAGATTTTTCTTCCATATCCATATTTTCACCAATGTTCTCCTATATGGAAAACCAATGATGAGTTAATTTGGGCAATCATTTCATTTCATACTTTATTTTTTAAAATTAAGTTTTAGTATTCCTTTTTACGATGTGGGTTTCTATGAATAGTAAACGATTTATAACCCCGACGAATTTCGAGGGCGAAATTCATTTTAAGGGGGGGTAGAATGTAACACCCCGAGATTTTATGAAAAATATTCTTTTACTTTCATTGATGTCTTCTATTATACAGCACACCAAGTTTAGCTTGTACTATACGCAACACCGTATTAGCTTGTAGTATACGCAACGCTATTCTTGGACCGTGTTACACACAATTTCATGTTCGTTTTATAATAGTCATTCTATGCAACGTTGAGTATGTGTATATATATATATATATTCAATGTATAAATGAAATATGGTTGGATTCTATTATACGAAACAACGAAGGATTATTTCACAACACACAACCCTGACTTGGCTTGCATTACACACAATCGTGACCTTCCTCGATAGCTTGTGTTGTACGCAATACTGGGTTTTACTGAACAACGATATATTATTATAATATTATTATGAACTAGCCGTTATGAATAGTATTAACTAAAATTTGAATTTTATAACATTATTATTCATCTTACACATTTTTTATAACATAGTATAAGAAAAAAATAAAATTTTCGGGTAAAATAAGTATTTTTCAAAAAATGCAGTTTTGTCGCCTTTTGATGGCGCACCTACTTTAAATCTAGTTTTTGACATGTTTATAAGTTCAATTTTACAAAATAAAATTATTATTTGGAATCAGGATATAAAATTTTACCTTGGATAAAATTTTCATATTATTCTGATAACTTTCATATTTTAATGAATAGTAAAAACACGCAATATTTTAATTTAAAACAACTTTTTTCATCGTAATAAATTACGTGGTTAAATAATAATATTTAATGGTTTTAAAATATAAATAGAATATATTTTTACCATTTAATATAATTTATGTCATTAGCCTTCATTTTAAATTGAATTCGTAGGTTAAATAAATTCAATCTTTTGCAATGTTTTAAACAAAAACCCATTTTCTTTCGACAACGAGATTAATTTTAATTTAATTTCTGCAACTTCTGTGTATTGAATTTGAAAAAATGGACTCCATATTTGGAATAAGTGGGTCTAAATTATATTAATATACTACTTTTATTTTTGGGCTTTATGAATAGTAACAACAGTAAATTTTATTTACCATAGTAAAAGGTAAATTGGGTAATTAAGGGTAAATATAATATTATAAAATTATCCTAATACTTGTCTTAATACAATGGGATGATTATAATTTGTCCTAATTCATATTTGGGTCGAAATGAAATCCATTAGAACCCACTTGGAGGTGATTAAGACCTTTAGTTTATTTTATTTAAAGGATAGTGAAATATGTCTCACTCAACTTTAATAATTAAAGTATTTTTAATATAAGTTTATACAGAATATAAATTCGTTTATAAATACTCATTTGAAATATAAAATGTTTTTATTTGTCATGGTAATTTATTTGTAATTTTTAAGAGTTATTTAATTACCTTATTATCTTATATATTAATGATGCAAAAATTATTTATTTAGTGAAAAATCAATAATATAGTTTTTATTGAAATATTAATACATATCAAAAGGCCCAAAAATCTGAAAAAAACTTATTATTAGTGTATATATAAACCCTAATCATCCACTGGCCGAATTTTGGACCATTGGGATCCTTATTAAGGTGATTATGACACTTATATTATTTTATTTTAAATGACGCCAAAGTTGTCACCTTCATAATTTAATAAATATAACAATTTAACTATTTTGATTTTAAGATGTTAAATTCATGTAAAAGTATTATTGTAAAATTAAATATATTTATCTTCATCATAGGATTTTATTTTTAATTTTTATGCAAAATATAAGTATATTAAATAATTATAGAAAAATGTTGTTGTAATTATTTTATTAATAGATAAACCAAATAAATGGTTTTAAAAATAATAAAATAAATATTATATGAACTATTTTATGTGATCCACTAATTTTATAGATACATATGACCTTTTATGAATCTATTAAAGCTTTTATTTCGAACATATCTTCTGTATATAATTTATTTAAATTCTAATAAATGAATAGTGTCAAATTTGACACTATTGTTATTTTATAAAAATAACATATTATAAAATTGTTTAAAAATCACAAAAATATTTAAAAATTATAAATTTAAATTTATATGGTATAAAATGTTATAAAGTATCCAATTATGGACAATTCACAATAAATAAGTAATTATTTGTTTTAATTTAAAATTTAGAATGTTATTACCACAAATAAAATTAAATTGATTAAATAAGGATAAATCAAGTTGATAATGTTGACAATAAATTCCTAACTTGTCTAAATTTTATTGGTTGATGAGATTAAAACCCTATCTCATCTAATATTCGAATATGAGTCATTTTTGAGGTTTTTAAGTGGGTTTAGATTTATTATAAATTAATATTTTTAAGATTTCCAAAGGTGCCCCTCCCCTCCCTTATAAAAGGGCACCTCCTCCCTCTCTTCCACACACCAATTTGAGCCTTCAAGATCAGCCAAACCCTGCCAAATTCTTTTCTCCACTTCCCTAGAAACATCCTAGAGGTTCTGGTCTTCTTCAAAGACCAATTGTAGTGCCCTAAGAGGAGGTCTCAAAGAGGCGCTTCAAAGAAGAGGTAATGTTCGTTACCGATTCTTTCAACTTTATTTCTTCTTCCACTTATTATTCTTTAGTTTTTACATTATTAAATAATAACATAAGTATCAATCATATACTAATATGTTATTATAAGTATGAAATAACCCTATTTCACAATTTATCCATCCTACGGAAAACGAAATCACCGCGCGTGCGTACGTACGGAATACCGTCTCCATGCCGTGGTGTAATCTATTTTCCACCACTACGGTACTTGGATGGGTATAATGGTGTAAATAATGACTATATATGATTATTGTAAAGTTATATTGATTCTTAAATATTATAAATACACTTGAATACAATTCCACGATCATGGGAATGATATCATCGCTCGTGCGTACGTACGGACTACCGTCTCCACGATGCGATGCGATTCATTCTCAATGATTAACCATTCATGAATGATTATAAAGTATATATAATAAGTAATCATGAAATATATGAAATAATAATTATACTGGATTTATGTATATATATATGTATGTAATCTACTTAATTCCATTCAATTCAATAAGGAAACGAAAACAGCGTTCATGCGTACGTACGACCTACCGTCTCCATGAACGGTGTATTTCTTTACATTTATTGATATATTATATATATGTATATTCTGAATATATATTATATATAAATCATGTTTTACATTCTGGATATAAGTAATCATGATCCAAGTAATCATATGAATAATTACAAGTTAAAACACGAACGACAAATGAGACGATTTTACCCAAAACGCTAATTTAACATGAATTTACAAAAGAACGGGTAATATAAAGTCATGAGTGAACCATATATGATATAATAACAATGAATATGATTATTTAATAAGTCAATAACATTATTTAAATCATTATACAGGGGGTTTAGATACGTATGAAGCATATCAGACCTAAGGTAAGGGATAATTTTGCAAATCTCATTTTTATCCGAGATTGCTTATTCGTAATTGTTTACTGGGGTTATTGTTATCATCCATGTCCATGTTTCCTAAAAATGGTTTCATGTATGTTTAAAGACCTTTTTACCCACTTTTGACTTTTACTACATGGTATGTAAGGAATCTTTCTTTTGTTTACGTCACGAGGTACTTTTTTGACTTTTCCAACAAAAGTACGATAAGAATGTTTTTTTAACGTATTCGGCATGAAAGGATTTTTATGGTTTTATAAAGCCTTATTTTAATGAAGATTACTTCAAAATATTTCATGAATATTTTCAACAAAAACCTTTTCTTCTAAAATTTCATTACATTTTGTGAAAAGAAAATGATTTTGAAGAAAAAAGGATATTTTCCTCAAGAATTCATTTAAAGTGTTTTATCAAAACAATTTTCATATAAGATGACATTATTTCACATGTGTATGTTTAAAGTGTAATGTCTCTATGATTTACATGGTTTCACTTTTCTTATTATTAAATGATATCCATTTCTTTTATATGGATTATGTGATGATGGGATGATGTTTATGAAACCCATTTTATTTATTGGGTTATTATGAATGATGTATGTTTATTTTGTGGCACAAGTAAGAATGATTTCATTATGAGATGGGTGGTACCTATATCTCCCTAAAATTCATTGGGTAAAGATTTATATCTCATGAGATAGTCATGGATGGAATGGTAAGTTAATCCGGTTCAGTGTTACATGATTGAAACGAGGAGTGAACTCGATTCAGAAAGGGACTTTGTCCACCAAGATGGTCTTGGCAGAAATGCCTTGGCTACTATGGAAATCATGACATGTGCTGAATGGTTGCCACAATTACATGTTTTATTCCCATGCTATTTTATCATTCTTAATGTTTCTCTATGATCTATGCCTTACGTACTTCCAGGGTTTATGTCATTGCTCAATCTTTTGATGTTCAAACATTATGTTCATGTTTTTAAGTTCAAATGTATATGGTATATTTTATTTTATCCATGATTACCCTTACTGAGCATTTGAGATCACCCTTTTTATGTTTTCTTTTCCCCAGGATATAAAGAAAGGTTTTAGGTAAGAAAAAAAAGGGGAAGATCTTTATGGGAGATGTTGAAGATCTTTCACCACGATTAGAAGATTACGTTCCAAGTTTCCAAAGACACTAAACTATTACAGTACTTGTGTGTCTGTTTTTGTTATGTATTAAGTTTTCCGCAAAATTAATGTAATGTTCATGTATGTCAAGCTTCATGTCTCTACACTACTGTTGACCTGCCTGTGAGATCACGTCCCACCACCTCTTGGCGGAGTCTCGGGGCATGTAGGTGGCGAGCTTGACCTGCCTCTCTGGAGGTGTCTCCAGATGCTCGAAGATAGTCAGCATGGCTTCCAGCCATGACTCTGCAGCCTGAGGTCCTCCCTCCCCTGAGAATGTGGGAGGATGTTGCTTCTGGAAAACCCACTTCAAGTCTGCCATATACGAGGCAGGAGGCGGTGCTCCTTGGAAGGCCTGCATCATCCTCATGAAACCTTCCCTGAACTGCGCATCAGCGCCTGCAACTAGTACGACAACCAGTGCCAAAGCTGGCTCGGCTGTGGGATCGATAGGAAGTCCCTGATCAGCCATATCTGGCGTCTGATCATTGCCCGACAACAGACGTATGACCGGAGGAAGTCTCGAAGGCATAGCTCTAAAAGATCAAAAGCACACCTTAGATCAGGAAAATAAGGACAGGGAAAACAAGAGCACAAATGGGAATAGGGGATAAAAACACACAAGATTGGAAAACATGACTACACGGCGTGTATAAAACTACACGGCATGTCTACTTAAGCCACTGACATGGGCATGTACTCTTTCCCTACAAGTCGCGTACACTACAAACTACACGGCGTGTTGTCCCCTACACATGGCGTGTACTTGAAAACAATTCCCATGCCCGATTATCCTTACATGGATAACCCACACGGTCCGACTCAACCCGAGAATACACGGTGTGTTCAAAACAACACGACATGCACTAGACAAGGCTCCAGCGGTCTGTGTTGTTGAGTACACGGTCGTCTACACGGATGGACCTTACACTGCGTGCTCCGAACAAGCACGGTGTGCATAGGTGAAGGCGATATCGTCCCGTGTTGTTCGTGACACGGCCTGGTACCTGGGCAAGACTACACGGCGTGTTCCAAATAAACACGGCGTGTGGAAAAGAAGGTCACTCCGACCCATGTTGTTCGTGACACGACCGAGTACCTGGACAGGACTACACGGCGTGTTCCCTACGGACACGGCATGTTCTACCCGAGCTTCCCCAGCCCGTGTTGTTAGTGACACGGCTGGGTACATGACTCCGAACTCACACGGTGTGTACCAATGGTACAAGGCGTATTCCCCAAGTTACTCCTACGACACCCGTGTTCTGCTCAAATGGTCAGTGACACGGACTAAAAACTACACGGCGTGTATCCAGAAAGTACACACCGTGTATTCTGGGTTTTTCTGGGCAGTAGCTCAGAAACTGCGTAGAATTACAGAAACACCAAAAACAAGGGAAAAAGTTCCAAATTCTGATCCGTGAGGGCCCATAACACCTCAAGAACCGAACTTCAGCATTCATTTTAAGCAAAGAACAAAACAAAAAGTTTTCTAACACAACAGTAGAGAATCTACCAAGCATCTATCACAACAGCATGCATAATCTACACAGAGCCTATCACAACAGCATGCAATCGCTAATGCACCCTAGATAGCATGGAAAGAATGCATGACATGTGATTTCTACAAGTGACTATATGATGCATGAGATGACTTACCCTCATCTCATAGGTTTGCGATAGGAATAGAATCGAAATATCAAAACAATAACCGCACAAGTCATGTGAATCACTCTAGGTGAAATCAGGTCAACCATAAAATCTCAAAACCATAAACTGCAATTAACAAGTTTGTATGGCTTTTACCTGTACACAGGTTAGCTACTCCCAAGCACAACTTAATGCCAAGTACCGAATCCGTCCTATCCCTGGCTAAAGTCTCCAAACAGTAAAGCAAGAGAAAAGAACTCCTCTGATACCACTTTGTAATGTCCCGAGTCCGGAGCCCCTCCACTGGTGCCCCGTAACCAGTTCGCCACATGACCTCAAGCGCGTTTCCCCGAATGCCGGAGGCTGACGACTAGAAGCGAAGGCCTAGGTGAGTTGGTGGGGGAAACTATTCCCTCATTCGGTAAGGTACACAAGGTAATAAAACAACAATAAACAACGGAATCAATAACAACATGCATAACAGCAGAAACCAAATAGCGGAAGCAATGTAGATATATAACTATGATGAAAAAGATGAAGTAGGTACAAGTATCTAAGGAAAACAACAAACACAACAACGTACTGAAATACAACTAAAACCAAGTGCAAAATAAAACAAAGTAAGCTCCTCAGCATCGCGAGCCACGGCTCGGTCCCATGCTCCCCATCTCCCGGTGCAATCAAGAACCTGAAGTAGAAGGGCACTTTCCCTTATCTATACCTACAGCAACATAGTCTGCTTGGGCCCAAAAGCATGGCCCAAACAGGGTGTGAGATACAATCCCAGTAGGCAACCACCCAGAGATCTGTACCTAACAGTCAATGAATACATGGCAGTACTAAAACAGGAAGCAGTAAATAGAAAAGGACAACCACTACAATCCACAACTCTAACAAGTAAGGCACACAAGTAAGCAGCCAGCAACAAAAGTAAACAGGTAACCCTCTGGGTAGCTCTCACAGTCTAACCCCTATAGTTCAACCTCTAAGTACTAGCAACCCTCTGGCAGGCACACACAGTCTCACCCCTCTGGTTCAGCTACGTAATTAAGCAGAATCTCTGGGGAATCACTCACCGTCAATTCCCCCTATAGTCTCGTATCGTGCTAAAGGCTCTCTGGGGAAGCACTCAACGTCAATTCCCCCTGTGACTCGCGTCGTAGTTAAAGACACTCTGGAGAAGCCCTTCCGTCAATTCTCCCTTTGGTCTCACATCGTGATTAAAAAGACACTCTGGAGAATCCCTTCCGTCAATTCTCCCTTTGGTCTACTACTCTAGGTTATCACAGTCCTGAGTATAACTAAACATGCTCAGTGTGTGGATATCGTCCATGTAAACCTCAAGAACTACTTGGCTATCAACTAAGGCTCAACATCAATACTAAAACAACAGTCCACAATCCTACAACTAGGCATGGCAAAGAAAACTGAGCACAACAAAATACTCTAATCACAAGCAATAACCTCTACTAAAGTAATCAAGAAAAGTAGGCAAGCAACAAGGCAAAATAGGAAACATGCAATACCCCATTCATGGTTATTGGTGGAATTTGAACATAATACTCATAGACTTCCAACAAAAAGGCACAAACCACCTACCTCGATCCTAGGATATCGATATACGTGAACCTCGATGACAGATTCCCCTTGGGACGACGTAGATCTAAGAAAATGCACAAAACGTTCATCCCACGATAACTTGGAAACTAGGAGGAATTAAGAAACAAGGCTAAAGGAGAAGGAAGAACTCACTGATACGATTCCAATGCAACTGACTGTGCTCGAATCGGAGAACGGACGGCGAGGCGGTCGTCTGTCGAAGATCCGGCCATACGGGTCGCTTCAGACGACCAAAAACTGGAGAAGAAGGTGAATATGAGGGTTAGACGCGAACCCAGTCTGTTTCATGAAAAAAAAGAAAGTACACGACATGCACTTTTAGAGTACACGGCGTGTACTTCTAATTTTTTCGTACTCTGAAATAACCGGCCTCCACCTCAGCCTTACACACCGTGTGTGTGGCCCGGACACGGACAACAAACGGCTTCGAGCCGGAACAGAGTACACGACGTGTACTCAGAAAGTACATGGCGTGTACTTCTGAAATTTCCAGAAAATTCATTTTTTTCTAAGAAACTCCAGAAAAAGGAAAACATACCTGAAAAGAGATCAGGGTTCTTACAGGGCCCACACGAGGCATAACCATCCACCTCTCTTAAACCCCCCTTTAACACTCCCTTGCATTTAAATGTGCCAAATCCCCCCTAATTAAGAGATCTCTTCACATTCCCCACTCCCATTAATTATGCCGACACTTTATTTAATTAAAGTGGTTTGAATTTTGAATTACATGGGTTAATAAAATAATAGCCATAGTCTATTATTCTAGTTTGGGACTTTCATTGTGTTAAGAAGTGTTGGGAGAGAGCCCTTGAGAAGGAGAGAAAAGTGTTCCTCTCTTCAACCAAGAAAGACTTTCTACCTCAAGGAAGAACGCTATGTGATTCGAAGAATGTGAAGTCGCCAACACTGATTCCTCCTTGGATGCACCCCGACGTCCACAGAATCGACGTCCGATCTCCGCGACGGCCGACGTGCGACGACAATTATTGAGGTAGGGGAATATTGTTTGTTTCACATTTAAGTGGTTTTATCTCATGATCATGAGCGTTTATTTATATGATGTTTGTATAATTTATTCTTCAATAAATTATACCCTTGTCATAGTTGAAAGAAAGTGTTTGATTATTTCCAATTGATAACGACTAAAGCTGAGAGCACAGGCCGAACAAACACGGCCCGACGACCCTCCATTGGTTGTTTGTTTTTTACGCGGAGTCGGGGCGACCGATGTGAGGGAGAGGCCGGGATAACGACACGAGCAGGACATCGCAGGTAGGCGGCCGGTACGGCGGTCCAGCGATATGATTGAGAGGACAGGAGGCGCAGCTGTACGGAGGCGGCGGGTGCGCAAGACCCTTGGCGTGTTGGGTTTCATCCGCAGCTGAATGCTTGGGTTGAGGAGGCGTGACTTTGGGGAAGGAGTTTTATTTATTTATTTTTTGAGCGCGAGGAATCGAGATGAATGAAATTAGATTGGAGATAGAATAAAAAAAAGATAAATAAATTAAAATATAGAAATCAATCAAGTTTGGAGCGTTCCGCATAAGGAGGTGCTAATTTGGTCGTGCGTGGATGTTTTGGATGAGGTACTTTGAGGAATTAAATTAAATTAAATAATAATAATAATATAATAATGTTGTTTTTATTTTTGTTGGGAAAACTGCATTTTGACGGTATCTTCCCCGTGCGACCTCGGTTTCACGAACCGTCAGTGGCAGTGTGACCCTGACCCCGAGACGGAATTTATGAGTCCAATATTGGATATCTTTTTCGGGTTTTTGAATCGGGTACCCGAAGCGCTCGGAAAATAATATATTTAATATTATTATTAAATATTCAACCCGCCATAACTCAGGCGTGTGATGTCTGATTGGCTTGCCGTCAGTGGCGATGTAATCCTGACATCAATACGGTCGATTCAAGTCTAATGTTGAATAATAAATTCTGGTTTGTGGCTCGGGCCCACGAAACACCGAATAATAATAATAATAATAATATTATTACGGGATCTTGTATCAGACAGATCTCTCTCATAAGGTGTTGGAATGTCGAACCGTCTGCAAGATTGCGACATTGGAATTAAGAAGGATGTTTCAAAACCAATTTTGGATATTTAAGTTGAGGTCGAGGCGCAGGCCCCACGAGGTCCGATTCGCGCGTGTTGTGGTGAAATGCAAAATTTTCACCGGATATCCGTTTTGGACCAATGGGTAGTCTATCTCCAGTGTTTTTCCATATGGATCGCAATGGTGTGACCGGTTTTGTTAACCAGTGTCACTTGAAGTACGTCCGGGTTGGTTCGAACCCGAAACCAACCGGGTCCTTGGAGCAGAAACTCTTATAAATTGAGCTTCGGACGTCCGATTGACGTGCCATCGACTTTGTTGGATTCCTCTTGATGAGACGGAACTTTCGACATACTTCGACTGAGGTTTGGACGCAGTTGGATAGTGGCTGGGTTGGATTGAACCCGAAATCCAACCGGGACCCTCAAATGAAAAAGCTAATAACTTTCAGACTGGACGTCCATTTGAAGAACCGTCAGCGGCGTTGGTGATCACGTTGAGAAACGGTCCCTATGAGTATATCCTATGAGAGTTAGGGGTACAGTTGAGATATTTCTGGGTTGGTTCGCACACGAAACCAACCGGGCCCCTGGGACGAAAAGGCTAATAACTCACAGACCAGACATCCGATTGACGCGCCGTCTGTTGCGTTGAGACCCCTATGATGAGAAAGTCCTTTGAAATACTTCTTAGTGGGACTTTGTGATACTTGGAGTATAGACCTATATCTTGTGGAGCGGACCCTCCCAGAGACGAGCATACAAAGTACGGAGACCGTATAGCTGGTTGAGACCTGACGACTGCTTGACCGACTCGACTTGGAGTGAGTAGACTAGCCCAGTGGATGGAGCACTACTATGTTTGGGTGCAGACCCATGGTGGATGGAGCACTACTGTGTTTGGGTGCAGACCCGCGGTACTCAACAGAAGGAGTACCTCTGTAGGCTATTAGGGGGGGTGCACTACTGTGTTTGGGTGGCAGACCCCGGCGGGAAGCACTAATGTGTTTGGGTGGCTGACCCACGGTACTCGACAGGAGGAGTACCTCAACAGTCTTAGGTTATTGAGCAGTACCTCAGAGTCATGACAGGATCACTGTACTCTCCAGAGACGGAGCTCTTCAGCAGTTACGGTTTCGATAATGAAAATCCTGGTTTGAGCTGAGTCTATGACCTTTGTGTTTTCCTCATGATTGATATGGGTCACTTGATAACTTAGGTATATGTATGGGAATATATCTAGGTAGTGGTTATCCGTTGATTTCATAACCTTTGTGTTTCCTCATTATTGAGATGGGTTACTTGATAACTTAGGTATAAGTATGAGCTTATACTTAAGTAAGGGTTATCTGTTGAGATCCTTATTTGTGGTTATCCTTATTGGATTTAGTGAGACCTTGAGAGTCTTGGGGTCCCTACTGAGTATCGTTTACTCACCCCTGCATGGGCTATGCCCGCACCTCATTGTGTTGGTTACAGATGACGGGCAGCGCTGATAGAGGCCGAGTGTTCGAGGACTGGACGGTACCCATAGGTGGACCACACGATGAGTCAGTATCCGGAGGTGGACTTCACAACGAGACGATACTCATAGGAGGTTGACGGGCGAGAGCTTTGTGGAGGCTATCTGTACCTACCCTTCAGGTAGGATCCGTGGTGGACGATCCAAGAGCTGTGCTATCTGTACCTACCCTTCAGGTAGGATCCGAGGAGGACGACCCAGGAGCTGCTTCTATTCTTCCAGCTGTTTGTCTTTTCTGTTGTACTTTCGTTCAGTTGTAGCTGTACTTTCAGTTGGGTTTGTATTCTGGCCCACTTTCTTTTCATCACTTTCTTTTGTACTTAGTGTATTACTTCCACTTGTACTCTGTAATGTTTTGTTTACTATTATAAAGGCAATTCCTTCCCATTTATCGGGATTTACACGTTTGGTGCTAGTTGCTAGCCCCTATCCTATGGAAGGCGGGCTTGGGGTAGTCACGACACGAGCCCTGAGGATGGGTTGTGACAAATTGGTATCAGAGGAGGATCCCAACCTTAAGTGTTGTGCACTGCCTGGGTTGAGATGTAGGGCCCACAACGAGGGCGTTGTGCTCTAGAGGGGGGTGATTGTAACATCCCCAAATGATAAAGGATTAAATGACTAAATGATATGAATCATGTCAACAAGGTGCACCTTCCTTTTCGGAAGCCTGTCTGATTAGAACTCCATAGTTAAGCGTGCTTGGCCTGGAGTAGTGTTCAGGATGGGTGAACTTCTTGGAAGTTTTCCAGGATGTGTGCGAGTGAGAAAAAAGTACACTGAAAAGAACAAGTGTTGGCCTGTGGGGACTATCATTAGTCAGATAACCCGTTCGGGCACATGGGTGGACCCTGGGGTGGGCCCCATGTGTCTGCGGGGCAACTGGTGGTACCTGCTGGGTCAGGACCCAACGACCATGTTAAGGCGGGGTGGTTGTGCTGTCACTGGGACCTAGTTGTCACATTTGGTATCAGAGGAGTCGGTTCTACCGCAGTACTTATAACTCTGATATTTTATTTCTGTTAAGCAATAGTGTTAAGGGTACTAAGTGTGGTTTTCAGTTCAGGGAGTCCAGTGTTGGTGTGGCGGCCGACGTATCCATACACCAGGACCCTGACTACTGATTTCCGACTTTGTGCACGTAAACACTGATTGCGTGTGTGTTTCCAAAAGTTTAAAAGTCAGCTAAAACCAGGTCAGCTCACCAGGTATAAAACATTGACCGTGTCACATCTGTTCAGGATGTCTCCACACAGACAGTTAGTTGGAGTTCTGAGATTGTACTCGATGGCATCCCACCGAGCGACGAGGCTCCAATGCAAGGCCCTTTTTACTATATTGGTAGCCTTGGGTGGTGTACCAACAACACCACCACCTATTGGGAAGCAGATTCCACCAGCCATACTAGTGAAATGTTCACGCTGGCAGAGCACGTTGCACGAGTTCCAGCAGTAGAGGCCTCTGAGGTTACGAGGAGAGGCAGATTCCCAAACAGCAGAGCACTGGCTGGAGATGATTGCTAGAGTTTTCCGCCTAGCTGAGACATTAGTAGAGTGTATGGTGGACTTGGATACTAGTGTTTTCCAGTGAATGAACATGAGGATGGTCCGCATAGTGATGAGGCTTCAGTACGTGGACCGATTCCTGTGATAGTGCCTTCAGGTAGTGTGTCAGCTATATATCACTACCTGTTGGTCAGCAGTTACAACCGGCGGTACCGGTAGGTGACACATGTAGGATTACTGCCTTACACGTGTTCCAACATCAGATACCCTCAAGTTCCGAGGCGAACCTAACTCACAGGTGGCTAAGGACTGGCTTGAGGAGTTGGCTGAGAGTTTTCTAGAGCTTATACAGCTTCGACAGGACGATGTGTTAGTAGCTAATAATTCATCGAGGCATACCGAACATTCCAGGTACTCGATGAATATGATTCGAATAGTGCTATAGAGATCGGACCTCTGAGCGTGGTGTGTTTAAGGATATTCGAGCCATCACTTTTTCCTCTATGTATTCCTACTCACATTAGGGTGCTAGAGAGAACCTTGAGGTTGAATGTTCTTTGGCTGAACGAATATAGCTAGAGAATGTTAGAAGTTGGAATGCAGCGAGATGGTGCCAGTCTTAAAGACTTGGGCGTGCGAATGTTTCAAGAAGAGGAAATGTTAAGGACAGATAAATCTGTAGAGCAGCAGACGTGGAGGCAGATCTAGGAGAGCAGCATGGGCTGGTGTACATTTCAACATGTTACAACCACCCGCCTTTGTTGTACCCTCCAGGCTCAGGGAGCTGGAGGGTAGGGGAAGAGAGTAGCTGTATACGGTCAAGGAGTGTGATCCAATGGCTCTAAAAATGATTCAAGGGATAGTCTGTGTCCACTACTAGCTTCTTTAGTAACAGACGTTGATATGAATCATTCCTTCCTTCCACGAATCTTGTCCCAGACCTAGAGTTTCCGGTAAGCCGTGGAATTGACCCTCACATCTAGAGATACCTTTGGGAGGAGACTCGATAATCACACTTACGTAGACAGTGTGATCTGACCCTCGAGGTGAGAGTTTCGGTTGGAATCTCTTGGTGGCAGCATCGAGGCCTTACGACGTTGGTCTTGGTATGGATTGGATTCACATTTCATGCTCAGATTGACTGTATTAGGCAAAAAGGATGTGGTCTAACTACAACGTCGGGATGGGTTTTCCTTGGTCGGTGAAAAGGAAACCCCAAGCAGCACAGGATAAACTCATGCACAGGAGGGTGTGGTCGATCACTCTTGAGTCAGTCAACCTTACCCTCATGGCAGCGGGAGTTTTGAGTTTCTGTTCTAATCAGGAAATGGAGGCCTCTTGAGTTCGAGGATGACGACCACATCCTTATACGGGTCTCACCTCGACGAGGTTTACAGAGTTGTGGCCAAGGTGGAAAGTTATCTCCAAGGTTCAACGGACCTTTATAGGTCCTCAGCAGGGTATAAGAGGTGGGTTACCACTTGACCCATCCACCTCAGTTGCACCAGATGCACGACGACTTCCACGTATCTCAACCGAGGAGATACGTGCTTGACCCAATGCATATCATCGACCATGGGGAGCTGGAATTTGGCGATGGGGTGACTTTTGCGGGGTTCCAGTAGTGGTTGAGGATCGACAGGAGTGAGTCCTACGAGGATGGTCGATTCCTCTTGTGTGCATTCGTTGGCAGCACAGGAACCTCCAGGAGAGCACATGGGAGCGGAAGGATCAGATGTGTGCTCTATACCACTTTTTTATCCCTAGTTTGTGTTAAAGCTTTATGGGGACGTAAAGCCCTAAGGTGTGAGTAATGTAAAGACCCGGAAATTTCAAGGAAATTTTTTTATTAATTTCTTTGAGATTTTACGAGTCTGTGGTTTCTGACGGCGCCTGATTCCGAGGCCTGGAGTGCCCGGAATGATCCGTCGAAGTTTTGTTAAACTTAAATTAACACGCTTAAGCAGTTTTCCTGAAAAAGTGGAATAACTCTTGAATGGTTTCTCGTATCAGAAATCTGAGTGCACCGTTGCACTCAAGATGGCGGGATTACCCTAGGCGCGACTTAATTTTAGTCGGCACGAGCCTCCTATGAGAAATCCCAAAAATGGCTTAACTATAAATAAAATAATTAAATAAATTATTTTATTATTCAAATACTTATAACTCACAAACGGTAGCTCAGATTAAAAATCCGAGACCACCAATGAACTTGTGAGGGCATGCTTTATTTAAGTAGACATTAACTTCGGCTGGCACGGGCCACCAGAAAAAGTTAGATTTTGGCCGCAAATAAAATAATTAAATGACAATTATTTTATTGTAAAATTCATAACTTCTAAACGGTAACTTGGATTGAAAATCCGAGAATACCATTGGGTTCTTTGGGGTGTGGTTTACCTAGACAGAGCCTAACCTCGACCGATGCGGGTCGAGGGTGACTGAAAATAGTTTTCTGAACTTTCTTTCCGGGTACGTTCAGTAAATGTACGTTCGGAATTTTATAACTTTTAAACTGGTGCTCAGGATTGAAATATGAGG
Source organism: Viscum album (assembly GCA_963277665.1). Taxonomy (NCBI): domain Eukaryota; kingdom Viridiplantae; phylum Streptophyta; class Magnoliopsida; order Santalales; family Viscaceae; genus Viscum; species Viscum album. Next base: position 390,958,333 of record OY728147.1, on the reverse strand, counting down.
ACACTGATGAACTCGCAACGCCGGTATTCGCTTAAGGGGACCTTTACCACAGTTGCGTTTTATGCGGTTTTAAAGTTAATTTTTGGAGGATTTGTAAAAAAATAAAATAAAATGGTTGTGCACCATTTTATTTATTTGGGTGGTTATATCCTCTAAGAGGAAGTTAGGGGTGGGGGCCCACACCCCACATAACCTCCCATGGGAGGATATTTTTTTTGAGGTGGGGCCCACATGAGGCCTAACCCTCCACCTCCCTTAAACCCCCCTTTAACACTCCCTTTGATTTAAATGTTCCAACTCCCCCCTAATTAAGAGATCTCTTCACATTCCCCACTCCCATTAATTATGCCAACACTTTATTTAATTAAAGTGGTTTGATTTTTGAATTACATGGGTTAATAAAATAATAGCCATAGTCTATTATTTTAGTTTGGGACTTTCATTGTGTTAAGAAGAGTTGAGAGAGAGCTCTTGAGAAGGAGAGAAAAGTGTTCCTCTCTTCAACGAAGAACGACTTTCTACCTCGACGAATAACGCTCTACGATTCGAAGAACGTGAAGTCGCCAACGCTGATTCCTCCTTGGATGCACCTCAAAATCCACGGAATCTACGTCCGATCTCCGCAACGCCCGACGTGCGACGACAATTGTCGAGGTAGGGGAATACTGTTTGTTTCACATTTAATTGGTTTTATCTCACGAGCATGAGCGTTTATTTATATGACGTTTGTATAATTTATTCTTGAATAAATTATACCCATGTCATAGTTGAAAGCAAGTGTTTGATTATTGCCAATTGATAACGCCTAAAGCGGAGAGCTCGGGCCGAACAAACACGGCCCGACGACCCTCCACTGGTTGTTTGTTTGTGTGCGGAGTCGGGGCGGCTGATGCGAGGGTGAGGCCGGGATAACGACATGAGCATGACATCGCAGGTAGGCGGCCGGTACGACGGTCCAACGATATGATTTAGCAGATAGGAGGCGCAGCTGTCCGGAGGCGGTGGGTGCGCAAGACCCTTGGCAGGTTGGGTTTCATCCGCGGCTGAATGTTTGGGTTGAGGAGGCGTGATTTTGGGGAAGGAGTTTTATTTATTTATTTTTTGAGCATGAGGAATCGAGATGAATGAAATTAGATTGGAGAGAGAATAGAAAAAAGAGAAATAAATTAAAAGATAGAAATCAATCAAGTTTGGTGCGTGGATGTTTTGGATGTGGTAATTTGAGTAATTAAATTAAATTAAATAATAATAATAATATAATAATGTTGTTGTTATTTTTGTTGGGAAAACTGCATTTTGACGATATCTTCCCCGTGTGACCTCGGTTTCATGAACCGTCAGCGGTAGTGTGACCCTGACTCTAAGACAGAATTTATGAGTCCAATATTGGATATCTTTTTTGGGTTTTTGAATCGGGTACCCGAAGCGCTCGAAAAATAATAGATTTAATATTATTATTAAATCTTCAACCCGCCATAACTCAGGCGTGCGACGTCCGATTGGCTTGCCGTCAGTGGCGATGTAATCCTGACATCAATATGGCCGATTCAAGTCTAATGTTGAATAATAAATTCTGGTTTGTGGCTCAGACCCACGAAACACCGAATAATAATAATATTTTTATTATTACGAGATCTTGTATCGGACATATCTCTCTCATACGATGTCGGAATGTCAAACCGTCTGCGAGGTTGCGACCCTAGAATTAAGATGACTATTTCAAAGCCAATTTTGGATATTTAAGTCGAGGTCGAGGTGCAGGCCCCACGAGGCCCGGTTCGCACGTGTTGTGGTGAAATGAAACTTTTTTCACGGGCTATCCGTTTTGGACCTATGGGTAGTCCATCTCCTGTGTTTTTCCGTATGGATCGCAATGGTGTGACCGGTTTGGTTAACCAGTGTCACTTGAAGTACGGCCGGGTTGGTTCGAACCCAAAACCAACCGGGCCCTCGGAACAGAAATGCTTATAACTTGAGCTCCGGATATCCGATTGACGCGCCGTCAACTTTTTTGGATTCCTCTTGATGAGACGGAAATTTAGGCATACTTTTCCTGAGGTTTGGATGCAGTTGGATAGTGGCCGTGTTGGATTGAACCCAAAATCCAATCGGGCCCCTGAAACAGAAAAGATGATAACTTTCAGACTGGACGTCCATTTGACGAACTGTCAGTGGCATTGGTGATCACATTGAGAAACGGTCCCTATGAGTATACCCTATGAGAGTTTGGGGTATAGTTGAGATACGGACGGTTTGGTTTGCTCACGAAACCAACCGGGCCCCTGGGACGAAAATGCTAATTACTCACAGACCGGGCGTCCGATTGACGCGCCATCTGTTGCGTTGAGACCCCTATGACGAGGTGGTCCTTTGAGATACTTCTTCATGAGACTTTGTGATACTTGGAGTATCGACCTGTAGCTCGTGGAGCAGATCCTCTCGGAGATGAGAATACGGAGTACGGAGACCGTTTAGCTGGCTGAGACGTGACAACTGCTTGATCGACTCGACTTGGATTGAGTCTACTAGCCCAGTGGACGGAGCAATACTATGTTTGGGTGCAGACCCATGGTAGATGGAGCACTACTGTGTTTGGGTGTAGACCCACGGTACTCAACAGAAGGAGTACCTCTGCAGGCTATTAGGGGGGGGGGTGCACTACTATGTTTGGGTGGAAGACCCCGGCGGGAAGCACTACTGTGTTTGGGTGGCTGACCCACGGTACTTGAGAGGAGGAGTACCTCAGCAGTCTTAGGTCAGTGAGAAGTACCTCGGAGTCATGACAGGATCACTGTACTCTCCAGAGATGGAGCACTTCAGCAATTACGGTTTTGATAATGAAAATCCTGGTTGGAGATGAGTCTATGACCTTTGTGTTTACCACATGATTGAGATGGGTCACTTGATAAATTAGGTATATGTATGGGCATATATCTAGGTAGTGTTTATCTGTTGATTTCATAACCTTTGTGTTTCCTCATGATTGAGATGGGTTACTTGATAACTTAGGTATAAGTATGAGATTATACCTAAGTAAGGGTTATCTATTGAGATCTTTCTTTGTGGTTATCCTTGTTAGATTTAGTGTGACCTTAAGAGTCTCGGGGTCCCTACTGAGTATCTTTTACTCACCCCTGCACGGTCTATACCTGCACCTCATTGTGTTGGTTGCAGATGATGGACAACGCTGACAGAGGCCGAGTGTTCGAGGACTGGACGGTACCTGGAGGTGGACCACACGACGAGTCAATATCTGGAGGTGGACTTCACAACGAGACGATACTCGGAGGAGGTTGATGGGGGAGAGTGTTGTGGAGGCTATATATAACTACCCTTTAGGTAGGATCTGTGGTGGATGATCCATGAGTTGCGCTATTTGTACCTACCCTTCAGGTAGGATCTGAGGAGGACGACCCAGGAGCTGGTTCTATTCTTCCAGCTATTTGTCTTTTCTGTTGTACATTCGTTCAGTTGTAGATGTACTTTCAGTTGGGTTTTTATTCTGGCCCACTTTCTTTTCAGCACTTTCTTTTGTACTTAGTGTATTACTTCCGCTTGTACTCTGTGATGTTTTGTTTGCTATTAGAAAGGGAATGCCTTCCCAGTTATCGGGATTTATGCCTTTGGTGCTAGTCGCCAGCCCCTGGCCTATGGAAGGCGGGTTTGGGGTAGTCACGGAACGGGCCCCAAGGATGGGTCGTGACACATTTACTAGGGTCATAAGATAGGCCATACAAGCCTTGTGAACTTTTTATTTATTCTATAAATTTTTCCTAAACTCTAGATATGAAGATTTTAGCAGGAAAAAAAGCGAATTTTTCTCTGATCCACCTTTATAGTTTTCATTAGAAAAGTTTTGTGTCTGTTTTTCTAGTAGTTTAAGGCCTTGTGATCTATACCATTAAAGTCTAGAGATTATTATTGTACAACTTTGACCAAAGTGCATGTAGTTTAAGGCTGTGTTGCACGAACCTGGTATTAGTGGAGTGTTAAAAAATATATCAATTAGAATTACCAAGGCTGAGAGTACTCCAACACCCTTTTGAATAGGGTATGAAGATGTTATAAATCACGGATCATGGTTCTTGAATCCTGAGTGATTGTATAGGAAAAACACACCAAGGATGACCATAAATCAAACTAGGGTGATGTGTTACTCTACAATGTTGTGAAGGATCACAAGGATCAAAGGACTTTTTTGGAAGGAAAATAAACATCTAGTTATAGACCATGGGATCATATACAGATGTAGGGGTAGGCATGTATAGTCAAACAAATGATCCCTTGAAGGTGGGTGTTCTTTAACATGGTGTATAGAAGATTTGTGATAATCCAAGATACTCAAGATATGAAGTGTGATTTATGGGTTAAGGTGCTTAGAAAGATGATATAAGCTCACAAAAAATTGTTTGATTATGGTTAGGATATTTTGGTTATTTTATAATAAGTGATGATGGATGATGGTCTACATTGTTTAATGTTATGTAGTGGGGATGTGCCTACCATGAAGTTTAACATCATGCGACACAATCTTAATTGTCTTTTAGTTTAACATCATGCAACTATGATAAAATTATCATGTAGTTTAACATCATACAACTAGGACAAAATTATCATGTAGTTTAGCATCATGTGATGGGATGTAATTTTCATACATTTGAACATCATGCGACCAAGAAATTATGAAGCGATGTGAAATTATGCAACGTATCCTTAGAGACACTATACATTGGTTTGGGGAATTCAAATATGGTAGTCATTTTCATCCTTTCATAGGTTAATGGGTATATTGAAATATACTAGGGCCCATTTTCCATATATATATATATATATATATATATATATCATACACAAGAAACCCATATGTAGATCTAACTTATATGTTGGAAAACCGATATTATATAACAAGACCGTTATTAAGCAATTTGAGGTCTTGCAAGGTGGACTATTGATGCCAACCACAATTTGTTATGATACTACTGGTCATGTAAAATTGGTTAGTCCAATCCTCTAAGCTAATTTGAGTCATGTTTGATGTGAGAAAAAAGTGGCAAAAAATGAATAACCCATATTGTGCTAGCTAGGGGCGAATGAACAAGAAAGCAATTGGTCTTGGTGGTGAAAATGAAAAAGTACCATTGCGAATGGTGGGTGACTCGATCGGGAAGTAAGGTGAGCTAGGGGTATATGAAATTTCTATGGATGGGATTCCCCTAGGTTTACCTATTTTTCTCATGAGGGTAAGAATCAAGGAAAAAATTGATCTTTTAAATAAATCCCTCTATTTAGATCTATCTCATACAAATAAGGGAATAAGACATTTTATTTTTTAAAACTTTTTGTCAGACCTATGGTGGAGAATACTAGGGTGACTAAGTATCCTATCAGGATAGAAATCCAGCCAAATTTTTTTAATGAAGAATGAAAAGGATGGAAATATAAATCCAAAATAGCTGAATCTTAATTGTTGTATGTTAACTATTATTATAGGATAATTAAACCAAAGGAATATGATCCTCCCACTAAAAAAAAGTCCATGACACACGCTATGAGCATATATTCTTATGCTTAGATAGTGTGTTTTGACTATCCCTCTATCTATGGGTGATATACTATTCTCATTGTTAATTGAGTTCCAAGAGCCTATTGTAATGATCACAAAAAACAAGAAGTGAAATAGGGGTATTTTTCAGATAAGATCAAAGTTATAAATCTATATAACATGACCACTTCTTGGATATACAATGTTTCAAAGTTCACCACCATGTTGGATTCTCTAATAGGTATAAAGTGTTATGACTTAGAAAGTCAATTTTGAAGGTTCTGGGCATAACAACATGTTATATGTCATGATCAACTTTTCTTTTTTTCATGATCAATGATCAATACAAGATTTACATGATGATAAATTCCAAGATCGACATAATTGAATGAAAGAATACAAAAAATAGATAAAATTTCAAAACCAAATTGTAGGATTGTCACATATTATTTATAATTAATTTAAGAAATAAAGAATTACCATGTGAGAAATTATTTCTATGATGATGGATTTGAAAACATATTTATGTCACACTGTCATTGAATTGTAGAAACCAAGAATAGATTTCCTTTAGAGGTGATCTACACATGTTCTAATAATCTCTAGACATCACTGTAGGAATCTCTAGGTGTTATCATGATAAATCCTTTTTCTTTCATTGTTCGCCTTTGATCACCTTGAGAATCTCATCCAAAGTATTTTATTTGATATCTCTTGACTCCAAAGTGGAAGGTGGAGGAAGATCACTCTCTGTTCTTGGAATTATTCTTGGAGAAGTGAGATCTCTAGGGTTTCAATAGGATTATATTATTTTTTTGTACACAATAAAAGAAATGAACCAGGTCAATTGAAAAACAATATAATTGGATTTATATACCACTAGAGTTAGAAATAAATAATTTCACAAGTTTCCTTTATTATTTATTTAACCCATTAAGGACCCCATATCTATAATAATTAAATTATCATTATTTCATAACATGTACTAAAATCACGAATTAAATTAAATATTATTTAATAAAATAATATTAAATATATATTATTTATCATTGGACCATTAAACTAAGTATTAAATTCCTCTATAGTATTTATTGGGCATTGAATAATGACTATTTATTTAATAAATAAATATCACTTCATTATTCACCGATAAATAAATATATATTATATTCACTAAATAAAAAATAAATATTTATTAAATATTCCACTCACATTATTTTCTCTTGAATAACCAGTGATGGAATATATGCAATCAAGAAAACATGAATAAATATTTAACCACATGTGGAAATAATATTTATTAAACTTTTTAATTAATAAATAAATAATATATTATTTAACTTAGATTCTAGACACACTTAGTGTGTCACCTTATAAGACTCTTTCTCATTGGTATTAGGTGAAGCATCCTAAAGTCCAAGGTTAGCCACTAGTAACTTGCTAAGGAACCCATAGATAAAGAAGTAAATTCTACAATGACATAATACCGCATATGGATGCTCACTATGTAATATAATCCCTTTATCACAATATCTATAATTAAGATGGTTTCATGGTCGTTCCATAAACTTATGTGCTCGATGTCTCTTTATTTGACTTTCTAGAAACAAAAATTTCCCATTAAACACCATAACCATGGATTTATTTAGGTTATTTCATTTCCACCAATGGGGCTGAGATATCAAATTCTGTTAAATAATAGAAGATACAAATCCTTTGTCTCATAATTCATTAATGAAATATTACTTGTGGAACAACCAATTAATCCTAACTCTCTACAAACATATATCATCACATATTTTATTAATACATCAAAGTATGAGACTCATAACACTCATTAATAATAATATTAAAATATAATTACCAATAAACATGTCCATAAACAAGAACATCCAATGACACATATAAATATGGATTTCCTACTAGAGGGTGTTGTTCTCATAATATCCTATACTGGATATTACCAAGGGAATACACCATGAGAAGGTGCCCCAAATTCATATGAGTATCCACCCCTAATAGCTTGTATCATTTGTGTCCCTCAAATGATTTCATCTAGCTATAAAACATATATTTAAGAATACTATCCTGCCACTTATGGGTTATCATCATAGTGGGGAAATGTTATAACCTTTTAGTGAAACAACTAATCTTATGAAATTATCATATGATATATTACAGAGAAAAAAAATCATGATGTTATAATAAGTTTATTAATATTAAAAAAATGAATATAGGTTATCATAAAGTACATATAAGTTGGTTCTAGGGAAAAAAATTCAAAAGAATCCCAGTTTAACTATAGCCAAATACTAATAACATTCAGTCAAATAGCTCTCACATGATACTAATGCTTATACTGAGATAGGCCTTTAGTTAAAGGGTCCACTATGTTTTTTTCTATGGGAACTCTTCTTACCGCAACTTCACCCCTCTAAGAAAAATCCCTTAAGAGGTGATAATTCCTGTGTTTGTTCATTATCCATTTGTGAGATATTGTCTCTTTCAAAAGATCCACTGGTACAGTATTATCACGGTATAATGTGATAGGGTCTTTTATTACTTGGTACCACATCAATCTTCTGGAAAAACTTTCATATGTAAACGAATTTCTTGGTTGCATCAGAAGGCACTATATACTCAGACTCTACTCTAGAATGAATGAAAAATGGATAATTTGAACTCTTTTGAATCACATCTCTTCCTTTGAGACAAAAAAATAACCGGACTATGACTTCAGGTCATTCTAATCTGTTTGAAAACCATCATCAGTATAACCTCTTATTACCATCTCCTCATCTCCTACATGCCCCAAGAACAAATCCTTAGTTCTTCCCAGATACGTGAGGATAGCCTCAATAGAAAAATAATGTTGTTCTCCTAGATCTTATTGATATTTTTCTACCATGATCATTGCATATGAAAAATCATGTCTAGCACATAATATGTAATACATGATTGATCCCATCGCTGAAGCGTATGAGATCTTACTCATTCTCTCTTTCCCCAGTTGTGTCTGAGGAGACATTTTCTTAGAAATATGTATACTATGTGACATTCAAACCAATACCATATTAGATTGTTCCATACTAAATATCTTTAGAATATAGTCAATATATGTACTTTGAATTAGTCCAAGTAGCCTCTTGGATTTGTCATGAATGATGTTGATCCCTAGAAATAAGATGCTTCACCTAATTCCTTCATGGATAAACACTTGTTTAACTAGTCCTTAATAAACTGCAATACTGGTATGTTATTTCCAATAAGTATTATGTCATCAATGTATAATAATAATATAACTAAGTAATTCCCACTAAACCTCCTATAAACACATGGCTCACAGTTATCCTAATGAAACTAAATTCTTTTATAGTTTCATAGAATCAAATTTTCCATGACCTATATTCTTGCTTCAATCTATAAAAGGATCTTTGCAACTTGAAAATCTTTTTAGCATTACCTGGAGTCAAAACCCTTCTGGCTGTGTCATATAGTCATCTTCCTGAAGTTTCCTATTAAGGAAATTAGTTTTGATGTCCATATTCCAAATTTCATAGTCATGGTAAGACGATATAATAAGTAGAATTTTGATGGATTTAAATGTGAAATATGGTGAAAAGGTCTCATTTTAGTAAATTTCTTAATGTTTCTTAAAACCTTAATCCACTATCCTTTTATTATAGGTATTTAATTTACCTTCCATGTCCAGTTTTCTCTTGATTACCCATTTTCACCCTATGATATTTACATCAAGTGAAGCATCAAACAGAACCCAAACTTAGTTCTTATACATGTAGTACATTTTAAAATTATGGATTCTTTCCATATTGTATCTTTTGAGCTCTCTACTACCTATTTTTAGGAGATAATTTCATCATTTTGAACCAATTACGAGTCACCATATTCAATGACTATAAAACCATATATTTTCGGTTCTCTTACCTTTCTTGATCTCTTATGTAGTACTTGTGTTTTAGGAACTAATTATTCCATGTGGACGTGTGGAATCTATTCTTATACCAACAATTGTGTATCTTGAGTATCATCTTAATCAATTTAATTCTTTCTCCCACAATCCTTTTTTAGTATGTTCTACCTCTCAAGAAGATAAATTGTTTGGTGAAAATCAATTTCTTGTTTGAGGGGTTCTATAGGTATTATCACTTTGTTTTTTACGATACCCTATAAAGATACACTTTGTTCCCTGGGGTGCTAGTTTTTTTTCTAAGAAGGCCTTAAAAAATTCCTCACAACTCTATTCACATATATGTAAAAAATGTTTTTCTTTCCACTTCATAACTCAAAGTAAATTTTATTTTACACTTTATTTTGTACCCGATTTAATGTATATACCACAGTTTGAAATTCATATCCCAAAAAAGAAAAATGGAAGATCTGGATAACTCATCATCAACCTTAAAATGTCTAATAAGGTACAGTTACTCCTTCCACTAACACCATTCCACTGTGGTGTATAATGTGGAGTGAGTTGAGATAATATCCCAAATTTATATAAAAGGTCTATAAACTCTTGTGTAACTTCCTGAATCTAGAAAACACTCAACAGGTTCCCCACACCTGGTTGGCCACATGGACTCATGATTATTTCCCCAAACACCAAAGGATGCTGACTAACAGTGAGGGCCTAGGGTGTGATAGTGGAGAAACTATTCTCTCATTGGGAGAGTGTAACACAATAGAATAAACTATAACAATATCGGAAGCAGTAAACAACTTGAAACTGAAGTAAACAATGGAAGAATAAAAGATAAAGATAACAAAAATTCATATAATATCAAAATTATGCAACATGTAAAATGTTCTAAGAAAACATCACAAATAGGATACACTGCAATCAAGTACAATACAATACCAAAGTATGGTAACACAAAATGAAACTCAACAACATCACAAGCCTTGTCTTGGTCCCATTATCTCTTTCTTCTAAGAACCAATCAAGTACCAGAAAAAGTGGTCTTTCCCCTATCGCCACCTGTAGTAATATAGTCTGTTTAGGCCCAAAAACATGATCGAAATAAGGTGTGAGAAATAAATCCCTGTAAGCAATGACCTAAGGTATATTCTAATCTGTTAGTGAGTATATGCAATAATAGTGTACAAAGGATATGTAGTAAACTAGGAAGTACTCAAAATTAAACAAACCTACAAGTACTGGAATTCATTTATAAAGTTCATTATGTTCATTAGAAATTTATTTACTTGAAATATTTAAGTCTCAGAATTCTGCCTAAGCCCGATATTCCTCACCACAAAAATAGAAAAAAAGTAGTCTTAGAAGACCTTCTAAACAAGTAAGTGAAGAATAAAACCAAGCTTCTGCTTTAGATTGGTTGAATTTTCATAATTCATTATATTCCATTATTTAATTATAACCTAAGTTTGTTATTGAGATTCTAAAGTTAGAATTAAAGTATCAATTCGAGTTCAATTCTATGGACATCCTGTGAGTCTGTTCTCAGTGGTCCTACATGGGATCCCATAGTGTAACTCTAGAAATTGGTATAAGTTCATGTGAGTCTATCCTTAGTGTTCCTACAAGGGATCCCCAAGTGTCACTCTAGATGTAGTATAATATTGTGTCAATTTAGTCTGTCCTCGGTGGTGCTATTAGGGATCCCAAGTGTCACTAATTACATATAAATAAAAATACTCTCGAGTCTATCCATGGAGTTCTAAGATGAAACCATGTGTTACCCAAGGTTCAAGGTACAATATTCATGTGAGTATATTCACAGTGCTCTAAGATGAACCCATGTATCACCCAATGCTATTTACCATTTAATCATTAAAATTCAATCATTAAAATTCAATCAACCATTCCAACCTGCTTAAACAAGAAAAACCACGACATGGGAAAAGGGGAAAACACAATCCCAAAGCCATAAATAAAACAATTACAATTCTATCACAATTGAAATTCTATATGATAACCAAGTTCATTTTAATGAACCCAATAAGGAAAAGAAATGAATTCAAATAGACATCCTAGGCTGACATGTCTAAACAAATTATCCAAAGGAAACACACCCACAGGGTGGCCCTAAATCAAAAAAATCCAAACATTCTTTAATTCAGTGAATTAATTACCATAAAAACATTAGAAAATAATAAGGATCAATTTCCTTTCAAAGTGACACCCTAAACATGGGCGCGTGGCACAACGACACATATAAACATCTAAAAAATTAACAAGAGGCACAAGACCACCTACTTCATTATAGTGTGACTCTCCTCATCTAGCCTCAACCTCCAATTCAATCTAGAATGGTTTAGATAAAGAGGATTCCAATGGATCTGATGGTGTTCTAATCGGCTTCCAGACAACAAAATAGGAGAAGAAATAATTCACAACATTGCTTGTTCATCCACCCGGTGATCCCTCTGTACAAATGATAGGAGAATGAGGCTAATACCAATTTTAATTGAAAAGCACAATATAAACATAATTTAAGTCCATATATATGGTGTGTATATCATTTAACTATTCATTTGTTGGGTATTTCTGCTGACTTACTTTCCAGGACTTGCCGAAAAGACTACACAGCGTGTACTAGGAAGTACATAGTTTATAGCTGGTTTTTTCTTTCTTTATCACTGACATGCCCACATTCTATGTATTCAATTCATACATGACCATAATAAATGTTGTGTTCATAGGATTACATGACCTTTAACCTCTGATTTCTAGTATTTTTATAGTTTTCCCTTGTTTTATCAAAAAAAATCAAAGAAAAAAATAATAAAAGAAACCCGTACCTCAAAGTAAGAACCAGGTTCTTAAAAACTCCCCCCTTAAAGAAATTAATCCTTGAATTTCCCTTCATAGGGTTGTGAAGGAATATTTTAGAAAAAATATATCCACTAAGCATGCACGCCAGCCTCCCTCTCCCAAGTCTCATCTTGTACTCAGCCATGCATCCATAGCACCCGTACAAGAGGAACTGACCAGCCTCAGAGAACCTTTATGCTTTTGTCCACAATAAAAATCAAATTCTCCTCAAAGGATGAATCAAACTAAAGCTCAAAATCTTTAGGCTAAAAAATGTGATATTGTTCTAATTGGTAGCGGCATAGCTGAGATACATGGTAGACATCATGCATGGATCAATACCTCTAAGGTAACTATAACCAATAGAAAACCAGCCAAACTCTCTCTAGAATATCAAACAGACCAACGTATCTTGGTAAAATATTAACCTGTCTCCTGATACTTTTATGTACCAACCTTGGTTCAACACATAAGAAAACTCGATCCCAAACCTTGAACTCCAAAGGTCATATACAAAGATCAGAATATGATTTCTAATGAGACTGCGCAACAACCATCTATTTCTGAATCAACTGGACCTACTCATATTTCTCCTGTATGAGACATGGTTCTAACATAACTGCTTCTCCTACCTCTAACCAGAACAAGGGAGAATGATATGGTTTACTATATAAAGCCTCATATTCTTTAATTTCGATAGTTTCCTAGAAACTATTATTATAAGAAATTCAACTAAGGGAATATGCTTCTCCCAAGAGACCCCAAAGTCTAGGAAACATGAAAAAAACATGTCCTCTATCACTTATATCATACACTCTGACTCTACATCAGTATGAAGGTGTTATGCTATGCTCATAAGCACCTGTGTACCTAGCACTCTCTGAAATTTTTTCAAGAAATGAGATGTAAAGTGGGAATCCCTATCTGAAATTATAGAACGAGGAACCCCATGAAGTCATACCACCTCACGAATATACATCTTTCTAATATCATCAAAATCTAAGGCCTCATTGATTGACAAAAAGTGAGTGACCTTAGTAATTCTATCAACTCCAACCCACACAACATTGTTTCCTCTAGGCAACCTCGGTAACCCTGTTATGAAATCCATCGCGATGTCATCCCATTTCCACTCTAAAATAGGTAAATTCTATAAAATAATAACTGGACACTAATGTTATGCCTTCAATTACTAATAGGTGGAACACCACGTAACAAATATAGATACTTCTCACATCATACTCGACCACCAGTACTGACAACACAAGTCACAGTACATCTTGGTGACTCCGAGATGCACTGACCAAGATGATGCATGAAACTCTCGTATCATCACCTCGAGTATATCCACTAGAACCCACACACAACCATGGATACAAAAAACCTCATCCTCACCTATCGTCCATCCAGGAGGAGGGTCCTCACCCTCCACATATTCCCATAGAACAAGGCCTTCAGAATCTGATATATGCCTTATCCTTAATCTATCCAGGAGGGTCGAAGTCACAACTAAAGATGAAAGGTAAGTCTATCCATGACTATCGTGCACCTCTAAATTCATCTCAAATAATGAAGAAATAATCTTCCACTCACCACTATCCTCCTACACTTCCTGTATCTGAGTCCTCCTACTTAGTGCATCATCCACTACATTACCATTCCCTGGCGTATTAGCAAGCTCAAATCCGAACGATTGAAGGTATTCCACCCACCTTCACTATCTCATATTCAAATCATACTAATTAAAGTTGTATTTGAGACTTTTGTGATTTGTGTACACCAAAAAATGATCACCCAATAAACAATGTGTCTAATAGCACAAAGCAAGAACAACTGTAGAAAACTAGAGATCATGCATCGGGTAATTCCTTTCATGTGGCCTCAACTGCCAATACCCATACACAAAAACTTGACCCCCCCTACAAAATAACTTCTACCAGACCAATAATTGATGCATCATAGTACATATTATAACTCTTTCCTAGATCTAGAAATATCAGTATTGACATTGAAGTCAAACACCCCTTGAACTCCTGAAAGGCTGCATCACAAGAATATGAACACAAAAACTTCACACCCTTCTTAGTCAAGCCCGTCAGTGGTGATACCAATCATGAGAAGTACTATATAAAATACCTTTAGTAACCACATAGACAAAAGAAACTCCTTATCTAAAAAAAATTATCGGGATGTTCCCAGGAAACTACAACCCTCTCATTCTCTAGGTCCACTGATACTCCTGTCTCCGAGATGATATGACCCAGGAAGTGAATTTGATCCATCCAAAAGTATCATTTTGTGAGATTAACATATAAATAAGGCTCCCTCAGTGTATTCAAAATGATCTCAAGATTCTTGGAATGTTCGTGTCAATTTTGAGAATACACCAAGATTCCATCCATGAAAACCACCCCAAAATAATCCAAGTAAGAATGGAACACTCGGTTCATCAGTGCCATGAAAATTGCTGGCGCGTTTGTGAGACCGAACAAAATAATTAGATACTCATATATACCATACCTGCTATGAAACGTGGTATGAGGTATGTCTACAGGTTGAACACATACATGGTGATAACCTAATCTCACGTCAATCTTCAAGAACACTCGAGCTCCTCGAACCTGATCAAATGGGTAATCTATACATGGAAAGGGATATCGGTTTTTACCCGTCAACTGGTTTAGTTTCTGTTAGTCCACAAAAAGACTAAGGTTACCATACACCTTTTTCATGAAAAGGACCAGTGAACCCCAAGGAGAATTGTTGGTTCAGATAAAACCCATAGCTTCTAAATCTTCCAAATGCCTCTTGATCTCTTGAAACTCCATTGTAGATATCCTGTAAGGAAGAATGGATACCAATGCAGCTTCTGGTACTAGATCAATAGTGAACTCCACCTCTCTAACCATAGTTAAGACTAAGAATTAATCCTGGAAAATGTCCCTAAAATGATTTTCCATTGGAGGGAAATCTTCCAGACATGTTCTCGGGTCATCTATATATAAACTCAAAATATGGGTTGTCATCCCACCCAACCCATGATGATCACGTCAAGTTTGGATTTCCTATAAATCCCATTCAACCTTATATAGAAATGATCCACCTTTTGGTGACGTAAAACTCACCCTACGACGATAGTAGTTGACAAAGTCTTGAAAGGAGGCTAACCAGTCCATTTTGAGTGTGACATTAAAGCCTCTAATCTCCAATACATAGAGATCCCAAAAGAAGTGACACCCACCAAACTCAAGGGGATACTCCTTACACTAATTAACACTTACCACTATTATTCCTAATAGAGTTTATAACATCATAACATCGTCAAAGGTAAAAATACAGAGCCCAATGATCACCACAATGGAAACTGATATGAAACTATGAGAAGCCACTGTATTGAAAAGTGTAGAAGATAAAACAGAGGCAACTAGAATAGTACCTATGGCAGTAGAAGGTTTGGGATTCTTCTCCTATTGGGTCTATTGCGTTGCATATGTCTAGCCTTTACTGCGGCCCTGTGACATAGCCTGACTACCCTGAGCTGACCCACCCTATTGTCGTTGAGATCCTGAGTTCTATCAACCACAACCACGAACACCACCTCATCCTGAACACCCTAACATACTTCAATTACCTATATGAGGAAAAGTTACAGACCTTGATCCTAAACATAGAGTCGGTGTAAAACCCCTCTTGCTAGACACTAGTGGAAACATCCTACAGAAGCACTGTAGATGACCCATCCTTCCGCAAGCTCGACACTCAAATGGGTCCTTCGTGCATTGTGGCCTCATATGCCCTGGCCTACCACAATGGTAGTACCTCATCTGATTATTGGATGAAAGGTTCTGACTACTACAGTCACTGCATGATAACTCTTGATGACACTTCTTCTTTTTAGTTGAGACAGTACCATAAATCTATGCCGAACCACCTTGGATCACACCAATAGCTTCCCATAGATTACACTCAGTTATCAACACCTGATTCATGATAACAGAGGCTAAAGGAAACCTAAATACATTCACCTGTGATTGGATGTCAAGGCTTATAAAATCATAGAATTGAATAGATTTCGATACATCATCACCCAAAAAAATAGCTGCAAAATGCTGAAGCTTATTAAACTGGGCTATATAGTTCATACCTGACAGTGTGCCCTACTCTAGGTGTATAAAATCCTGGGCTCGATCAGACCTCAATGTATCGGGAAGATAATAATCAGATAATGTCATCTGAAAGTCTTCCCATGTCATATACCAATGAATCCCTACTTGAGTGATAACATCCCACCATCTATTGGAAGAATCAAAAATTATATATGCCATGAGCTTGACCCTCCTCTCAAGAGGCCTCTCCAGATAATCGAAGAATGTTAGCATTGATTCTAGCCATGATTCTGAAGCCTATGGTACGTCATCCCATAAAAAAGTAAGAGGATGCTATTGTTGGAATATACGTGTTAGTTCTTCCATAGATGTGGTATCCAGAAGTGCTCTATGAAAGGTCTGCATGAACCTCACAAAGCCTTCACGGAACTGTGTATCTGCACCTACATCCGGTATAATAGTTGGTGCCGTAGTTGGCACAATGAGATGATCCATTAGTATCCCATATCCAACTAGCTTTGGAGTATGTTTATTTCCACTTTCTTGGTGTACAAATCGAGGTCTTGGTGGTGGAATGACTCTATATGGTCAAGAACATGTCTTAGTTTGATCTCATTGTCAAGGTTTTCTGTTCAAGAGTGCCAAAATGAAATAGGAAAAGACCGTGATTTTTTTTTCAAAAAGGGACTACACGGTCTGTAAAATTCATACACAAAGTGTACAATTTAAGTATTTAAATTCCCATGTAGTCTTGCCTTCCTGGGCATGTATTAACCCTAGGTACACAATATGTTAGACATGTACACGATGTGTACACAACCCCCCATCCTGGACATGTACACCCACATGACTAGATTCACACAAGTTCTGCATGAGTGCGCACACATAGTCAGACACACGGTCAGATACCACACAACATGTACATATGGTACACAATGTTTACCTTTTAAAACATGAGACACCATCTTCCCCAAATAGGAAGAACACATGACATGTTAGGCTCAAATACACACTGTGTAAACTGGGGTTTTCAAAAAAAAAACACTAAATTGCCTAAAAAAACCCTATTAAGCAGAAAAACCGACCAATGGTATGCCAATTTCTAATGTTTGGAGGCCCATAATCCCCATGAATCAAATTTTGGAATCCACATATAGAACATAACTACACAATCTATATCAGATGGTCGAAACATGATCCACCAAATTCTGATCCAAGAGGGCCCATACACCACAGGGATTAAAGCTTGGCATCCATCCTAATAAAACCATCTCATGTACCAATACACCTATCACAATAGCAGACATAACTAGCAAGGTACTATCACAAAAATATGAATCTCTATCACTACATATATCACAACAACATGCAATCAGTAGTGCTCTCTAAATGGCATGGAAAGTATGCATGGCATGTGATTTCTAACAAGTGCCTAAATGATGCATGAGATGGAAATACCTCATCCCATCAGGTTGAAAAAAAAACTATAAGGTTATAAATACTAATATCACAACACAAGTGAATCACCTAATGGAGAAATCAAATCAACTATAATAACTTGAAATCCAAAAGCAGAATTTAATTCAAGGAAATTCATATTTTCCCTGTACTCGTGGTAGCTACTCCCAGGAACATATTATTAACAAATAACCTTAACAATTATACTTCTTTCTATTGTCACCAAATAATAGAATAATCCAAAGTAAATAAAATGCCTCTGATACAACTTTGTAATGTTCCAAATATCGAATCCACTCAACTGGTTCCCCATACCCGTTTGGCCACATGGCCACAAGTGCATTTCCCCAAATGTCAGAAGTTGCAAACTAGTAGTGATGGCCTATGGTGTGATAGTGGGGAAACTATTACCTCATTGGTAGAGTGTAACATAATAGAATAAACAATAATAATAGAGGAAACAGTAAACAACATGCATCTAGAGTAAAAAACAAAAAACTGAAAGATAAAGATAACTAGAAGTCATATAATATCAAAATTATGCAGCATGTCACATGTTCTATGAAAACAGTGAAAACATGATACACTACAATCAAGTACAATGTAATACTAAATTACGGTAACAAAAAAAGAAACTCAGCAGCATTTCAAGACTTCACTTGGTACCATGATCTCTTACTCTTAAGCATCAATCAAGTACCTAAAAAAGGGGGATTACCCTTATCAAAACCTATAGAAATATAGCCTTTTTAGGCCTAAAACATGAACTAAACTAGGTGTGAGAAATAAATCGCAGTAGGAAACCACCTAAGTTCTAGGACAATCTGTCAGTGAGTATATGAAATAGTAGTGTACAAAGGATATGCAGTAAACTAGGAAGTACTCAAAATTAAAAAAAAACCTACAAGTAATTTCATTAATTTATAAAGTTCATTATGTTCATTTGTAATTTAATTACCTGAAATATTTAAGTATCAGAATTCATCCTAAGCCCGAAATTCCTCACCACAAAGTAAACACAATAGTAGTCTCAGAAGACCTTCTAAACAAGTAAGTAAAGACTGAAACCAAACTTGTTGTTTGTCTTAGAAGACAAGTCACAATTAATTACATTTAATTATTTAATTATAACCTAAGTCCATTCTTGAGATTGTGAATTTGGAATTCAAGTATCACTTGAGGTGCAACTCTACCAACATCCTACGAGTCCATTCCCAGTAGTCCTACATGGGAGCCTTGAGTGTCACTCTAGACATTGGTATAAGTTCATGTGATTCCATCCTCAGTGGTCCTAAAAGGGATCTCTGAGTTCACTTTAGATGTAGAATAAGATCGTGTCAATTTAGTCCATCCTCAGTGGTCCTACTAGGGATCCCAAGTGTCACTAATGACATAGAAATTAAAATCCTCTCAAGTCCATCCATGGAATTCTAAGATAAATCCATGTGTCACCCAAGGTGTAAGGTACAATAGTTATGTGAGTCTGTTCACTGTGCTCCAAGATGAACCCATGTATCACCCAATGCTATTTACTATTTAATCATTAAAATTTAATCAACCATTCCAACCTGATTAAATAAGAAAAAACACGATATGGGAAAAGAGGAAAACACAATCCCAAATACATAAACAAAACACTTACAATTCTATCGAAATTTCAATTCAATACGATAACCAAGTTCATTTTGAAGAACCCAAAAAGGAAAATAAAGGCATGCCCATAAACATCCTAGGACGAAATGGCTAAACAAATTATCTGAGGGAAATGTACCCACAAGGTGTCCCTTAATAAAAAAACAAAGAAAAAATATTCTTTAATTCATTTAATTAATTACCATAACAATATTAGGTAATAATAAGGATCAATTTCCTTTCAAAAAGACACCCTAAACATGGGCGCATGGCACAATGGTACATATAAACATCTCAAGAATTAACAAGAGGCACAAGACCACATACCTCATCATAGTATGACTCTCATCATCCAGCCTCGACCTCAAATTCAGGCTAGAATAGTGTAGATCGAGATAATTCCAATGGATCAAATGGTGTTAAAATTAGCATTTGAATGAAGAAATGGGAGAAGAAATGATTCCCGACACTGCTTGTTGGTCCACCCGGTGAGCCCTCTATCCAAATAATAGAAGAACTAGGATACTACCCATTTTAAGAAAAAAAACAATATACATGGTGTGTAAGTCCATATACGTGGTGTGTATATCATTTAACTATTCATTTTGGGGCTGTTTCTACCGACTTACTTTCCAGGACCTGCCGACATGACTACACGACATGTACTAGGAAGTACACGGTGTGTAGTAGGGGGTTCCTCTCTTTCTCACTGAGATTCCCATATGCCATGTATTCCCTTCATACATGGCCATACTATACAATGTGTTCATAGGATTACATAGTGTGTAACCCCTGATTTCTTGTATTTTTCTAGTTTTCACTAGTTTTCTCAAAAAAAATCAAAGGAAAAAAGAATAAAAGAAACCCATAACTCAAATTATAAACTGAGTTCTTACTTTTTTGTTAAGATATTAACCACCTCTATCTAATTTAATCTTATTTATCATTTTTATAAGCTAAATATCTACTTCATTCTTGAATAATTTGAATTTCTTAAAGGAATCATACTTATAACTCATCAAGTATATATAACCATATATTCTCAATTTATGAGTAAAAGATAGGAAGTATGAATACCCACATCTAGAATTTATAGGGAATGGTATACACACATTAGTGTGTACCAATCCTAAAAGCTACGTGGAACTTTCACCCTATCCACTAAAGGATGTTTTGGTCATTTTTTCTTATAAACAAGAATGAAATATTTTAAGTGGTTTTAGCCTAGAAGAGTCTAAATAACCATCTTGAGAGAGATTTGTTAAATGCTTATTGTTTACGTGACCAAGATGATGATGACATAGTTGAGAATTATATGAGTCATGTGAACACGATTCATTATCTATTTCCAATAATTGTTTTTTAAATTTAATACACAAAGATTGTTATTTAAATGTGAAACACCATAATATATGTTTTATAAAAGAAAAAACTTTTATTTCCAAACTTGAAAATAAAACCATATGTATATTGGCATGATATATAAATTATGTTCTCGGTAAAAATTAGTACATAATAACAATCCATTAAAACCAATATCATTTCTGTTGGAAATGAATGGTAATATTCACCAATGGATAGAGAATCCAACCTCACACCATTAAATGCTTGAAAATACACCTCTCCAATAGAAATATTTCAAAATATACTTGGTTCCTACATTTGGATATATATGTGAGCACCGAAAGCTATTTATAATACCCAATGTGTAAATATTGAAAGATTAAGCTCAATAAATAATTGACTTTTAGATTACATTTACTTTTGGATGTAGTTTCTCTTCCAGTGGACTTTATTTCCACATGCAAAGCATACTACCTCATTTTCCTTTCCCAACCTATAGATCCTCCTCCTCTTGGAAGTAAGGTTCTTAGGATCTCTAGACTTGTTATGATTTTTGGGTCCCTTTATCTTGTTCTTACTTTTCTTATTTAACATACGTACTATGGGTTTGTCACAACCCATGCCCCTATACAATTGGTGAATCCTAATAAGAAGTTCCAAAAGACTCTTCTCATTATTACTCATGTTATAATTAATAATAAAATAAGATAAGGTCTTGGGTAGTGCAGAAAGTATGAGATATATGAACAAATCATTAGGGAATTTAATCCCTAAGATGTATAAGAATACAATATAGCCAATAATATTGACTACTTGAGGCCTAAATAACATAGAATCACTAAGATTAGTTGTAAATAAAGAATCTGAGATATCATATCTCACTTGTCTCACATCCTCTTGATAGAGATCCTAATAGTGATACACCATGCTATACGGATCCATGTCCACATATCGCTATAATATCCCAGTGGTCATGAATGATATGATGAAACACTAAATATCTGTATCATCATTGAAATGTTTTTCATAGATAGAGAACTCATCCTCACTAGCCTCATTACCAGGTGCATCGGTAATGAGTTCTTCTAGCACATACAATTTACTTTAATGGAATAGGATAACATGTAAGCGCTATTCAAATTCTTGGATTTTTTTCTTGTGGGAAGGTTATCCTTATCAAGTATTAATCATAGTGATATGTTTGAATTCATTATTATTTTTTTAAAAAAATAAGTTGAGTAGAGTTTTAGTACTTTTTCTGATAAAATTTAGAGAAATAAATAAATATTATAAATATTAATATCCCAATATTTTATTAAAAACCTAATAGCCCTCACCATTGGATTTGGAATTTACTATTAATTGTACATTATAGTGTAAATGATCCATATTCCCCTTATCATCACAAAAAAATCGGTTGGTTAAAAATTTGAATTGATTTAGTTTGGCATTCAAATGAAAACTGCATTAACTTATAGTTCCTTGATTTGTTGAGTGGACTCAAAATCCTAAAATCCTTAAATTATATTTCCTCAACCCTTTCCTCTCAGTTACACAAATTCCTTCTTTGGAAGTCTACCATTGATGTGAACTAATTTAATTCAAACCATAACTTCAGGTTAGAATTCTCCGATAATTGAAAGCACCCCAACTTTGGTTGGTCAAGCACTTTGAACTATGCTTCAATTTTAACTGAAGTAGTGGAAGACTAGAAACTTAATATATATAATTGAGGGATTTTTTTATAAAAAAATTTCCAATTATTATTTATATTACATTCTTGTTTATATTAAGAGGATTTACTTAAGTGACTGACCATGTATTAGATAATATTTACACATAAGCTAGTTTATTTTAGTTCTGTCTTTCATTATTGTTAATTCATTAATTCATGTGATCACAACAAAGCATCCATAATGAAATAACCAAGAAACTTAATAGAAATAAAATAATAAAGTGTTATGATCATGAGATTTTACTAATGGTTAGTTTATCTAGAAGATAATAAACTAACTATCGACCTTGGAGAAAAACACCTTGAACCATTTATGGTTTATGTTATAGTTTTACACCCATCCACCTATGTATCTCTCTTGGATTGGTTTCACCTCAATGCCAAACTTGAACCTCCTCCACTATATGAGAGATGGAATGTAGGAAAAAAAGTAATTTTATAATAAATTAAAAGAAACAAATCACATACAAAGGTCTCATCTAATCTCATGATCATCCATATGAATGCAATGCATAATTCATTTAATAAAATAATCATTCAATTCTTAATTGTTCTTATTTAAGAAAAATTATATTTGAATCAATTAATTATATTCTTTAATTAATCAACTATTTTATCTTAATTCTCAATATGAATTTCCTTAATATACCCATCTATCATAATTTTAAACAAACTAAATAAATTTATTTAAAATATATTATGTATAATAAAATGTACCCTGGAGGAAACTCAAGGAGTACTCTTCCAAACTACACAACTTGTATTATACTCGTATACTATTTACTCTTGTTACATGTAGAATAAAAGACTTATCACATAATATCATGATGTGTACTATAAACTTATTGATCACATAGTTTTCATGATTCCTTTTTTTAATGTAGCTTTTAATTATTCAATGCACAATGTAATAACTATAATATGACTTATGCATGATATATAGATGCAAAAATCACACAGAAATTAATTTTGGAATTTATATATATAAAAACCCATCGCATGGAGTGTCATATCAACTTAATGACCACATGCAATCACATGTTTATAAGGATTATACATAATAATA
Organism: Viscum album; assembly: GCA_963277665.1. Lineage (NCBI taxonomy): Eukaryota > Viridiplantae > Streptophyta > Magnoliopsida > Santalales > Viscaceae > Viscum > Viscum album. The sequence continues at coordinate 390,934,657 of OY728147.1, read as the reverse complement.
AATGAATTCTTAATTTTGTGTAATTTGGTATAAGTACACGATGTTTACAAGCTAGCTACATGGTGTGTACAATTATCACCGTCTATACTGGGCACACAATAAGAGACTTGGAATGTAACAATGCCATGAAAAATGTTAGAGTAAATGATATGAACATAGGCTACATGGTGTGTGGTCTTCAAGTTACATGATCACCAGTTAGGTAGTCCATGTAATAAGATACACAATCCATCTATGACTAAATACTACACGCCGAGTATGGATGTTACACGGAGTGTACTCCGAATGACCATGCACTAGGATGGCCTAGTCAATATGTAGTGTATAATTAAATTCACCACATGAAATAAATTCACACACCTTGACTAAATTATAAATTAATTATTAGTTCATTAAACACTAGTATATAGTATGTACCTCCGAGTTACACAGTGTGTAATCTTGTGTTCTCCATCCAGATTTGTTGGCACCTCTAAATGAGATCTTTAAAGTTATTTATTTTTCATAAAATTAATAAATTTGATTATATTTATGAGAAACAAATAGGAATAATCAGATATAAAAATTATTATTTAATAATGATTAAAATGGAATTGAAAAATAAATTAAAAATTTCTAAATCAATCAATAATCTTTAAACAATTATAAATAATTATGCAACCCACTCTGATACCAATTGAAGGTTCTAGGAATAACTTAAGTATATGGTGGGTTGTGCCTAAAATTTCTTTTTTATCACGATTAATGATCAATCCAAGATTTACATGATTTTAAATTTCATGATCAATGGAATTGAATCAAATAATATAGAAAATGGATAAAATGATGAAACCAAAGTTCATGATCATCACATATTATTTATAATTAATTTATGCAATAAAAAATTACCATGGGTGGAATTATTATTATTTTGTTGGATATGACAATGGATCTATTCCATACCATCATTGTGTTATAGGAATATAGAATAGATTCCCTCTAGTGTTGATACACATATATTCCACAAATATTTGAATATTGCTGTAGGAATCTACGGGTGCTAGAATGGAAGATCCTATTACCTACGTCATTTTACTTTGATTACCCTAAGAATTACTTATAAAGGATTCAATTTGATCTCTCTTGACTCAAGAGTGGAAGGTGGAGGAATAAAACTATCTCTTATTAGGAGCATTATTAGAGAAGGGATCTCTCTATGGATTCGAGAGGATTCTCTAAATTTCATTGTGCACAACAAAAGAAATAAATTGGATCAATTGAAAAATAATATAATTGTGTTTATATACAAATAGGGTTATAAATAAATAATTTAAAAGGGTCATTATTATTTATTTAATCCTCATGTAACCCCATGTATAATAATAATAATATTATTTCTTGACATGCTCTAAACTCACAAATTAAATTAAATATTGTTAAATCAAATAATATTCAATATATATTATTTCCCCCCAGAACATTAAACATGGTCAGTCGTTCCTACACAATGATTATCAGGCCTTGAATAATGACTATTTATTTAATAAATAAATATCACTTCATTTTTGGCTAAAAAATATATAAATATTATATTTACTAAAAACAACTAAATATTTATTAAATATTTTTCTCACATAATATTCTCTTGAATAACCAGCGATGAAATAAATGAAATCAAGTAAACATGAAAAATTAATAAACCTCTTGTAGGAATAATATTTATTCAAAATTTTAAATAATAAACAAATAATATATTATTTAACTGATATTCTGGATACACTTAGTGTGTGACCCTCTAGAACACTTTCTCAGTGCCATTAAGTGAAGCATCCTAAAGTCCAAGGTTGGTTTCTAGAAACATGCCATGCAATCCTTAGAGAAATAAGTTAATGCTGAAATGACATAATACGTCATATGAATGATAATTATGTAATAGAATCCCTTTATCATGATATCTCAAATCAATAAAGTTTTGTGCTAGTGCTATCAACCTATGTGCTCGATGTCGCTTTCTTTGACTTTAATGAAATTTAATTTTCTCATTGAACACCATGGACATATATTTATTTAGGCAATATAATTTATATAAAAGGGCCTGATATATCAAATTTTGTTAAAGGAAAGAAGGGAAATATCCTTTCTTTCATTATTCATTAATGAAATATTACTTGTGACACACCCAACATATCCTACCTCATCACGGACATATGTCATCATGGTATTCATCAATACATAAAATTTTACAAGTCATAACACTCATTAATAATAATATTAAAGTCTAAAGATCAATAAAAGCATTCGTAGATAAGAACATCCAATGAAACATATAAATGTAGATATTCTATTGGTTAGTCTCATTATCATAATATCCTACACTAGATATTACTAAGGGTATACACCAGGAGAAGGTGATGAAATTCCTATGAGTCTACAATCTTGATATCCTATATAATTTGTGTCCCTAAAATTATTTCATCTAACTATAGAAAATATATTTAATATTATTGTGATATAACTTATAGGTTCTCATCATAGCTGGGGATTGCTATGAACTTTTAGTGTGAAAAATACTCTTAGGAAAATATCACATGCTATGTTATGTAGAAGAATAATCACAATGTGATAAGAATTTTATTAATATTCAAAACTACGAATACAAGTTATCATAAAGTATAAATAATTTGTTTCTAGTTCACCAGCTCAAATAGATTTAGTACTATACAAATATCATGATGTTTCTGTAATGTTACCAGTATGCCTATGAAAAAATTCATCATAATTTTTACCTATTGAAATGCCAGACATTTCATCACATAGTCTACAATCTTACATTTCATACCTTCCCACCATAAATTCCCCTTCATTTCCTTGTACATTTTTATAACACTTGGATAAATAGACCATTTCAAATTGTGGTAGGATGAAAGAATCTGTTCCTAAAAATACCGAGGAACTACAGTTTGATTTTCAAATCATAATAAAGATTTTACATCTTATGTCTAATCATTAGAAGTCTCCCTACCATTTAGGTTCAACATAATGGTGATATAATCATAATCTATTTCTTGAGCTTCTTTTACCAACTTTATCAAGTTCAGAACAATATGGACAAGAAATAAAACTATAATCTCATCCTATACAACACAATCTAAATTCATATTAGTAATCATGCTCATCAACTGCCATTGGTCATGTGATTTTCAGACCACTTTGCATTACGATTTCTAAATCAACACATATACTATAGAATTCCATTTACCAGGTGTGTATACCAAGTTGAAATTGAACATTTGGAGGTACTTAATCCATATTAATTGCCTCAAGTTCAAGTCTCACTAAGAGAATATCTATTTCAAACTCTCATGGTTAGTGAAACTATGAACTTTTCTCCAAATAGGTAATTAATAAAATGATACAACTCGTCCCTCGGGGCCCATGCCGTGATTACCCGAAGCCCACCATCCATAGGCCAGGGGATGGCAACTAGCACCGAAAGGACTATTCCCTAAAACTGGGAAGTCATTGCCTTTATAACCAGTAAAAACACACAAACTAGAACACAGTAAGATATGACACAAGTAAACTCTATAGTAAAAAGAGTGTGTATAATAAGAAAAGGGGATAGAATACAAGCCCAACTGGAAAGTACAAGAAAACTGAAAAGTACAAGTAATCTAAACAGCTCCTGTGAACACCCACCAAGGATCCTACCTGAATGGTAGGTACAACTCTCAAATGACTGCCACTTCGGTACACCTCATCTAATGTCCAACTCCAAGATACCTCCAGTCCTGGTACCCTCGTCTTCCGTCAGCACTATCCGTTGTCTTCACCAAACACAACAAGGTGTGGTCATAGCCCGTGCAGGTGTGAGTATAACGATACTCAGTAGGGACCCTGAGACCCTCAAAGGTCTCACAAAATCCACAAAGGATAAACCACAAAGTATGGAAACAACACACAACCCTACTTAGGTATATGCCCATACATATACCTAAGTTATCAAGTATACCCATCTCATTCACGAGGAAGCACAAGGCCCAACTCAAAATCCCATACACCTATTCCACAAAGGAAGGAATACCACAAAGGTAACAACACAAATATAAGTACCACAAAGGTGACTCTACACAGAAGAATACCATAAAGGTATCACCATGAAGGTAAGTACCACAAAGGTACAACACACATAAGAATACCAAAAAGGTATCACCACTAAGGTAAGTACCAAAAAGGTATCTACACATAGAAGAATACCACAAAGGTATCAATATAAAGGTAAAGATTCAGATCAAACTAGGTATATATTAGGTACGGTAGTAAAGATGATTATTTGTAACTACCGAATCATCTTACTCTGTTAGGAGGCAGACCCGCGTAAGATCCTAAATCATCAGACCCACGTAGGATCATAAATCATCATACCCACATATGATCCTAGTACAATAGACCCATGTAGGATATTAGAGTAGTCCCACATATATTTCCTAGAGCAGATCCAAGTGGGACCCTGAAACACAGACCCACATAGGATCCCAAAGCACAGACCCACATAGGACCCCTTTCTCATGTTACAACCAGCCACAGGGTTCTCGCACTAAGCTCTCTTGATTCCGAGAGGGTCTGCTCCTCAAGCCACAAGTCAATACTAAAACTACCATGAAGTCCCATGAAGAATTATCCCAAAATAACTCTATGTAAAAGGGGTCTCAACACAACATACGGTGCAACAATCGGATGCCCGGTCAGAAAGTTATTAGCCTTTTAGTCCCGAGGGCCCGGTTGGATTCATGTTCAATCCAACCCAGACATACCCCAACTTTATCCAAAACTCAAGTGGGGTATACCAAAAATACTGTCTCAATCCAAGGTTTCTGGCACCATAGATGGTTCATCAAATAGACTCCCGTAGCTCAAGATATGACCGAAAGAGCGAAAAGGATCGAAGTTGGTCTAAGTCCGGTCTGACCCGGTCGAACCAACCTAGCCCGACTCGTCCTGGGATGACCTGACCCGGGTCTAACCCTGGGTCTGACCCGACCCATTGGGTCTGGCCTGGCCCACTGGGTGTCCTGCTCGACTCCCCAACTGGTAGGATGACCAGCCTTCTCCACGCGATGCGGTCGTGCGCCACACCATCACCGATGGATAGCAGTGGGCCGAACGCCCTACTTTGCCGTCGCGGCCTTGTGCCATGGCTCTTGCACGATGGTCAGTGCAGATGCACGCTGTCGCCCCTTCGCACGGCAGGTCTCCGCCCCTTCACACGATAGGTCGTCTGCCCTTCGTGCGGCAGGCCGCCGCCCCTTCGTGCGGCAAGCTGCCGCCAACCGCCGCCCTTGCTCCACTACGACCGACGGGCCGCGGACCTTCTCTGGCATCGTGGTCATGCTACCGTCTTCTTCACGGATGGTCGGTGTACCGACCGATATTCTCGAGTCCCTCTGGTTCCGGTCGCTGACAATGTTCCTCGGGTCAACAGGCGCACCCTAGTGGCCCATTGTTCATTCTGAAGACTTCTGCACTTGTCTCGAGATGTCTCCATCATTTCAAGACCATCCAAATTCACAAAGGTTACAGGGAGTTTGGGCCGTGTTCATTTGGCCCGAACCCTCCCCTTTAGAACGGTAGAAAACAACTAGTTTATTCTTGAATCATGAAGAATGTCAAGAATGGGGTAAGGGGTATACAAATAACAAACCCTACCTCGAAGATTTTTTGACATTGGTAAGGAGAGAGGAAATACAGACGTTAGTTTTTCGTCGTTGAAGAAGTTCCATGTTGGTGATCCTTTGATGGATTTCTTCATTTGAGAAGGCGTTCTTCATTGGAGAAAGCGTTCTTTGTTGGATAAAGTGTTATTCGTTGGAGAAAGGTGTTTCCCCAAAGTTCTTCCCTTTTCCAAAACTTCCCCCAATTCCACCAAAATTAAATATCTAACTTATTGAATTAAGTTTTATTAATTTAATTAGAGTTGTCCATTAATTAAGTTTATGTTGGCATAATAAATTAATGGAAGGTGTCACAATTAATTATGAGAGAACCAAGAGTCACCTCCCTCATTAAAGAGGGATTTAAAGGGTTGGGTGGTCCCCACCATTAATTTCAAATTAGGGGGGGGGGTTCTAGCTTGGGTGGTCTCTACTACCCAAGAATTTAAGTGGGAGGTTAAAAATAAAATAAAATAAATTCTTTATTTTATTTTTATTTTCATGAAAAACACAAAAACTAACTTTCACCCTTGACCAAATAGAGTCAAGGTGAAGGTCTCCTTAAGAAAATATTGTCACTACAAGTTCAATGGTGCCCTCTGATTTCAATTCTGGGCATTGGTTCAAAAGTTACAAAAACCCTCTCACACGTTTACTAAACGTACCTAAAAAAAGTTCAGAAGTTAATTCTGGGCACACCGGGCCTCGGAATCCAATGCTGTCAATTTTTTGCAGACTTTTAATATTCCCATATAATAAAAAAAATTACATGGAATTTTCGAGTCTTTACATTCTCCCCACCTCAGGGCTTTGCATCCCTGAAATCCATATCACAAAAACTAGGAAAACAAGTGGGGGTAATGAGCACGAATCTGAGCCTCCTGCTCCCATGTGCTCTCCTGGAGGTTCCCGTGCTGAAAAAGAATGCGCACCAGAGGTATCGATCACCCATGAAGGAATCTCTCATGTCGATCCTAAATATCCACTGGAACCTCTGTAAATGTTGTCCTACTATCGATGTCCATCTCGCCCCAGTCAATGATGTGTGAAGGGTCGTGCATGTATCTCCTCAACTAGGATACGTGGAAGATGTCATGCACCCGCTGTAACTGGGGTGGAATAAATAAGCGGTAATCCACCCCACCAACTCTAAAGAGGACCTAAAAGGCTCCGACGAACCTTGGCGATAACTTGCTGACCTGGCCAAACCTCTGCAAACCTCATCGGGGTGAGACCCATAGAAAGACTTGGTCACCATCCTCGAACCCCAGAGGTCTCCATCTCCTGTCGGCATAAGACTTATTTTTAATCTGTGCAGTCTTCATCTGCTCTTGGATGATCTATACCTTCTCTATGGTATCCCATACCATCTCTGGTCCCATGAGTGCTGACTCCCCTGGGTCAGTCCATCACAAAGGCGATCTACAAGGATGGTCGTACAAAGCCTCGAATGGTGCCATCCCAATGGTGGAGTGATAGCTGTTGTTGTATGAAAACTCTACCAAGGGCCAGTGATCCTCCCATCTACGACAAAATTCAAGGATGCAAGTACGCAACATGTCCTCGAGGGCCTAAATGGTCTGATCAATCTGGCCATCAGTCTGAGGATGGAAGGTGGTGCTCAAACGAAGCTACATTCTGAAGGCCTCCTGTAACCCCTTCGATAGCCGAGAAGTGAAACATGAATAATGATCGGAGACAATCGTCGAGGGTAATCCATGTAGTCGTACAATCTTCTACTTATAGAGTCATCCCAAGCTCTCTACTAAACCCTTCTCTCTGATCGATAGGAAGTGGACCGACTTGGTTAGTCGGTCAATGATCACCCAGATAGAATCATGAACCCTAGATGTACGTGGAAGTCCTGTCATAAGGTCCATGGATATCCCATCCCACTTCCACTCTGGGACCTCTAAAGGTTGAACTAAGCCTACTGGTACCTGATGCTCTACCTTCACTTGCTGACAAGTGAGGCATTGAGAGACAAACTCTGCTATTGCTTTCTTCATTCCTAGCTGCCAGTGCTGTCGTCAGAGATCCTGGTACATCTTCACCACTCCTGGATGTACCACTAGAGGGGATGTGTGGAACTCCCTCAACACTTCTTCCCAAAGCGACACATGTACCATGGTACGTCCTCTAAAAAGGATGACATGCTCCTCACCTTCAGAAAATCCATGAGGTGCCTGTCCTATGTATATTTGAGCATGTAGAGCCTCACAGTCAACGTCCCCACACTGCACCTCCCTAAATTGCTGAAGAAGTGGGGGAGTGACTGTAAGAGACTGAAGAAAAGTTGCTCCATCCCATTCCACAAAGGTTATTTGTAAAGTGGCCAGTTGCTCTATCACCTCACCTAGAAGCTGTATACCAGATCTCCTGCTGAGTGAATATGCTACAAAGTTCCCATTCCCAGGAGTATAGACTATCTCGAAGTCATAATCCTGGAGGAACTCAAGCCAATGCCGCTGTCTTAGGTTTAGGTCTTTCTGAGAGAAGATATACCTGAGACTCTGGTGATCATATTAGACTGTAAAACGTTCTCCCATCAAGTAATGTCTCCAGATCTTCAAAGCGAAGAACACTACTGATAACTCTAGGTTATAGGTATCATAGTTCTTCTCATTCTCTCTTAGTTGTCGAGAACCATATGTGATCACTGCTCACTCCTTCATTAGAACACACCCGATTCTGGTCCCTGATGCGTTGTAGTAGACTACGTACCCAACACCCTCCTCTGGAAGCCTCAAGATGGGGGCACTAGTCAGCCTCTACCTCATCTCCTAAAAACTCCCCTGGCATCTCTCTGACCACATAATGATTTGCCTTTTCTTCTTTAACTCTAATAAAGGTTCTGTAACTTTGGAGGAATTTGGAACAAACCTCCAGTAGTATCCGACCAAACCTAGGAAACTCTGTACCTCCGTCACACTCCTGGGTGGCTCCCAAGTAAGTACCGCCTCAATATTCCCTGGATCCACCACAACTCCAGCCTCCGAGATGAAATGTCCAATAAAGTGAACCTCTCAGATCCAAAACTGGTACTTCGAGAGCTTACCATAAAGTTGGTGATCTCTAAGTGTGTCCAGAACTATTTTCAAATGATAGGCATGCTTCTCCTCAGTAGACGAGTAGATCAGTATGTCATCGATGACAACTACTACAAAGCGATCAAGGTATGGCTGAAAGATCCTGTTCATGAGTCCCATGAACACTGCTTGAGAATTGGTCATGCCGAACGACATGACCAAAAACTCATAATGGCTGTACCAACATCTGAAAGTTGTCTTCTGCACATCCTCATCTCACACTCTGAGCTGGTGATAGGCTAATCTGAGGTCTATCTTCGAGAACCACCATGCTCCCTTAAGCTGATCAAAGAGGTCGTCAATCCTCTGAAGTGGGTACTTTTTCTTCGCAGTCACCTAGTTTAGGCAGTGATAGTCAACATAAATTCTCAATATCCCATCTGCCTTCTTAGAGAACAAAATTGGGGCTTCTCAAGGAGAAAGATTGGGTGAAATAAACCCCTTCAGCTGTAAGTCCTCTAGTTATACCTAAAACTCACAAAGCTCCACGGGAGCCAACCGATACACTGGTGTAGATATTAGTTCCTTTCTAGGGTAAAAATCAATGTAACAGTCCACCACTCTGTGAGGAGGTAGACCCAGAACATCATTAGAAAAGATAACCACATACCGTTCCACCTCTACAGGATAGCTATGACTCTCCACATCAACCGCTCTGAGGGTAAGGATAGCCAACTGATGAGTGATCTACTGCACTCTCCTCTAGGTAAGTCCATCTTGTGCTGGAAAGGATCCCTTCTTGTCGGTGAAGGTAAACCTAGTCTTATCTGTGTGGATGCACTGCAATTTGTGCCTAATATAGTCAATCTGAGCATGGATTGTAGATAACCTGTCCATACCCAAGATGACGTCATAAGGCCTCGACACCACTACTAGGATATCCCATATGAAGCTCTCAACTCCTAGAATAAGTTCACACCACCGAAACCAGTGTGTAATCGTCGAATCCTCTCCCATAGGAGTCTCTAGCTGTAAGTATCAAGACAACAGCTCCACCTGAATCTACAAGCTCCAAACAAGGGCAGTGGAAATAAAATAATGACTGGAACCTATGTTTATAAGTACTACAACTAATGTGGAGTGGACACAAATCGTACCTTGTATCATCTCCAGAGCGCCATGGTCGTAGGCATCAACTTCTTAGAGATGAGCTCACCCTTGTCCACCTGATACCTGTTGTCAGGGTGGACAACCTGGTGGTGGTGGCGGTAACACCTCGAATCGTCGCCCACCACCAGCTACATGACCAACTCCTCTTCCATGTCCGCCTGCTCCCTGCGGACCTCCTCAGTCGAACCTCTGTCTCTGCCTGGGCAGTCCTTCGACTATCTACTGATCATCTGTAGGGCGGGTCAGATAGTCACGAGCAATGTGACCCTACCCATCACATGCGTAATAGTTCTTTCCCCTCGCATGAATGGCTCTGTCTCTGGTGCCCCACACAACTGACCCTGAATCCTGCGTTGTCCACCTGTAGGCCTGGTTCTCTTGGACCTCTATGACATCTGTCTTCTTCCAGATATAGAATAATTCAATATGTGACACTCAGTGGTGGGTCTCGCTGCTGGTGAATTCTCAACAATAAAACTCTCCACTAAGAGGGAATACTCTAACACCCCCACACGCGTTGGGATGCTGAGAGAAATAATCGAAGCCCTGACCTCCTGCCTGAGTCCCTGCTCGAAGGTCTGGGCCCTGAAGAATGGGTCTCACACTATATCAGTGGAGTAGCATGAGAGGTAGGTGAACCACACTGAGTACTGATCCACAGTCATGCTACCTTCCTGGAGATGAAGAATCTCATATATGTGCACTGCATGAAGGGTCGCTGGGACAAACTCTGCCCAAAACAGGCTCTCAAAGTCTGCCCAGAGAAGTGTCACCTCATTGTGAACCTGAAGAATCAAGCTTTACCATCGGCTTGATGATGCCTGTAGAAGACTGGTGGAAAGTATCACCATGAGATTAGCTGGTGTCCCTACCAGTTGTAAGACTCTCACCACGGCTCCAGCCAATCCTCAATCGCCTGTGGGTACGTGTCACCCCTAAACCTGGGTGGCCTCTGGCACTGGAACTTGTGCAACGTGCTCAACCAGCATGCACCCTCTACTGCTGGGGCTGGTGGAATCAGTGTCCCAATGGGTAATGGTACCTCTGGTGACTCCTCTAGTGCCTCTACTGATAAAGGGCCCTACACCGAGGCCTCTTCACTTGGTGGCCTATCATGACGTACTATACTCAAAACCCTAGCTAGCTGTCTGTGTGGAGGCATCCTGAAAAGAAACAGGTGTTCCATGGTTAATAAGTTATACCTGGTGACCTGACTCAAAAAATCACAAATAAAACTTTTTGAAACACACACGCAATCAGTGTTTTCATGCACTGAGTCAGAAATCAGAAGTCAGGGTCCTGGTGTATGGATACGTCGGCCGCTGCACCAACACTGGATTCCCTAAATTGATAACCACACTCACTAAACTGAACACTATTACCATTAAAAATATTAGATTCCAATTTTATACGGTAGAACCTACTCCTCTGATACCAATTTGTCACAACCCGTCCCTCGGGGCCCATGCCGTGACTACCCCAAGCCCGCCTTCCATAAGCCAGGGGCTGACGACTAGCACTGAAAGGCGTATTCCATAAAACTGGGAAGGCATTGCCTTTATAACCTATAAACCCACACAACATAGCACACAAAAAGATATGACACAAGTAAACTGTATAGTAAAAAGAGTGTGTACAGTAAGAAAAAGGGGCCAGAATACAAGCCTAACTGGAAAGTACAAGAAAACTGAAAATTACAAGTAATCTGAAATAACTCCTGTGAACACCTACCAAGGATCCTACCTAAAGGGTAGGTACAAATCTCGAATGGCCTTATATGTGGTAAACATCGTCTAATGTCCAACTCCAAGCTACCTCCAGTATTGGTACCCTCGTCCTCCGTCAGCGCTATCCGTCGTCTGCACCAAACACAACAAGGTGCGGGCGTAGCCCGTGCAGGGGTGAGTATAACGATACTCAGCAGGGACCCTAAGACCCTAAAAGGTCTCACAAATTCCACAAAGGATAAACCAAGATGTATGGAAACAACAGAACACCCTAATTAGGTATATGTCTATATATATACCAAATTTATCAAGTATACCCATCTCATTCATGAGGAAACACAAGGCCCAAATCAAAATCCCATACAACTATTCCAAAAAGGAAGGAATGCCATGAAGGTAACACCACAAAGATAAGTACCACAAAGGTAACACCACACAGAAGAATACTACAAAGGTATCACCACGAAGGTATGTACCACAATGGTACGCAACATAGAAGAATACCACAAAGGTATCACCATGAAGGTAAGTACCACAAAGGTATAAACACATAGAAGAATACCAAAAAGGTATCGCCACAAAAGTAAAGATTCATCTCACACCAGGTATATCTTAGGTATGGTGTTAAAAATGATTAGTTGTAACTACTGAATCATATTACTCTATTAAGAGGCAGACCCACGAAGGATCTTAAATCATTAGACCCACGTAGGATCCTAAATCATCAGACCCACATAGGATCATAGTACAGAAGACCCACATAGGATCCTAGAGTAGTCCCATGTAGATTTTCTAGAGCGTATCTAAGTGGGACCCTCAAACCCAGACCCACATAGGATCCCAAATCACATACCCACAAAGGATCCCTTTCTCATGTTACAGCCTGCCACAAGGTTCCCATACAAAGCTTAATTGATTCTGGGAGGGTCCACTACTCAAGCCACAAGTAGATAATCCAACTACCATGAAGTCCCACATATAAGTATACCAAAGGACCGCCATGTAAAAGGTGTCTCAACGCAATATACAGTGCGTAAATCAGATGCCCAGTCTGTAAGTTATTATCCTTTTAGTACTGAGGGCCTGGTTGGATTCGTGTTCAATCTAACTCGGTGGTACCACAACTTTATACAAAACTCAAGTAGGGTATACCAAAAGGACCTCCCCGATCCAAGGTTTCTGGCACTGTAGACTGTTTGGAAAACGAACTCCCTTAGCTCAAGATATGACCAAAAGAGAGAAAAGGGCCGAAGTTGGTTTGGGTCCGGTCCGACCCGGCCTATCCCGGCCTGGACCGACCTGACCAGGTTCGGGTTGACCCGTCCCAAACCGTGTCCGGCCCTGGGTCTGACCTGACCGGCTGGGTTCGGCCGGGCCCTCTAGGCTACCTGCGGTGCGACCCGTAGTGCGGTTTGCTGGGTGGGCGGCATGGCTCCCCAGTTGGCCAGATGCCTAGCCTCCTCCGTGCTGTGTGGTTGCGCACCGTGCCATGATCGGTGGCTGGCAGCAAGCCGGCCTCCCTCTTTCACCGCTGCTACCTCGTGCTATGAATCTTGCATGTCGAGCGACATGAATGCGTGCCACCGCCCTTGCTCTACCGCGACCGACTGGCCGGGGCCCTTCTCCAGTAGTGCGGTCATGCCACTGCCTTCATCGTGTCCGGATGGTGTGCCGGCTGCCGTTCCTGAGTCCCTCCAGTGACGATCACTAGCACAGGTTTCCGGTGACATTCCTCGGGTCACTAGGCATTCCCTGGTGGCCCAATCTTCATTCCGAAGACTTCCGCACTTATCTCAGGATGTTTCCATTGTTTCAAGACCATCAAAATTCACAAAGGTTGTGGAGAGGTCGGGCCGTGTTCGTTTGGCCTGAACCCTCTGCGTTAGAATGGTAGCAAGTGGATTTTTTATTCTTGAATCATGAAGAACGACAAGAACGGGGTAAGGGGTATACAAATAACAAACCCTACCTCGAAGGTTTGTTGACATCGGTGAGGAGAAAGGAAATAAGGATATCGGTTCATCGTCGTTGAAGATGTTCCACATTAGTGATCTTTCGACGAAGTTATTCATTGGAGAAGTCATTCTTTGTTGGAGAAACCATTCTTCGCTAAAGAAAGCATTCTTTGTTGGAGAAAGTTATTTCCCCAAAGTTCTCCAATTTTCCAACACTTCCCCCAATTCCACCAAAATGAAATATCCAACTTATTAAATTAAGTTTTATTAATTTAATTAGAGTTGGACATTAATTAAGTTGATGTTTTCATAATAAATTAATGTAATGTGGCACAATTAATTAGTAGATAACCAAGAGTCACCACCCTCATTAAAGAGGGAGTTCAAGGGTCGGGTGGTCCCCACCATTAATTTAAATTTGTGGGGGAGGGGGGGGGGGATTTCTCCTCGGGTGGTCCCCACCACCGAGCATTAAAATAGGAGGTTAAAAATAAAATAAAAGTTATCATTTATTTTATTTTTATTTCCACAAAAAATATGAAAACTAACTTTCACCCTCGACCAACTGCGGTCAAGGTGAAGGTCTCCTTAAGTGAATATCAGCGCTTTGAGTTCAACAGTGCCCTCAGATTTTATTTCTGAGCACAAGTTCAAAATTTAAGAAAACCCGCTCACCCGTTTACTGAACGTACCTAAAAAAAGTTTAGAAATTCATTCCAGGCACACAGGGCCTTGAAATCATGCACCGTTAATTTTTGCGGACTCATAATATTCCCATATTATAAAAAAAATTACATTGAATTTTCGGGTCTTTACATCCAAGCCTTTAAGGAATAGAAAACCACAACTAATTCCAGGTCATAGTTAGGATAACTCTTCTCATGCACTTAAATATTCCTTGAACTATAAGCCAAAACATGTTCTCCATACATAAGAACACAACCAAGACTGGATCCTAATGCATCACAATATACCACATAACTCTTTCCTAGTTTTGGAATGAATAGGATCAGTGATGACGTGAGATGAGTTTTAAGCTCAAAAAATCAAATTTGATAATCATCATTCCATGTCAATGAAACACATTTCCTTGTTAGAGTATTCATGGTACAATCAAGTCTTGAGAAATCCCAAACAGCGCAACGATAATATCTTGCAAATCCCAAAAAAAATATAGTCCTCAAATGAATTTTTAGCTACCTACCGAGAGACTAATTCAATTATCTTTCTTGGGTCAACTCATATTCCTTATTTAGAAATAACATGGCCAAAAAATAGTCTTCTTGCATTTATAAGTCACATGTAGAAAAGTTATCATACAAACGATGTTCACTCAATGTACTCAGTACAATTTTCAAGTGCTCCTCATAGTCATTACTATTTCTAGAGTATACTAGAATATCATAAAAAAATACAATAGTAAAAGAGTCAGGATTCTTGTGGATGATATGATTCATAGAAGCCATAAAAACTACTAGTGCATTCATTAGAACAAAAGACATGTCAACATATTCATAATTTCTATAAAGACTCTAAAATTATGTCTTTAGAATATCATCTCTTATGACACTAAGATAATGATATGTGGAGTATAGATCAATTTTATAGTACCAGTTGGATCCATTAAATTGATCAAATGGATCATCTATTCGAGGAAGAGGATATTAATTTTTCATATTCACTTGATTCAAATTATGACAATCAATACATACATGATGAGTACTTTCTTCATTCATTACAGATAAAACTAGTGTGCCCAAGGCAATATACTAGGTTTGATAAATACTTTACTTTCCAACTTTTCAAGATAAACCTTCAATTAACACAACTCGGTCAGATCCATTTTGTAGGAAGATAAATAAATAGGTCTCATTACCAGGAGTAGGTTGATAGTACATTCAAATTCCCTTTAGGATGGTAAACTGGATAAATCATTGAGAAAAATATCTAAGCATCGATCAACTATTTCAAGAAGAGTTACATTCCCTGTTTCATCAGTTTAAATCATGTTAATTGATACTAAATTCCTAGAAATAATTCCATAAACTATCACTAAAGGTATTTATATACCTTTATTTGTATCCCAATCCCATTTATAAAGGTGAATGTCTCTATCTAGGTATGTAAACATTACCTAATAAGTTTAATAGTCAATATGGGATTTAAATCTAACTATCCAGTCCATACCAAAGATTAAATAAAAAATACATCTCTAGGACCATAAAACTCCTAGTGAAACTGATCTAAATCAATGATAAGGGAACATGCTAAGAATTTGAAACCTTTTCACTCCCACTGGTGAAGGGGTGCCTTGATACTCATGAAATGAAGCATCATTTCCAAATGTAGTTTCAACTGTTTAACCACAAAAGAATAAAATAATGTAATGCACCCATATCAAATAAGACATGCATAAGGTTAGAGTTAAAAAGAATAGTACCTAACACCATAGAGAGACCTGGTTTCTTACTCAAAATATCATTTTATACTCCATATAACTATCTCTTAGCTATCAATGGACAACTCTTACTTCCCTACTGATGTGTCGACTGAATAACCAAAGTGTTCCTAGAAACAACCTGGTTTACCTATGTATGTGGACACAAAGTAGTATGATGTGAATATTCTATCTATGTATACAAAATTTGACACTGATTCAAGCCAATTCTTCCTACTAATCTCAAATGTTTATGGAAATACCTCTTAATCTTCCATTTCTTTCCATAATGGTGGAAATTCCTTGGTGGTATAATGAATTCATTCTTCCTATTCCCCGTTTAATCTCATTTGAAGCATCCTTTTTTTCTTTCCGATATTCTTGAAAAGATAACTAATTAAGAAGAATGATTTTAAGGTTCACCACCACCATGAGAATATACATCTATCTCGTTATTATTTCTATCACTATAGTTAACACTTAATCCAATGGAAATAAACATGAAACCTCTAGTAGGATCCCTATTAAGATCTCTTTCTATCATTTATTACCTATTAACCAACTATATATAATCCATAATATAGGGGAAAATTATCTTGGATAAAATATATAGTTATAATCTCAAATAAAATATAAACACCATCAAGGATTCACTACCAAATACTTCCAGAGTGAAATAGATCAAGTTCATGAACTTTACTGCATACTCTGTGAAAAATAATTTTTCTTTCATTAAGCTAAAAAATTCAATTTTCATGCTATTTTAAATGTACGAGGATAGAATTATTTGTTAAAAAATTCCTAAAAATCCTCCCACATACATCCTTGTTCATTTTTAGCATGGATAACTAAATAACACCATTGGAATGAAAGATCTTCAAACATATAGGTTGGAAACTTAATATTCAGCTCTGCCAGTGTGAAAAGAAAATCAAAGGTTAAATTCATTCTATTTATTAAATTTTTTTAATAGTTTTATAATACCATAAAAAAATAGTGGGATTTTTTTTGAAACTATACCAAATGATATACTTTCCTCTGTTCATCATTTTTATTTCTTCGATCAATGTCTTGAAACACTAACCCAATACTTTGTACAAATTATTGGTTCACTTGTGGCCCAAGTGAAACTACATTTTTAGTAGCTTATTCCTATTGGTTTTTATAATATCTTTATGGTTACATTTTATATAAGATGAATAGTACACCATTTATATCATTTCAATATAGCAACTAAAGGATTGAATAAATTAAAAGACATTATAAAAAATTATCATTACCATGAGAAACAACCATTGGAAACATTATTTAAAAAATAAATAATTTTAACTATTTTGATAAATCATTTGAACAATATATGAACAATATAGTCATAGTGGGAGGTTTATATACCAATTAATGTAATGAAACACTCAAAGTCTAAACCCATTAGGATGAGATGGAAACTTTCCTAGAAGTTTCATAGGATACTTTGTACACAAACTCCCTGGTAAATTGAAGTTCAGTATAAAAAGGTAAGATATATATTTTTATGCTATACATTTCATGTTTCGATAGTCTAATATCCTTTCTAGAAACCCAAATCAAGGATCTAAAAGCTATGATTCAATTTTTAACATTCTTCCCCTCCTTATTGGATTTATAAGACGCAAACGGCTACTAACCTTAGGTGATGTCCTAAGGAAACCAATGGGTGGGAATAAATTCCAAGGGATAAAAGAATCATTGGGGGAAGATTTTCTATAAAGAACACTTGAACTATAGAAAATTAATAATAAAATAAAACCCATATGTATGATTCAAAAATGAACAATTACATAACTCAAATAAGTACCAATGCAGAATGAAATTAGAGTAACTATGGAATAAGAATAAAGGTGTAAGGATAATACTCCAAATAGAAAAACACTTGAACCAATTTGGCACCATACCATAACATGATGTAAAAACTCCCCATATATAACTTTAACAACCAAACCATGATGTTAAGGACCACCATTAGAAAAGTAAAAAACATGACCCTTCCATGTATCTCAATAGACGATATCTGTAATTTCACCCAAGTTCCTAAGTAGGGGGTGAGTATAAACTCAGTAGGAATTCATAAATGACTTCCCAACATACACCACTAGGATAATACTAGGTTATCACATTTTTATATAAAATAGGAGAGAATAAAATAAATAATTTATGTTAGAACTATAATCATGTTTTATATAATAAAACATTTAAAAAATATTTCTTTCACTTATTATCATTAACATAACTTATGTTTCCACACCCACACACCATATGAATGAAATGGTGGACCTACCTATACTCATGAGTGGGAAGTAATCCTTTCACTAAGACATATCTTGGTGAACCCATTTGATGGTGGTACCTTTTCCAATAATCTATTCATACAATCACTTAAAAAGTGGTACTTCCACCCACTGTCTAGTCCATATAAACATAAAAACATGCCAAAAATTTTATTCCAAATTTTCAATAAAACATTTATTTAAATAAAAACCCAATCTTTCAAAACCAACCCTTTTTAAATCACATAAAAGGGGTTTTCTAATTCAATTTTAGAAGATATTCTTAATAAAGTATAATAAAAATATATCAAAGATCCAGATAACCAGTTCTAGAATAGTAGAGTGAGAGAGAATATACCAAAATTTATTAGGATTACTACAAAGGATTCAATATGATTCCACAAATAAACCACTTATTCTCATTCCCTTTATAGAATTCACAAATATATATTTAATATAATTCCAAACCCATAGATTTGGTCTTACAGACTGATATAGGGTTTTATGTGAGAAAACTCAAGGATATCCAAGACAAGATATAATGAGAAGATCGTAACTTTTTATTCCATAAAAATATCAAAGATTCAATTTAAAAGGTTTCCAAACATATAATATTATCATAAATCACTTAGAGAAACCCTAGAAATCCATAGAAAAAGAGAGGATGCTGAATGAGAAATATTACACCCATATAATGGGTAAATATAGATAGGCCCAAGCTATTCACGTTGTGAATTATAAATTCATGTTGTGAATTATGAATTCACGTTACAAATTCATTTAAATTCCACTTTCTTAAATATTTTAGTTTGCTTGTATTTTTTTAGGATAATTTTTTTTTTAGGAATAGTTTTCATGTTGTTAATGGATTTCACGTCCAAATCGCACCTAGAGAAACCATCAATGCTATGAACAAAACTCATGAAATTTACCCCCATAACAAATCATGTCATTAAATCACCATTCCTTATGTTAATGTCCATATAAATAGATAGTTTACCTCAAACCATGGGTTCTACAGATAACCAACTCATGGAGAAAGGAATCCAACTATCTGCTTAATTCTGGTTGTACTGAATCTATTTTATCTATAATTTCAACTTTAAATTAAAAATCATGACAAGTATGGGTGAATAAAAATATTAATAATCCAACCAATTTGAAAAAGGGGGATTTAATAAAGTTTAAGAAGATTAAATTCCCAAATAAATGCTAAATTATTTATGAAACCACTCAAAAATAGAAAGTTTAAAAATATAGTCATACTAAATCGATATAAAAAAGAAGAAGGTATATTGGATAATGATGGTGTTACTATAAGTTTATGTATATGTCCATTGATTGATGACACAAAATTACAATAAATATAAATTATAGAAGTCCTAACATAAGAAGGATCGTAGCTAAAACAAAAGGAAAACCTACTATACAAAAGAAGACTTCGCAAAAAAATTGAAATCTATCAATTAAGAACAATTGTTATTATTTTGATAACATATATGATTTTTTTAAAATAATGTGGTAACACTTATGATGAGTTATGGTATATACTAACCAAGAAAAAATCTTATGTTAATCTAAAGTGAATTTTATAATGGAGAAATAAGAAGGTGATAAAATAAGATAAGTCATCATTGAGGAGTACTCAAAATAAGAATATTGATACTACCATTCACAATAATTCATAAAGCTAAGCTAAAGTGGTTGTCCAACCAAAGATAAGATGCTTCTTATTTGATATGAGATGCCACATCTTGTACCATTCTAAAGTATCCATGAAAATCAAGAAATAATAGATAAACATGGAAGTAATAATAAGATAATAATCCAAGAGAGAGATATTTATATTGGTTTAGTCATTTACATCCCTGATGAAGAGTTTGAGAGGCTTCCTAATAATGGTAACATGAAAGAGTAATATGTGTGTTGAATTTTTAAGTATTAAGTAAATACTTATAATAAATATATGACCATTTTCCTAAAAAATGAACAACAAAGGGAAATCAAAAATGAATCGAAATTATAAAAATGTTTCTATAAATAATGAGTCAAAATGATAAATAAGGATAACAATACTCTAAAATAATGCTTAAAAATATGGACTAATTAGTTGTAAATGGATAAGAATACGGATACAGATGAAAAATAAGTATGTTCCCTATAAGATAAATTCAATAATGACATTTTATATAAGGATAAATCTAAATAAAAAAAAGAAAACCATGATATGTAATGATATTTATATCTAGAAATCGAAATAGAAATAAATCATGAAGGGTTTTAAACATCTCATATCATAAATGAAAGGAGTTTATAGGATAAGAGAAGTGTCTTAGACCTGTTTCTCACATTAAGGATATGATGGAGACTCATATTATTCAAATTTTTGTTGGTCATATTACTTTTAAAATAGAATTGAAGTTAAAGGATGAAAAATGAAAATTTTAGAAGGCTGTGATGTTTAGAAAACAAATAATAATAACCCAACATGGTCTTTCATAAATGGTGTCTTGATGCATGCAGTCAAATATCAAGTGGTATAAGACCTTGATTGGTATCAAAATGATTAGATATTATATTTAAAATAAAATAAGTAATAGTGATGTATAGAGAGAATACCATGAAGGGGATCTATTAAATAAGTGAATATTCTAGAGATTTATTATTTCTGGTTAAATATGAAATTCTAGACTACCCCTTAAAAAGTGAGGTTAAGGTAAGATTCTCAATAACTTAATTATATTTTGGTTTATGTTTAAACTAGTTATCACAGGAGAGTGGATATATAACAAAAGAATTGGGATAATCAACTTTCCCTTGAAATATTTTAATGTGTTTATTAATTTTGAGTGTGGGTTCTTAAATTTTTATGAAAATTTGTTTGATTATCCCTTATGAAGTGAAAGTATAAGTTAGTATAACATAGTGGTTTTAATATAGAAAACCTTTATTGTATAAATTGGTCACTATTATTTTATACACTAGGTTAACCAAGGAAAATTATTGTTGATTAATTGATGAAAAATTTCTAAAAAATATATTGTTCCACCCTTCTCTTATATAAAACTGATTTATTCTCTCAATAAGGGAGAAAAAAATTAAAGTGAAAAATAAAATGGTAGAAGATGGTTTCTAAAATTTATAAGTGTAAGGGGTATAAGAGTTTTCACTTGAAATACCTTTCCTTATATTCATGGAATCCTAATAAGGGGTAGAACACCTCATATTGAACTTTTCATTTATTTTCAATAAGGGGGAGAGAAAAAATAAACTACCTTTGAACATGAAATTAGTAATTAAAATTAACAAAAAAGTAGATATTGAAGTTATATTTATAATGTGGTTGTATTGATTATCAATATAATTATTGGAGGAAATTAAATGGGTGTTAAAGTTAGGTGATGGAATAAAAATCCACCCACTAAATTAAAATTACAGGTAGTTCATATATTGTTGGGTAAAAGGGATCGGAGGTGCTTCCATTATAAATGAAATTTTTTTAAGAAACTACTTAGTTTGAGGGCTTACCTCAGATGTTTTTTGAGCTTATTTTCTTGAAATCAAGACTAGTGGCGATTCTTTAAGTAATATTAATAACAAATTCTTGAATGTGGAGAATCTAGAAAATGGGGGGATTGAAGATATGAGTTTAATGGAGTGAAAAAGTGAGCATGAAGTTTTGAGAAACCATTAAAGAACTACTAATCTTTATGGATGTTGAATAAAGTGAATTTTATCAATTGTATGATGTTATGAGAAGAATTTAGATGAATTTAATTAATTTAATAAAGTTTGTAATTTTGGAGTTTAAGAATAAACTGTACAAGTACTGAAAATCATATAAGTATCATGGACTAGGTATAAATTTTGAGTCTACCGTACTACTTTATAAGCCAGTGTAAGACTAATGATGACTGATATATGATTTTGAGTGAAAAATATGACTTTATAGTAACATTTAATACTTCCATGGAGGATATTAGAATTCAAAGTTTTCCAAAATTTGAGATTTACTTTCACTTCATAGAACACTTTAAACAATGGATGATCTGCATGTGATACTTATGAATCCATGTTAGAAAGTTGAGTAATCTCACATGAATTTTCTCTTAAAACTTCACATTCATGTAATAATTCAATGTTTTATGAATTAATAATCATGTAATAATTTTTTGTCTATGTGTATTACTTAACGTGAGATTTTTTAAGACATTTATGCATGGTGTAATACTCTAAAGAAGTGTAAGAATTTGAGCTATCTTGTAATACTTCTTATGTACACATGTAAAACTTTCACTATCTATATAAGAATTTGGAATTAAGAGAAACACGAGTAGTGTTTAAGTGAAAATATAAGTTCCTATAATTAAATTTTTAAGAAAAAAAACTCAATTTATGATTTTGAAGGTAGGATTTAAGTTTTGAATATAATCATGTTATGTTTATAAAATATTCAAGCTTGATTTGAGTAAGTTTTAATAAGATAAATATGAGAGGATCACTGTTATGTTTTTTTTATAATTTTCAAATTAGAATATTTTAAAATCTCTTTTGGTGATAAATATGGAGGAATTTGTGAAAAAAAATTCATATGATGTTACATCTACCCTTAAAATATTTAAATATCATAAAATTGGTTTTTTATTCAAGTTAAAGGATGAGAAGAAAATATTCATGGGTGAGAGGATGAAGGATTTAATAATAGTTTCATGACCCAGCCCACCAGGGCTCTCCTAGATGGTGGTAAGTTGAGAGATTAGTAACAACCAATGAGTAGGTATAACATTGAAATGGGAGGCCTTATCGGAAGTACCTATACATAAACAAAAGAAAAATTCCATCTAATAGTAAAAATATATAATAAGAGAAAAAAATCTATAGTGTAAACCATGAATGAAACAAACTCTAGGAAATACATTAAAGTACAAAAATTCATACAAAGGTATATGAGGAGAAATAAATGCCCAACTAGAAATACATGGGGGAACCCAAACCAACAACAACTATAAAGTGTAAAGTGGGGGAGATCTCAACTCAAGATACTAGAGTCTGACCATCGAACATGGTCAGTGACACTACGTACATCTAATATCCACTAATACTTGGTCCATCATAGTCACTACAAATTTTTCTATCAACTGCATAATACACAACACATGTGGAAAAATCCCATGAAGGTGTGAGTATATAAATAACCATTTAGATATTTTTAATAAAAAAAATAATCAATAGAAATAGAAACAATTAGATCAACCCATAAAGAAAGAGGGAGAATAAAACCCAACATCAGATATGATTATAAAGAAAACCAAGAGGGATAGAAAGTGGATTTATATCTCCAAAACAAACTAAGAATGATGAGTTTTCACAAAACTCTAAATATCCTATCATTAAGGCCAAAAAATCCATGTAACCACATAACATATAGAGTGGAGGTCACATTACTCAATACTTTATGTCATAGTTGAAGGAGCACTATATCTTATTCATGTATCTCACGTAAACTCTAAAGATTATGGAGGCCCCGCACCTGACCTCTATATAGAATAGTTAAGTGAGAACTATTACAATGGAGGACCTACTCACCACCAGATATCAATGAGGGGGGGGGGGGGGGTCCACTCTATAGATAGAGGACTCACACCCTCTATAATGTGGGGGAGTTTGGTCTCTACTCATATAAAGGATATGGGAGAATCATTCCCTAGAAAAATAGAGGGGAGTACCGACAATGGTAACACTTTGATGATAACACCTAATCACTACCACTGATGAAGGATCACTGAAAGAAGTGTACCATTATAATTACCATGCATCGTATCTCTAATAGTAAAATGAATGCCACAATCACATTCTACATGGAATAATACTTAGGATAGGATGCTCATGGGTCTAAATCAAATCCTCAAAGAAAGATACATTATAGGTGTAAGTGTCAAAGAAAAGTACACCATGTGTACATAGGGTAACATGATTTGTGACCTCTTCTAGAAACCTGGGCATTCCCTTTCCTTCACACAGGTTGTCTGGATATGTAGATCTACATGATGTGTATATGGGGTACACAACATGTATTTCTTACTCTAGTGTAAGCCTATGTACTCTAGCCCATGACTATGTACAATGGCCCATGCCCATGTGCACTGGTAATGTGAAAAAGGTACATGAAATACCTAACCATGTACATATACAGGTTTATTCCCTTAGGGAACATGATGCGTTTGACTACACAGGGTCCTTGGCATGTGCCTTCAGTACACAGTTTGGCTTCCCAAGTGGGGTTACATAGTGTGTGGTCCTTTCGACATGTAGTGTGATATTTATATTTCTTGAAACCCTATAAACCACAGTTAGGGTACTACATAATGTGTGTTTTGGGACTACACATCATGTTTGTTGGGATTTTATTTAAACAAAATAACTCTTCATTCATCTCAATTGAACCTCCACCATCACCATTTGTGCCTCAAATCACATTGAGAAACTCATATCTAGAGCTGAAAATTATTGATCCATAGCCGATGGCTGGACTATGACCACCCAAACTATGTACGATTCATGCCTGTCACAAAACACTACCAGAACAACTCTACTATAGAAGAAGAACCATTATCCAAACTATGATATATCTCTCAAACACCCACATCCTGTATATCAACATGATATAATAATAAAATTCTTATATCTAAATCATTTAAGCATCTTCCATGAATCTAAGGGTTTGATCGCACTTGAATTTGTCCCAAAAATGTCGATCTGAAACCCCATGGGCCAATATAGATGAAAATAAATAATATTATAGGAGAAGCATAAGAATTATGTTAACAATATAATTGATCAGTGGGATCCCACCATGAATTTCATAATGCCGAAGCTAGTGTGAAATCAAGGGTGAAACAATTAAAATAAATATCTGGTCTCATGAAAAGAATGATTTTTTTGGAAAAAAAATATGGATTTAAATCCATGCTTGTAAAATAAATCAAGGGTATAAAACCATTGGATAACATGACTTACCTTAGGAATGAATCATTTTTGGTGAATAATGCATTTGATAGTGTTTAATATTCTAATCCCACTGCATTCATCATCTGCCTCATTTTTCTCCTTGATCATTCATAGATCCTTATTCCTGATCTAAAAACAGCAATTATCTCTACCTATCTAATCTCCCAGGGTTATGTGGATAACCTTGAAGATTTTATATAATTTTTTTATATATATGGTTAGGGTTTATGTCATTAATTAAAATAAATAAATTAAATTATTTATTTAACTTAATACCCCACCAATGGTTTCTCTCAACCAAAAAATTGACACAGACCATCTCTGTGTCTTAACCAAGGTAATCCTTTTAAGGGTTGGTGTCCTGATAACCAACTATTTTTTACTTTGATTACATGAATGTTCACTTATTATATATTGTTCATTGTTCTGCATGACTATAATATAATAATGTCCTGGAATATTTGTTGCATTGATATTGTCATGTCATATCCCCGCTATGATGAGAACCTTGAAATGCTATAACAATATTCTTAAATAAAGTTCTACGGTTGGATGAAATACTATGATAGGAAACATAGTATACATACCGTCATGTGCGAGTACTCATAAGAAGACAAGACTCTCTCTCAAGGAGTTCGCACTTGGTAATCTCCATGATGGGAGATTATGAGAACATACCCGCCAGTAGCAATTCTGCATGTCTTGGTGTCATCGGACATTTCTATCTATGAGTGTGTGTAATGGTACTTATACTGGAATATTATCATTAAATCATGTCATGACTTGCGCACTTATATTTACTGACGAAAACTGTCACATAGACAGTTGGCGGGAAGTAGGGTGCATCACGAGTGACATGTTGTTAATGGATAAGACGAGGAAGGATTTATCCCTTCCATTTATGGAAGTTGATATCTCAGCCCTTTGATTTAAATAGAAATTTCACATTAGATTCCATGGCCATGGTGTAAACGATGAGTTTATTTCATGAATTCAAAGAACGACAGAACAAGCATATAGGTTTATGACACTGCCATGAAACCTTCTTGATGAGATATCAAGACAAAGGGATTAAATTACACAGCAAGCATTCGTATGAGGTGATACGTCAATGCGGCGTCAACTTCATTCTCTTGGGTGCCTTGACCCGTTGCTAGACAGTAATCTTGGACTTTAGGAAAGCTCGCCTAATGCCAATGAGAAAGAGGACTAGAGGGTTACACACTAAGTGTATTCAAGTATCACAAGTAGAATAAAGATTATTCCTGTATGTGGTTTAATAATTATTCAAGGAAGTATAAATTGTTTTAATGATGGAGGAAAAAGGAAATGAAAAACAAGATATACATGTCGTGTATTAAAGATTACACGTAGTGTAGTTTTTCATGGAAAACAAGTACACGCCATGTATTTATTAATACACACTGTGTAGTTTTCTTTATGGAAAGTAAATGAATAAATGAAAACAATATATACACACCGTGTACATTGAATGTACATGCCGTGTAGTTTTCAATGAAAAACAAGTACATGCTGAGTATTTATTAATACACGCCGTGTAGTTTTTTCAGTCGGGATTTTGAGGATATAATATTGTTCTAAATGATATTTATTATAATCGGTGTGGGCGCATGTCAATGAATTAATTATTCGACATGGAGGTTTTAAATAGGAGTCAATGAAATAAATAAAATGGATAACGTGTTTATTTATTGTCATAACTCTACAACCTCAAACCTGACTATAAATATCCTCACAACCCCAACTCTTTTCCGACACACAATAACTCTAGAGAATTATTTCAAGGCCTAAAGAACCTCTTCCTCCAAGAACGCTCTCAAGATCGAGAGAGATCCTCTTCCATCGGAACAAGACGATCTAAGGTGGACAATGCAAGAAAAGGTTTCTCCATGCTAGCACTGAGAAACTCCTTTAGCGATGTCCTGAGATACGAGGTACACGTGTGGATCACCTCTAGAGGAAGTCTACACTTTTCTTCTGCGATGCAACAACGGATCACATAGGAACATGATCAAGAAAATCAACAAAGAAAGAACACCGCAAAATGTATTTATTTTCAATTAATTAAATTAATTATAATCAACCTGTAACAATCCTACTTTGTGGTTCTGGGACTTTCTATTTCTTTTGTCTATTTCTGTGATTCGATCCATGGAGACTAGCGTTTATCATCGTATTGATCTTGGATTGATCATTGCTAATGACAAAAATCCAAGTGGGCACATCCACCCACGTGCTTCCGCTACGCCCGGAACCTTCAAATGGTATCAGAGCGAGGTTACAACGTTGGTTATAGTTATTTAATTTTCTTTGATAATTTACGCATTTATATTTGATTCAATTATAAATATATCATTCTATTAATATGAATAAATAAGATCAATTCTTCCTCCTTCGTTTCCCTATTCATATCAAAGAAAAGGCCTTTTAATTTTAATTTTTGATTAAAATAAAAATGAGGAACTCATCCGGAGGAGCCGCTCTTTCTGTCTGTACAACAAGGGATTGCACGACATGTAATTAAAACTATACGCCGTGTACTTAGGTTCAACGAACCGACACTGGTCCGCCAAACCATGCCGTGTGAATTGATTATGCCTAAGTTTTAATCACGCCATGTTGACCAGAATTGAACGATGCATGGAAACTGGAATACACGGTGTGTATGTTGGAATAACACGCCATGTAGTATGATCTGGACAAGTTGAAACCGTGTACAAGGAGAAGCTGTGTTCTGCGTACACAAGATCGCCAGGACGGTTACCACGTAAAAAGGAAGTACACACCATGTATGATTTATCTACATGCCGTGTACTCTAAAATTTCCAAATTACAGAAAACACGCCGAAGCCCCCGACGTGTACTTTGGATAAAGAGTGAAAATAAATACATGCCGTGTAGTTATAAACTAAATGCCGTGTACTTTCTAGAAATGGAATTTCACCAGGTTTCCTCCAATGTACAAAGACCCATACAAGGAATATAGATAAGAATAATCTCAATAAAATTTAGAAAGGAATTTAATATAAAGAATTGATTAATTATAAGATCATAATTAATTAAATTCAAGCATGACTTATCTTAAATGAAATAATGATTAAGAGAATTTGAATTCTAAATTTGCGTAAATGTCGTTGCATGCTATGGATGATCATGAGCTAGACCAAATACCCTTTGTATGTGTATGGTTTCATTTAAATTTATTTAATTTAAATTTGTTTTCCATCAAGCCTTCTTCCAATAAAATGTAGGGCCTGTGTGACCATGGTTTATTTAATGTAAACTCATGTAATAGAGGATCTCCAAAGCCAGAGGAGACGGTTAAAATCATAAATCCAAGGAAAAACCGACACAAGAAGATACAAAGGTGTATAGGTGGGAGCTGCAAAACACGAGCCATCAGGTTCAAGGTATTTTCCCTAGGTCAGGGTTAGCTTATCAAACCACTAGATAAGCTAACCAATAAAAGCTCATGATCATGCCATATTATTTTATTTATGTCTGATTGAATGGTTTATTTATTATGTATGTGTTGTCGTGATCACATAATTAATGAAATAAACAAGCGTGCAAAGATGGAATAAAATAAAAACCAGACTATGCAAAAACATTATCAGAACATGGTTAATCACTTAAGCAAGAATCACTTAATATTAACAAGCATGTGATAATGCGAAAACTACACATAAAGGACTAAAATCCCTCAATACCATATTAAGTCAGACCAAGCCTTCTGTTACCTGATTAAGGGCAAAACTTGATAAAACTATTTGTTTGACCAACCCTTGTTGGGACACATATTTTTATAAAGGAACCCCTTATAAAAGGTTTTGGTTTTACTTAACCATATTACATCAAGAGAAGTATCCCTTTCTAGACTTGGTGTAATATTGGAGGCAAGAGTTGAGGAAATCCAAGTCAGGATTTCAGGATTGGGGAGTCCACTCAATAGATCAAGGAACTGTAAGCTCACAGTTGGCAAAGACCTGTCTACCTAAATACCTTCAAATAGCTTGACCAACCCTTTTTGGGGTTATGCGAAGGGGAATATGGATACTTGACACTAGAATGTCAAAACAACTGGACATTACGAGTTCAATGGTGAGGGCCATTGGGACTTGATAAAATAGTGGGAGACTTAATAAAATTTATTATTTCTCCTAAAATGCAATCAAGAAAGTACTGATGAATCTGCTCTTTTAATTTTTAGAATCAATATGACAAACTCATCAACCACATTTTCTCTACGATCAATCCTGGATAAAGACAACATCCTCACTGGCAGTAACTTTCAAGAATGTTTTAGGTACCTTTGGGTTATCCTACGCCATGAATGGAAGTTTTATGTGTTGGTGTCCTCACTTCCTGATTCTCCTGCCCTAGGAGCGAGTGATGAATATTTCCTGGTCTATGATCAATATTTGAATGACGCACTCGACATTCAATGTTTGATGCTGTCATTTATGTCTAGTAAGCTCATGAAGTCTCATGATGACATGGATTCCTACAGCATGCTCGAGCACCTCCGTGGTTTATACCAGTAGAGAGCAAGACAGGAAAGGTTTGAGATCTCCAAGGCTCTGTTTTAGAGCAAGCTTGGAGAGGGTGCCCCAGCTGGGCCTCATGTATCAAGATCATTGGATACATTGAGCTCTTGGGGGTTCTAGGGTTTAAACTCCCTGAAGAACTGGGTACCGATCTCATTCTCGTATCACTCCCCCAGAGATTCTCAAACTTTGTTGTGAACTTCCACATGAACAACATTGAGAAGTCTCTGTCTGATCTTCTTATCATTATTCGCCAAGTGGACAATGACATGAAGCGTGAAAAGCCTTTTGTCCTCATGGTGATTAAAAGGAAAGGGAAGGAAAAGAACTTTAAGCCCAAAACTTCTTCAAGGACTTCCAAGAAAAGGAAGATCAAAGGGGAGGCAAAGGAACATGATGCTGTTTGTTTCGCATGTGGCAAGAAGGGCCACTGGAAGAAAAACTGCACCCAGCCAAGGAAGCAAGGGGAAGCTTTAGGTGCGTTTGTTATCGAATGAAATCTATCTATTTCTACTAGTTGGGTATTAGATACTACTTTTTGTGATCACATCTATATCCAAATACAAGAACCAAGTAGATTCAAGAAGATTGATCGAGGGGAGGTAGATCTACAAGCAGCCAATGAAGCCAGACTTGCTGCTATAGCTGTCGGGGACTACCACCTCACATTGCCAACTGGAATGATCTTGGTGTTAAAGGGTTGTTATTATGTGCCTTCTGTTACTAAAAACATTATTTCAATATCCATATTAGATACTAATGGATTCATGTTCAAGTTTGGAAATGAATTTTGTTACTTTTATGAAGATAACATTTGTTTTGGTATGACACATTTATATAACGGCCTTTATGTGTTAAACTACACAAACCAAGTAATGGAAATCGATGACAAAGTAAATTAACATGACTCATACCACACCCAACTTTGGCATCACTGGCTAGGTCATGTCAATGAGAAACATTTGACAAAATTACATCAAGATGGTTATTTGGATTATTTCGAACTAAAACCACTTGGTGTATGTCATGCGTGTCTACAAGGAAAAATGACGAAAGCCCCATTTAGTGGGAAAGGTGAAAGGGATAAAGATCTACTAGAATTAGTTCACACAGATGTGTGTGGACCATTTCCAGTTGAAGCAAGGGGTGGGTTCTCATACTTTATAACTTTTACTGATGACTTTTGTAGATATGTATATATTTACTTAATGAGGAATAAGTCAGATTCTTTTGATCTGTTCAAAGAATACAAGAATGAAGTTGAGAACCATCTTGGTAAGAATATTAAGAAAATCTACTCAGACAGAGGAGGAGAATATCTTAATCAAAACTTCATTGATTTCTTATGGGAGTTTGGGATTCTATCTCAACTCACTCATCCTTATACACCGCAGTGGAATGTTGTAAGTGAAAGGAGGAACCGCACCCTGTTGGACATGGTGAGATCAATGATGAGTCATGCGAGTCTTCCATTATCCTTTTGGGGATATTCATTACAAACAGCAGCGCACATACTAAAACAAGTACCAACTAAATTGATAAATGGTATTCCATATGAGTCATGGAGTGGAAGCAAACCCATGTTACCGAATTTACATGTATGGGGTAGAAAATAAGTTGTTAAGGCCTCTTCAAGTAAAAAAATTGAACCCTGAGGCATAAAGTGTATCTTTATAGGATATCCCAAGGAAACAAGGTGATATTACCTATACAACCCCTCTGACAAAAAGGTTACAGTGGAAAGACAGGCCATATTCCTTGAGAGGGAGCACATCTCCAAAAGAGATAGTGGGAGCGAGATAGACTTTGATGAAGTCAAGGCTCAAGATACACAAGAGTTGGTACAAGAACAGATTCCACAAAGCCCCGTGGAAGAACAATCTGTTCCAGAGACACAAGAACTGCTTAATAGTACGAGAGAGGTGAGAGAACCAGAATGATATGGTTTTCTTGTCACCGAGGATGGTGACTCATTATTGGTTGACAATGATAATCCTCTTACCTACAAGGAAGCAGTTGAAGGCACAGACGTTGCCAAGTGTCAAGAATCCATGAATTCTGAAATGGATTCCATGTACCAAAACCATGTTTGGATTTTGGGAGGTCCTCCAGTTGATGTAAAACCCATTGTTAATAAATGGGTATTCAAGAAGAAACTGGACATGGAGGGGCAAGTCAACACCTATAAGGCACGACTGGTTGCAAAAGGTTTTAGACAGCGTCAATGAATTGACTATGATGAAACCTTTTTACTAGTTGTGATGATGAAATCCATCAGAATCCTATTGGCCATTGCTACTTACCATGACTTTGAAATTTGGCAAATGGATGTCAAAACAGCATTCCTTAACGGGAACCTTCAAGAAGATGTCTTCATAACACAACCTAAAGGGTTTGTGACTCCAAAGGATGCCAATAAGGTATGTAAGTTGCAGAAATACATTTATATATTAAAGAAAGCATCAAGGTCATCAAACATTTATTTTTATGAAGCTGTAACAGAATTTGTCTTTGTTAAGAATGAATGTGAGCCTTGTGTCTACAAGAGGGTTAGTGGAAGTGCAGTCGTTTTCCTAATATTATATGTTTATGACATATTACTAATTGAAAACGAAGTACTTGTCTTACAGTCAGTTAAGGCATGGTTTCATAAATTCTTCTCCATGAAAGAATTGGGTGAGGCAGCATATATTCTTGGGATCAAGATCCATCGTGATAGATACAAGAGAATGTTGGGCCTAAGTCAAAGTACATACATTGAAAAGATACTGAAGAGATTCAGTATGGAACAGTCCAAGAGGGGATTGTTTCCAGTGTCACATGGCATTCATCTTTCCAAGAAAATGTGTCCTCAGACACATGAGGAAAGAAACAGAATCAAAAGGATCCCTTACGCATCAGCGATTGGGTCAGTCATGAATGATATGCTATGTATGAGGCTAGATGTTGCGTACGCATTAAGTGCGGTAGGCAGATATCAATCTGATCCAGGAGACTGCCATTGGATGGCAGTAAATACTATCCTTAAGTATCTGAGGCGTACTAAGGATATGTTCTTGGTTTTTGGAAGAGATGAGGAACTAGTCATCAGAGGACATGTATATGCTAGTTTCCAGAATGATCAAGATGACATGAAGTCGCAGACTGGATACATCTTCAGTTTGAATGGAGGAGTAGTGAGTTGGAAGAGCTCAAAGAAAAGTGTGGTGGGAGATTCTACAGCGGAGTCCGAGTATATTGCAGCTTTTGAGGTAGCTAAAGAAGCAGTATGGATGCGAAGCTTCATCCAAGAGTTGGATGTTGTACCAAGTAGTAAAGATCCTATAACACTCTATTGTGATAATAATGGAGCGGTGTCACTTGCTAAAGAGCCAAGGTCACATCAGCGAACAAAGCACATACTTCGGATGTATCATATCTTGAGGGATTTTTCTCAGAGAGGTGAAGTTGCAATGAGCAGTATTTCCATGGAAGACAACGTGGCGGACCCCTTGACTAAAGCCCTGAATCAGCAGAAACATGATCATCATGTGAGGTCTAGCGGACTAAAAGTCATAGATAGTTAGCTCTAGTCCAAGTGGGAGTTTTTAAGGGTTGGTGTCCTAAGAACCAACTGTTTTTTACTTTGATTACATGAATGTTAACTTATTATATATTGTTCATTGTTCTGCATGACTATAACATAATAATGTCCTGGAATATTTGTTGCATTGATAAGGTCATGGCAGATCCCCGCTATGATGAGAACCTTGAAATGCTATAACAATATTCTTAAATAAATTTATACGGTTGGATGACATACTATAATAGGAAACATAGTATACAGACCGTCATGTGCGAGTACTCGTAATAAGACGAGACTCTCTCTCATGGAGTTCGCACTTGGTAATCTCCAAGATGGTAGATTATAAGAACAGGCCCGCCAGTAGAAATTCCGCATGTCTTGGTGTCATCGGACATTGCTATTTACGAGTGTGTGTAATGGTCCTTAGACTGGAAGATTATCATTAACTCATGTCATGACTTGCACACTTAGATTTACTAACAAAAACCGTCATGCATATAGTTGGAGGGAAGTGGGGTACATTAGGTGCGTCACGAGTGACATGTTGTTAATGGATAAGTCAAGGAAGGATTTGTCCCTTCCATTTATGGAAGTTGATATCTCGGCCCTTTGATTGAAATAGAACTGTCGCATTAGATTCCATGGCCATGGTGTAAACGATGAGTTTATTTCAGGAAGTCAAAGAATGACGGATCAAGCATATAGGTTTATGACACTTCCATGAAACCTGCTTGATGAGATATCGAGACAAAGGGATTAAATTACACAGTAAGAATTCGTATGAGGTGATACGTCAAGGCGATGTCAACTTCTTTCTTTTGGGTGCCTTGTCTCGTTGCTAGACAGTAATCTTGGACTTTAGGCAAGTTCTCCTAATGCTAATGAGAAAGAGGCCCAGAGGGTCACACACTAAGTATATTCAGGTATCTCAAGTAGAATAAAGATTATTACCATACGTGGTTTAATAATTATTCAAGGAAGTCTAAATCGTTTTAATGATGGAGGAAAAAGGAAATGAAAAACAAGATATACACGCCGTGTATTAAAGATTACACGCCGTGTAGTTTTTCATGGAAAACAAGTACATGACATGTATTTATTAATACACTCCATGTAGTTTTCTTTATAGAAAGGAAATGAATAAATGAAAACAATATATACACGCCGTGTACATTGAATGTACATGCCGTGTAGTTTTCAATGAAAAACAAGTACACACCGTGTAGTTTTTCCAGTCAGGATTTTGAGGATATAATATTATTTTAAATGATATTTATTATAATCAGCGTGAGCACATGTCAAGGAATTAATTATTAGACATGGGGGTTTTAAATAAGATTCAATGAAATAAATAAAATGCGTAACATGTTTATTTATTGTCATAACTCTACAACCTCAAACCTGATTATAAATATCCTGACAACCCCAACTCTTTTCTAACACACAACAACTCTGGAGAATTCTTTCAAGGACAAAGGAACCTATTCCTCCAAGAACACTCTCAAGACCGAGAGAGATCCTCTTCCATTAGATCAAGACAATCTAAGGTGGACAATGCAAGCAAAGGTTTCTCCACGCTAGCACCCGGATACTCCTTTGGCGACGTCCCGAGATACGAGGTACATGTGTGGATCACCGCTAGAGGAAGTATACACTTGGATTATATGATGCAACGACGGATCACATCGGAACGTGATCAAGAACGTCAACGAAGAAAGAACACCGCAAAAGGTATTTCTTTTCAATTAGTTAAATTAATTATAATCAACCTGTAACAATCCTACTCTGTGGTTCTGGAACTTTCTATTTATTTTGTCTATTTCTGTGATTCGATCTGTGGAGACTAGCGTTTATCATTGTATTGATCTCGGATTGATCATTTCTAATGGCTAAAAGCCAAGTGGGCACATCCACCCACGCGCTTCCGCTGCAATCGGAACCTTCAAGCCTCCCATTATAGAAATAACCATGGTCCCAAATTTCCCATTAGAGGTCTTATTAAATGAAAAAACCATTTTAACCAAAAATATCCCGACATGTGCTTTCGTATATATAAATATATTTAATATATTAATTCTAGGGTCCTACAACACCCAAACACCATGTTGAATTTGTGCAAAATTCCAAATATATATATATATATATATATATATATTTAAATCATTAAACCAATAAAACCAAAGTCATTAAATTAATCCATCCTTTAAGGTTTTTTACCTAAAAAACAATCTATACAAAAATGTGGGTGTACTGAGATTTCATCTAACCCTCACATTCCTAGGAGATTTTATATATGGTCCCATGCTGCCAAAGCACTAAAAATAAATAGTTTGTCTCTCCACATAGGACCATTTTCAATCATTACTTGACCACCACTAAGTATGATGAGAAGGTTTCTTTCTTCTTTATGTTAAGCTATGCCCTTTATTAACATTCATTGGATCCTTAATGTATCTCATTAGCTGATACACATGGAAGACGTCATGAACTCGGCCCAACTGAGGGGGTATGGACAAGCAGTAACCTACCTTGGAAACACTCCAAAGGATCTAGAGTGGCTCAATGAACCTCATGGATATATTCCTTGCCGAGACAAATAACCATAATACTCATCATGTGGATACTTTTAGGAAAACATGGTCTTCCTACTCAAACTCCAAAGTTTTATGACATCAATACACATAATATTTTTATTGTCTCTAGGCTGTACTCATACATTTACAGATCACCTAAAATTTCTCTATCATTTCATGTACCATTATTTTCTTAAAAATACACATACTAATAATCTTAGTTTAACACAAGGGTAACCTACATGGTATTCCATACATGAGATCAAAATGTGTCAATCCATTAGTAGAGTGATAGATATTATTATAAGAAAACTATACTAAGGGGAAGTGATCCTCCCAACTCTGGTCAAAGTCTAACAAATAGGATATCAATATATCCTCTAAAACCATGATATTCTACTAAGTCCTCCCATCCATATGGTGGTGAAATTCTATGATCATTTATAACTGAGCCTCAAAATCCTCCTACAAACCCTTTAGAAACCATGATGTAAACCATGTGTCACGGTCATACATGATCATCATGGATACTTGTGAAGTAGAATGATATACTACATATAAAACTTCCCCAAAATCTTAACCAAACTCTTCTACCTGATAGAAAGAAAGTGTGACGACTTGGTAATTCAGTCAACAATAATGCAGATAGTTTCTTGGAATCTCACAATCCATGGAAGACCCATCATAAATTCCATCGATATTCCTTCACAATTACATTTCAGGATCTCAAGATGTTGAGTCAAACATGATGGAACCTAATGTTTAATATTTACCTACTGATATGTGAGACATAAAGTTATAAACATAGTGATACTCAACCTTATTCCATCCCACCAAAACCTCTACTAAAGGTCCTTATACATCTTCTCCACACAATGATAAATGTGACCAAAAACACTACTCATACCTATAAAACGATGATGTGATCACCACATTCAGAAAATCCATATGGTGAATCTCCTAAGGATATTTGGTCATGAAAAAACTCATAGTAGACATGTCCCAACTGATCATATCTCACCCATCAAAAATGTGGTGGAGTCACTACCATTGAATTTAGATAAGATGAACCCCTATTATCTATAAGGGTCATCTATAATAAGACCAACTACTCATATTCCTCCTCCACAAAGAGAGAATGGTATTTTATAATAAGGTAATATACTAACACATTACCCTTGCTTGGAGTATATACTATCTAAAAGTCATAGTCCTTTAGGAATTTTAACAAATGCCTCCTTTCCAATCTAAAATCTCTCAAAGTGAAGATGTACTGAGACTCTAATTTTATAAATAAGTGACAAAATGATCAATAGGAATATAGTGCCTCCACATATTCAAGGTGAAGACTACCACTTATAAATCTAAGTCATGGATTGTATAATTTTTCTCATGGGGTATCAACTACCTAAACCCATAAGTGATCATTACCTGCCTCTGTATTAACATGTAACCGAGACCTGCTCCAAAGGAATCATAAAATATAGTGTACTCAAAAAACTCATCTGTTAGTCTCAAAATAGGATCATCATTAAACATCTACATCATATCCTCAAAGTCTGCCTGGCATTGCCTAGTTTAGGTAAATGAATTCCATTTTCACATCAAGACACACAAATGGGCTACTATCCTAGAAAAATCTATTTCATCTGACACCGTATTTTGTGATTCACAAGAAATAATGGCATCAATATTACATGGGTACATAACTAAACCATGCTCAGAGATGACATGCCCTAAAAAGTGAACCTCCGAGATCCAAAACTAGAACTTAGAGAGTTTACCATAAATCTGGTTCTCTTAGAGTAAGTCTACGATCAACCTCAAATTCTTTGCATGATCCTCATATAAGTTAGAGTATATAATAATTTCATTAATATGGAAAACAATGAATTAGTTCATGTATGGCTAGAAGATTTGGTTTATAAGTCCCTTAAATAGAGAAGGGGAATTAGCCTCATTGAACAATATCACTGGGAACTTATAGTGTCCGTAGTGACATCATAATTTATTTTTTAGAATATAATACTTGTTAAAATTCAAATAATGGTAGACAAAACTAACCATGATTTATTAGAACAAACTTGAACCTTTTAATTGGTTACAAACATCATCAATTATTTAAAAGGGGTACTTTTTAGGGATTGTTACCTAATTTAGGTAATTATAACCCATGAAAAGCCTCAAAATCCCATCCAAAATTTTCATTAATAAAACTAGAGCTGCCTAGGGGGATACAATGGGTTTGATAAAACCTATATCTAAAAGGTATTCCTGGATAGAGCTATCTAATATTACATAGAATATATTTGTGTGGTCCTAGGCTATAAGTCATCATTTAAGTCAATATCATACCTTGAAGGTAGTCCCATATTTGTTTTGTGAAAAATTTCATACATTCATCAAATACTTCAAGAAGCTAGTTACATGAGGACCCATTATTCCAAAGGATAAACTCTCTAACTGATGGGTGATAGTTTATATCTTCTTACTCAAAATACACACCCAATCATCTATAATATCCCTCTCACTCATGATGGAGAATATCATCCCATCTATATGGAGGAGCCTAACTATCTGGTGATGATAGTCAATATAGGTGTATACCACAGAAAAACAGTCCATGATTAGGATAGCATAATAAGGTTTCATCGTAATGAATAAAAGGTCCCAAAAGAAACTATCTACTCCAAGATAAAATCCACACATCTATAATATAAGTAAGATCTTTGACACTTCTTTAGTAGGAGTCTCTATGAAAAATTTTCGTGTTAAAATATCTATCAGAATCTCTAGGTCTTGAACAAAGGATGCGATAAGATAGGAGTGACCTATGCATATATCTAATAAAATTAAAAAAAGGTAGATAGGTCATGATTCCCCCTAAAAATTACTCCAAAAAATTTGGGTTATAGGCCTCCACTGTCTGAAGCTATCCTTACACTTTCTCCACTAATACCCCTAACTAGGGTTTTTATCCATCAATTTATCACTTCCAAAGCTACATCAAACATACAATTCAAAGGAACTCATCTAACAAACCTCTACACAATCCACTTTACGAGGTACTAACTCACCTCAATCACATCAAAGTGAATTTATCTTGGAGGGGGAATCATCCCTCTTCCTTTCATGTTGAAAGACACAACATTCAAAACTAACTCAGGGATACATAAATGATTTGGATTTCCATGAATAATTCTAGATGTTAGGATGAACGTATCACTAGGAGGGGTCCCAATGAAGGTGTAAAACCCAAGAAACCACCACTTTCTAAAGCTCAGTTACCCAATGAGTTACTAGAAATTACTCCTCTATGAAGATATCATCGTTTCTTCCCAAGAGAGGGTCACATCATTATAGATCTTGGTGACTAAATGATACCATTACCTTGCTACACCATGAAGAATACTGGTCATGAGTGAAACTATTCGATCAGTTGGGGTCCTCCATGTTGGAAGACTTATACCACTATCTCGATCTAATCCTCCACTGCCTGATGATCTATA
The DNA here is from genome assembly GCA_963277665.1 of Viscum album. NCBI lineage: Eukaryota > Viridiplantae > Streptophyta > Magnoliopsida > Santalales > Viscaceae > Viscum > Viscum album. The sequence continues at coordinate 390,895,123 of OY728147.1, read as the reverse complement.
TTTCTATGAAACCTAAGTAGTATTTATCATTAGAACCCACATCACACACTAAGCCTTCACATATCATTTTCCTAAATTACTTGTGATATTAGATGCAAAACATGTCAATGATCATCCACCTTATCCACTATAGGTGGATCCACACACTACTCAATAGGTGGTAGAACTACTCTATGCCCTCCTAGAGAAAAAACATCATGAGTGGGTCCTAGAAACAAGGTTTCATCACTCAAATAATAATTTTCATGATACTTTATTATAATCTTAGTTGAATATAATCACAGAAGCCTCTTGAAAGTTATCAATACATACCATGTTAAAATATAATATCCGGGGAGATAACTCAAGAAGTATATGAAAATAAATCCTATATAATTAATGTACCATTGGTTCCCAAAAACTAGTATCTTGGTATGCCAATGACTAGTCAAAGGTATGGTGTATGGATATATTATATTCCACATACAAACTGGGTTTCCTATCTTGAGATTCAATCACAAGATACTTATACACCATTTCCCTAAGTTCCCAAACCAAACCTCACAACAAGGTTTAACTCTAAACCCCAAATCAGGGGAAAGAAAACTTTTGTTACCACTTAGTCATGACCTGACCCACTAGGGCCCACCTTGAAAGTGGTAATTTGTGTCTAAGACCCCTAGCCCACCTCTAATAGGCTAGGTGTAGGAAACAAATGCCAAGTAGAAATAACACTAAAATTGTCGGCCTTAGACTATATAACTATACACATGAAAACAACCATCTCCATGAACCATTATGGAGATATAATAAGAGAATAAAACAAATATAGTGTAAACCATGCATGTAATAAATATTAGGAAGTATGTGATGCCCGACCTAGCTCACTCGATAATAGTAGCTAAACTAATGTCCATATGGAATCAAGCATGATTCCCCATACTACAGAGGCTTCTCCCTAGCAGTGCGGCCCTATAAGAGTACGGTGGGGAGAATATACCCTCATGATCACAGTGGTAAAAGTGGTAAAATAATAATGAACAATATAATCATAATAAATAACTGGAAATGGAAGAGTAAATGTTGCAGATAAAATAAACAGGTAAAAACCATATCTAATACCATATACAAAAATATTATCATGTTATGCTATAGAAAAAAATAATACATGGGAGATATAAAAGTAGACATATACAACATGATATACAAAAAAATGAACAAAAGATTAAAATCAATCTCTAATAGCATCATGATAAAATGATCAGTTCACTACTCTTTCACTCCATTATAGTATAGATAAATCAAGCATCTATAACAAGCTAATTTCCCTTGTCCCTACTTGTATCCATAAAGTGGTTTTAGGTACCAATATGAGGCTTGAACAAGGTTTGAGATATTCTCAGTAGGCTACCACCATAGGTTTCTAATGTTATTCAGTCCATAAATATATAAATAAGCACTTTACAGGTAATAATATAAACTATGAATGAAATATATAAATAAAATTTCATATCAGGTTCTGAAAAAGACACCCGCACAATACCACCTATTTCAGCCTAAGCTATAATATCTTTGAATGATTACCAATTATGATTTGATTTATAGAAATATCTCTAGAATTGGGTTATAGAAAGGCACCCCTCATGGATTTTATCAGTATAAGGGATAAAAATGTTCCATATAATTTACAACATAAGAAAGTAATGAAGGAAGTTTGTCATTTAAGTAAATGTCTGACTAAATCCAAGTATATTACTTGACTTGTAAGACACATCACTTAGATTAATGTATCACCTAATTTATTGGAAAACTAATCCTATCCAAGGAATTCAATATAAGTAACCTATGTTTGTCTCTAGGTATAATATGAACCCATCACCCTAAAACCCCATCCATAGAATTATGTATAGGAACCGAGGTATCACTCTAGGAATGGTATAAATCAATTTCCCTATGATCCCATCATTTATATTTCACATAAGAAACCCAAGTATCACTCATAGAATAATAATGATAACTACCCTCGAAGTTTATCCTTATTATTCCATATAAGGATCCCAAGTGTCACTGATGGAATAATTTAATCCATCTACCCAAGTGTAAACATCTACGGAATTTATATATGAACCCATGTATCACCCACAACATGATAGAAATACATTTAATAATTAATTTTAATTTAATAATACTGATGATTCCTTCCATGGAGGTTCATATCAAAACCTATGTATAAACCTTGAAATGGAATAACGAATAGTCATGATTCACAATCTACCTATGCCATTTAACAATACATTTAAATCATAATGTATATTTCATTTAAAGGATAAAAACTCACCTTAGAAGTTGGTTCACTTACATATCCAAGGATTATAAGGCCTAACATGGTATCAATCCATCCAATTAAATTATTTAGGCCATATAATTTAAATAAACACAACCTCCCAATTATAAGGGGAAAGAACACACCTCTAAAGGTGAACCAATTTCATAAGAAACTCATGGTTGTTCTATCTAAAATAGAAACACATCCAAGGGGGTGATTCTATGTGGGTTACTAAACCCTCATTGGTGATTTTCATTCATACGAGTTCTATAAACATATACCCACACACTTAATTTAATAAAAACTCATTTATTTAAGATTCACTCAGAAATTCCAGTACAGAACACAATAACGCAAAATATATACAATGAGGCTTTAAGGGAAAAACATTAAACCACCTAACTTTGCATGATAGTATACTTCCGATTTGATATTAGTCTCTAATTTAGTCTAGAATGGGAGAAATCAAATAAATTAAAGAAAAACTTGAAAATAGTGCATATTAGATCACATGAATTTAACATCCCATAAAGTAAGGTAATCGAAGATAAAAAGTAATAAGATGTCACGACCTGTTCCATGGGGCCTAGACGTGACTACACCAAGCTCGTCTTCCTTTGGCCAGGGGTTAGTGACTAGTACCTAAATGATTTTCCCGAATAGAGAAAGAATTGACTTAGAGATCTGTACACACTCAAAAAGGGAAACTGAAGTAAACAACCAAAAAAGTAAGGTAAAACCACAGTTACAACTATAAATTGAAAACAGTGGGCTGAAATAAAATCCCTAGAAACTGAAAAGAAAGTAAACAGCTGTCGCATATTCCCAGGAGCTCTACCTGGAGGGTAGTAGCTGTAAGTATGAAGTAGAAGAAGAGGATCATGACTAATCCCATCACACCAAGCTCCAACAAGTCCAGAACCTCAAAATTCTGACTCGAAGTGTCAGCAGTATACACCAAACACACACGTGCAGGTGAAGCCCATGCAGGGGTGATTATAGAAACTCAGTAGGGGAACCAGAGACCCCTGAAGGTCTCTCAGTAATACACAAAGGAAAACATCATAAGAAATACCACAAGGGTAATATCACAAGCATGATGTAAATCATGAAGCACAAAGAAAAATAGATATCCCACTCTAATAGTATAACCTTAAGGTTATTGGGATAGGGATGGATAGGCATAAAGCTAGATCATCCTATTCATAGTAATTCCACTACTAACTCGTATAGGTCACTGTATGCTGACCCGTATTGGTCTCTAGATGATGACCCATATTGGTCACTAGTGCTGACCTGTATTGGTCACTAGTGATGACCCGTATTGGTCGTTGGTGCTGACCCATATTGGTCACCGGTCCTGACCCGTATTAGACATTGTTTCTAACCCGTATTGGTCATTGGTATAGAGGTAGGGATGATTAGTCATAAAACTAGATCATGCCACTATGGAGTTTCTGATCATGACCCATATTGGTCGCTCTTCCTCTTCATGTCACAGCCAGCCACTAGATTCCCGCATGAAACAAGCCAGATCTCTACAATACTCTGATCCTCAAGCCATCATTCATATTTCAACCAGTATGAATTCCCACAAAAAACATATCCAAGGGACCACCCTATCATAGGGGTCCCAACGTGACAGATGATACGTTGACCGGACGCTCGGTCTGTGAGATATGGGAAGTTTTATAAAAATGGATCGGTTGGATTAAAGTATGATCCAACCCAGGTCACACGTCAAACTCTTTCAAAACTCACTTAGAGTATCTCCAAAGGACTGCCTTGTCACAAGGGTCATTATTCCATAGACTGAGCGTTGATCATACACCCAGTCTGTTAGTTACACCCCTTTCTATGAAACGGGGGTGATAGCACCTCGGTCCGGCCCAACTCGGTCGGGCCCACCAAAATATGCCAAAGAGACCACTTCCCAAAAGGGGTCCCATAGCCAATTAATACTTGTCAAATGGATACCTGGTTCGTCAGTTATGGGCGTTTCTTTATTCGAGGGACGATTGGGTCTGGGATAGGTCCGACTCAGTCAATCCGGCCCGACGTAACGAGTCTCGGGGTCTACCTGACCCCGCCTGGGTCAATCCCATTAAGGGTCATCCCGGTTCACTAGGTCTAGCCTGTCGGGGTTGGTCTGACCTTTTCGTGGGCCCGAGCCGCGGTTGGCCCGGCCCACTGGGTGGGGATCAACCCACCTGTGCTGGCCCGCTGGGCCGCATGTCTGACCCATTCGGCTGCCCACGTCTGGCCCGATCTTCCTGAAGGTGGACCACTTCACCCAGCTAGCTCCGTGGATGTGAGGCCATTTCTTCTGGTGCGATACGACACGGCACGGGGCCTCCCCGCCCCCTCCTACCGCCGGCGGAACCTATGGGTGCTGCCCTTCTACCCTACAGCTGGCTCGGGCCGGCCACCTCTGGCCACCGCGGCACACGATAGCATGCCCCTTCCCACCATTCGTGGCCGGTTGCCGTGGGCCTTCTCCAGCCACTGCCGATCTTCGTCGGCATGTCGTGCCGGTGATTGTTTTCGTGGGTCACTGGATGTGTTCCAATGGTCTGTTCTTGGTGCCTTCCACACCCAAGCACCTCCCGGATCACTACCACCATAGCGTGAACTTTTGTCTCGCATTTCCATCGAACTAGGAAAACCATCCCCGAAGAACGCAAAAAAAAAACAAGCAGAGGAGGGTTCGGGCCTTGTTCGTTTGGACTGTGCCCTCCATGTTAGTGTTAAAGCAAGAGGGAGGTAATTATTAATCACATTTTAATAATGTTGAACCCTGTTCAAATCCCCCACAATAAGCTCCCGAAAAATAAAAGAACGAGAAAAGGAATCGATGGAAAATCTTGAATTAAAAGAAAACCCATACCTTGATTCTTTAGAGATGTCGTGGATGGTGGTGCTTCCATGTTCGAGGGTATTGCAGATAAAGGAGAAGGTTCCCATGCATTGGTGTTAGTCATCCGTCGAAAGTCAGATCGATCCTACAACGGGCATCATCAATCCTCTATTCTCCGTCGGTGGAAGGCGTAGTGTCACTTCATCAGGGGTTCCTCACTTGAAGAAGCCATGCCAAAAACCCACCCCGAGGCCCATTTAAATAGGAGGGGTAAAGTCGAGCAATGCCTTGAGAAATTAATGAGGTTCATTAATTGACGTAATTAAGGTGTCTCATTAATTGACGTAATTAAAGTTTATCATTAATTATGCGAGGGGTGGTTATGAAACCATTGTGTAACTGTGCAATTAACACCCCATAATTAAAGGCCTGTCCACCTCCATGGTCTCCACCACCACTGCTAAAAAGGTGGTAGGAAAAAGAAAAATAAATAAAATAACAATTTTATATTATTTTATTATTTCTTTAAAAGTCGCAAAATCTATCTTTTTCTCTCGACCAACAATGGTTGAAGTGAACCTTCCCTTAAGAAAATCCCAGTGTTGTGGATTCAATGGTGCCCTTATATTTTTAATCCAAGCACCGGTTCAAAAGATATTAAACGCCGCCCCTGAGTTTGCTGAACGTACCCGAAAAAAGTTCATAAATTAATTTCGAGAACACCAGGCCTTAGAATTACACGCTGTGAATTTTCTCATACTTGTAATAATCCCAAATAATTTTTAAAAAAATTACATGGAATTTTACAGGTCTTTACATAGGACTTAAGAGCTTACTGGCATAGATCCAATTTGACCAAGGATGATTGAATCTGAAACCATCTGAAAGAGTAATCCCAAGAATTATGTGAGGGAGGATGGGATATCTCTCTCTCTCTCTCCACTACACTACTACTGTGTGTGAAATGAAGAGGAGAATGGATTTTAGGTTATAAGGATTTAGAGGCAACAAGTAATTATACCCTATTTTTTTAAGCTAATCAACCTATTTATGGAACAAAAAGGTAATTTACATTGTAAATTCCTTCCCTTATAGGGATTTATAGAATAATTTATGATGAAAGAAGGTTTTTAACTATAATTTAACTATTTATGAAATAAATAACTAAATCACGTCATAAATTGTTTGACAATAATAATTTTTCTACAGATCCATCTTCTTCCCAAAGCACTCCAATGTTACTGAAGGGTCCTTTAATAGGGTCTAAACCATCACAACTGAAACTAACAAAGGTTTAAACTAGAAATTAAAGGATCCAAACCTCATTAAATAAACCAAGAACATACAATCTCCCCTCTTTAAAAAAATCTAATCCCTGAGTTTCCCTTACGAGGGTGGTTAAGTGTTACATGAGAATAACTTCGACCACTAAGAACATATGTTGGCCTTTCACTCCCAAGCCTCATCCTATACTTGTATGTGCTGTAATAACTCCCATACTAGAGGAACTGGATTTCATTAGAGATCATTCATTCTCTAATCAATGATATATGTAGGATTCTCCTCAGACTATGAATCTACCTCCAACTCAAACTTTTCATGTTGAATAATATGAGATGCATCTGAATAATGATGAAAATAATAAGATACATAAAATATGTCATGAAAAGCCTTGTACCTATGAGGTATCTGCAACTGATTGGATACCAGACCAAATCTCTTCAAAAATCATGAAGGTCCCAACAAAACAAGGAAAAATATTACCCTGTCTCTTAATACTTTTGTGCCCCAGTCTATGAGAAACACATAAGAGAACCCAACCCCACACCTCAAACTATAATGTTCAGCGACAATGATCAGTGTAAGACTACTACCTAGATCATGTTGTATCCATATGCTTCTTGATAAGTTGTACCTACTATGATGAATTCTAAATGAGATAAGATCCTAGTATCACTAACTCTCTTGACTTTAACCAGTATAGTGGTGAATGAAATGACCTACTGTATAAATCTTCAGAAGGATCTATCTATATAGTTTCATGAAATATGATATTATAAGAAAATATGGAAATCAATAGGTGTTTCTACCAAGATACTATAAAATATAAGATTACTTCTTAGAGGTTTTCCTCTAACACCTTTATTATATGCTCATATTTGCTATCGGTCTATGGGTGATAGGCTCCACTTAATAATACCTGTGAACCTAGATCCCTTTGTAACACCTACTATAATCATGATTTCAGATGAGATTATATGAATGATATGATATTATGTGGAACTCCAGGAAGCCATATGATATCTATGACATATATCCTTCCTAAATCATCCACTAAAAATGCCTCTATAATAGTTAAAAAGTGAGCAAACTTTTTCAACCAGTATACAGTCACCCATACAACATCACAACCTTGAGGTGACCTAGGTAATCCCATCAAAAAATCAAATGTGATGTCATTAAATTTACACTTAGGAATAAGAAACGAATAAAAAATCCCTAATTACTGTTGGTGTTCCACTTTCACCTTATGATATGCGGAACATTGTGTAACAATACTAGGTATCTCCCTTTTATACTAGGCCACAAATACTAGCGATGCAAAGCAATATAAATCATGGTAATACAGGGATGCACTACCAAAGAGGAGGCATGATAATACCATATCAACTACTCCTTTATTTCTTCAGGTACCCTGATATGCTCATGAATTTTCAAGATCTCATCCATATCAACAACCAAACTAGGTGGTGGGCTATCACCTAAAATGCTCTCTTGTAGGACCAATCCCTTAGGGTCTTAAAGTTTCCTCAACTTTACTCTATCTTGAACTAAATAGATCACTAATAATGATGTGGGTACAGGTTTTAAATGATGTTCCTAAACCTCTAAATGCATATCAAAAAGGAGTTCTATCAACAACACTCACTATTGTCCTCCTAAACTGTATGTATCTGATTTATCCAGTTTAGAGAATCAGCAACACCATTTCATTTTCTAGGTATATAAGTGAGATCAAAGTAGAATGACTACATGTATTGAACACATATTCATTGAATGAGATTCAAGACACTATATGTAAATATGTACTTGAGGATTTTATGGTTTGTGTGCACCAAAAAAAGATCTCCCACTAAGTAATGTCTCTAATAGAAAAAGGCATGAATCAAAACTACTAGTTCGATATCATGAATCAGGTAGTTACACCCATGTGGCATCAAATGAGGAGGCTCAAAATCCATGAATCAAACTATCTACATCAGAATGGCTCCCAGAACGATCCCTAATGCCTTATTAAATACTGTATAGCCTATACAATGATTAGGTAAAATCAAGATAAAAAATGAATTTTATCTCTCTTTCAACACCTGAAATGCTTTCTATCATTATTTATACCATGTAAACTTGAAATCCTTTTTACTAAATCCCATGAGTGGTGTTGAAAGAAATTATAAATAAAATATAAATCATATGTATTATCTATATATCAATAAAAAAATTCATATGTCATGTATTTTCTTGGTCAACTCCAAAGAAACTACGGCTCCCCCCCTCATTGGGTCAACTAAGACTCTTTCTCTGATATGATGTGACCTAGGAAGTAGACCTTATTGATCCAAAAGTGAAATTTTGTGATCTTATAATATAGTTGGTTCTCACTCAGTTTTCTAAAAATAATATCAAGATGTTAGGAATGTTCGTGTCGAGTATGTGAGTACCCAAAAATGTCATCCATAAAGACAACATCAAATAAATCCTGATATGAGTGGAAAACCCGATTCATTAAATCTATGAAGACTGATGGCATGTTTTTAAGGTCTAACAACATGAACATATAGTCAAACAAGACATCTATACTAAAAAATGATGTATGTGGTATATTTAATGGTTTATATAATAGTATTGAACCCATACTCCTAGATTTATTTCTAAAATCATAAAATTTAAACTTATGGATTTGATATTGATGATGGTGACACAATTTTATCCATCCAAAAATTACAACATAAAAATGAAATATTGATTCACTTACACACCTAAGTACCTTTTAGTTTTGTAGTTTTAGATAATTATGATAAGATATTACATAAATATTATCCATGTTTGGAGTCGGTGCAGATCCTCTCTCACTTTCCTTTAGAGGTAGATCACTAGAAAAGTACAAAATATGACCCATCTTACTGAAATCCTAAAGCTTGAATGGATCCTTAATACATCAGGCCTTCATATGTACTATACTACCACACTGATAGAATACCACTTGGCTATCTGATCTCTCTCTAGAAATAACAGATCCCATGAGAAGACTTAAAATGGAACTTCCTGCTTCTAGTTGAATCAATTTTGTGTCTAAGATCCAAACCACCCAAGATCACACCTTCCAAAACTCTTAGATTATGCTTAGTAATGAGTGTCTAATTCACTACCCTAGATATGATAGTAAATAGGAATGTATTCACCTACGATTGGATTTAATACCTGAGACCATCCTAGAATCTCTTAGCCCTAGATAAATTATCACCTAGAGGAATCAATGCGAATAATGGAACTGTGTGAAATGTGTGGAGTATTGAATAAAAAACAAATCACCCTACTCTAAGTTCATAAACTCTGTGGATATGTTATACTTCAACGTCTCAATATAGAATTAATCATAGAAAGACACCTAGAAATACCTCTAAAATATATCCCTTTGATAATCTGCCTAAGTAATAACATCCCACCATCACATGATAGATTCTCATAGCATGTACATATCAAGATTCACTCTCCTCTCAAGAGGTGTCTCAAGATGCTCAAAAATAGATAGCATGGCCTCTAGCCATGACTCCCTAGCCTGTGGACCACCATCCCCTAAAAAAAGGGGATAATATTTCTCTTGAAACGCATGCATCAACTCTACCTTAGTCAGGGTAGGTCATAGGGCTCTATACATGGTCTAAATGGGTGATAATAATTTCTCTCGAAACTCGGCATCGACACCCAAATCAGGTATAGAAGGAGGTTCCCCAATTGGTACTATTGTAGGTAATACTTATGGCTTAGGGACCACCTCCTCTATAGCATAGTTATCACCACCCTCATGGAACGTGACCCAATGATTTCATGGAATCATAACTCTACAAATTCCAAGTTAAAACCTTAAAAAATGTTTAATAATGATCTGGATCATAAATATAAGAATATTATAGGTTTAAGACTTCCTATATTAGAGTCACACTCCTACCTGCTTCTAAATCTATGTCTAGGAAATGTATAAGACAATAAACAACAACAAAAGATACTACTTAATTCCCACTACTATGCATGGGTAAGGTTCAAGTTCTATTTTTTATATCAATGGTCCCAATTGACAACGTTTCAATTGAAATTTATACAGGAAAACACCCTTTAAGTTATAATTGGTATCACCATTTAATGAATACCATTTCATTTAAATTTTAAGTATCATCAATTCATACTCATTTATGTATATAATGGTCTAGTTATATGAGTTAAAATTCCAAATTTATAAAGTAATGCACTTTATAGTTTGAAATGAGAATGTCAAGTAACTGTAACTAGTTATTTTCATTCAAAATCAAAATATAAGAAGATAATTTATGATGATTTGATTATATGGGTTACCCTCCCAAAATTATAAAGTCCTATACACTATAAATTATTCTTAGCACCTATTTAATAACATCTATAAATATTTTATCCCATTAAACCATTGGTTCATGGCTCATACATGCCATAATTAGTTAATTAAAGTTCCACCATCAAGTTATACACGAAAAACCCATTTTGGTTAATACAGACACTTTAATAACCATTCTTATATAACGAGAAAACCAAATCATTCTATCACAAAGAAAAAATACTAGTAAACATGGAAGTAATCACCCAATAATGGTATACAAGTAAGCATACTGAATAAATTCCCAGACTTGGTATATATATAAACATGGCATATAATCAGGAAGTCACGAAATGTTAACATACTGCAACCATTGTAAGTAGTAAAAATAGATGTGGCATGGAATGTGAATCATAAATTTATTAATATAATGTATGAGATGATATATTTTTTCCTCATTGGACCAAGGGAAATGAAATCCCATCATAATAATAAATTCCACATATCATATGCATCATCCAATGATGAAATCAATATAGATGTAATAAGTATAATATAGAACAAAAATTCAATATCCCATGCAATTTTATTTTTCCTTATACATGGGATAAATACTCCCAGAAACTGGGTTATTACCAAATTTTGACACATTCCTAGTCTCTTGGATACCAACCAAAATAATATGAATAAAAGAATAGAATTATCTGATACAACTTTGTGATGTACCAACCTAGCTCACTCGATAACATTAGTTAAATCAGTTTCAACATGGCCTCTTGCATGCCTCCCCATATTCCAGAGGCTACTGACTAGCAGTGAGGGGCTGTAAGAGTATAGAGGAGAGACTATACCATCATGTTCAGAGTGTGTCATAATAGTAAAATAATAGTAATGAATATTGGAATAATAATAAATAACTAGTAGCGGAAGAGTAAATGATCTAGTTAAAATAGAAAGGTAGATAAATCAAGTGCCCATAGTAGAACGCTTTCCCTTTTCCCAACCTACATCCATGAAGTTTTTCTAGGTACCAATAAGTGCCTAGAATAGTGTGTGATATATACTTAGTAACCCACAACCAATTGTGTCTAAGGTTATTCAGTATGTGAATATATAAAGAATTATTGTACCTATAATAATATAAACTATGACTGAAATAGATAAATCACATGTCGAACCAGGTATGAAAAAGGACACTCATCTGATACCACCAACTTTAGCATAAGCCTAAATATCTCTAAATGATTACCAATTATGACTCGATTTATAAAAATAGATCAATAACCGACTCATATCCAAGGTTCCCCCCATCGATAACATCAATATAAGGGATGAAGACATCCCATAGAATTTAATACTTGATAAATGAATGAAGAAATGCCTTAATTAAGGTGAATCTATAACTAAATCCATGTATGTTATTTGAATTGATAGAAACATCACTTATATTAATGTATCACCTAATTTGTTCCAACTTAAGATCATCTAATGAATTATGTTTGAGGAACCCATGTATTACTACAAGTGTACTCTAAACCCATCACCCTACAGGTCCATCACTGGAATTACTCATAGGGACCTAGGTATCACCCTAAGATTGACATAATAATAAGCACTTTGCTCACAGTCCATCCTTGTAATCCCATGTAAGGATCCCAAGTGTCACTCTCAGAATAATGTAATCTATCCACCTATGTGTAACCATCAGTGGAATTCATATGAGAACCCATGTATCTCCCACTGCGTGATGTAAATCCATTTAATAATTCATTTTAATTCAATAATCCCAATGATCCAATCCATGGAATTCCACATAGAAGACTATGTATCACCCTCGACATGGAATAATGAATGCTCATGGTTCTAAATCTTACCATACCATCTAAAAATGCATTTAAATCATAATGACCATTTCATTTAAAGGATAAAAACTCATCATAGAAGAAGGTTCAATAACAAAGACTAGGATTAGAAGGACTAACAAGGTATTAATCAATCCAATTAAATTATTTAATCTATCTCATTTAATTAAACAACCACTCTATTAGAAGGGGAAATAACACACCTCTAAAGGTGAACCAATTTCATAAGAAATGAATTGTTATTTTTTCTATCTTATCGACACACCCAAGGGGGTGGTTATATGTGGGGTTCTCACCCCTCATTGGCGATTTCAGGTCACATGGGTCCTATAAACATATGACCACACATTTAATTTAATAAAAACCCATTTATTGAATGGTAGCTCAAAAATTACAGTGAGTAACATAACAAAAAAAATTCAATAAGACTTTATGGGAAAATCATGATACCACCTACCATAGATTTCTAGTATACCCCCATATGATATAAAATTTTGATTTTGTCTAGAACAAGAGAAATTGAAGAAAATTATGAACACCTAGAAAATTGTTCATATTAGATTATATGGATTTAGAATTCTATAGATAAAGGTAATAGAAGATAATAAGAAAGAGGATTAAAGAGATTACTGGCATGGATTGAATGTGACCAATGATGATAGAATCACACACTGTATGAAGGAGTAATCCTAAGGCCTATGTGATGGAGGATGGGATATATTTCTCTCTGTTTCACCAAATATTTCCGTGAAATAAAGAGTAAAAGGGATTTTAGGTTATAAGGTATTAAGGGTGAAAGTATAATTCCCCCATATTTAACCTGCTCGACCTATTTAGAATAAAAATAAGGGATTTATGCTATAAATTCCTTCTCTTACAAGTTTTTCATGAGATGATTATGGTGAAAGAAGGGTTTACGATATAAATTAACTATTACAGTTTAAATCACTAATTTATGATGTAAATTATTCTCCAGTCAAACTTATACTCCATGCCCTTCTTCCTCCCAAAAGCACTCCAAAGTTCATAATGGATCCTTTAACTAGGTCCAAAATAACACAACTGAACCAAATAGTTGTTTAAATAGAAAATTAAAAAATTATTTCCTCATGAGAAAAATCAGGATCTTATAAAATATATCATAGTTCAACCCTTCATGCTAAGGTTTAAAGGAAAAAATACATAACCAACTAGAAATATAGGGGGAGACCCAAAATGACAAAAAATGTAAGGAGTAAAGTGGGGGAGATCCCAACACAAGTTCCAAGAGTTCAAACAATGAACATGGTCAGTGCCACTATATGCCACTAAGCCCTACTGATACCAGGTCCACTATAGTCACTACTAATCTGTCTTTAGACTACATAAGATGCACCACATGTGGGAAAATACCATGTAGGGGTTAGTATATACATACCTAGTATAATTCCCTAAAATCCAAAAAGGTATAAATATAAATAGAAATTTTAAGATCCATCCATAAATCAAGAAGGTGAAGAAAATAGGACATCAGATATTCTCATAAAGAAACTGAAGTTATAGAGAAAGGGGATATCCATCTATATATACAATTAAGAATGATGAGTCTACCTATAGCTCCAAATATTGCTTCACAAATTACAAACAACCTCCACAACAACATAAGATACATATTGAAGGGCCTACTTCTCACTAATTCATGTCACAAGCAAGGGATAATTATCTACTATCCCTGAATCTTGAAAAAAATCTCAATAATATGGTGGTCCCATACCTCACCACTACATAGATTATTCAAGGGACCAATAATCCATTGGAGGACCCACCCACCGCCAAAGCTTAATAATGATGAGTCAAATCCATAGATAGAGGAACTAATCCCTTTTTAATGTGGGGAAGTTCCACTTTACTAGTATAAATTATATATAGTACCTGTAACCTAGAGAGATAAAAGAGAGTGATGACCCCCATAACACTCCATTGATCACACCTGATGACTGCTATAAACTAAGAATCATTAAAAGAATCATCCCACTAGCATAACCTCATGTCGTATCTCTTCTTCCAAAAAATGTGATGTTATGTTCTATGTGGAAGTATAATCAAGATATGCTACTCATAGACCCAATTATTAGTTCCCAATAAGGATATATGCAAGATCAAAGTCTCATAAAAAAGTACAAAATGTGTACATAGTGTTACACAATGTGTGACCTCTGTTGGAAACCTAGGCATGTCCTCACCTACACACCGATTGGCTGGACATGTTGATCTACACAACATGTACATGGTGTAAAAAAAGTTTCTTTCCAGCCTGAGGGCATGCCTGTGTACTCCAATCCATTCCCGTATAATATGGCCTTTGCCCATATTCACTAGGTATGTACACAAGGTACACAACTCAACATTCTATGTATATATACATGGTGTGTCCCTTTTGGTATATGGTGTGAATACCACATGAGGTTTTGGTAATGTAACTTCAGCACATAGCTTTTCTTCCTTAGTTGGGTAACATTGTGTGTGGTCTTGAACATAAGGCATGTGATAGTTATATCTCCCAAAACTATAGCTACCATAGTAAGGGTACTACGCAACATATGTTCCTAGACTACACATTGTGTATGTTGGGACTTTATAGAAACCAAATAACTCTTTAAATATGTTTCTCAAACCTCTTACACCACCATTTCCACATCAAATCATGATAAGGAATTGAGATCTAAGGATATGAACTCTTGATATATCATTGGTGAATAGATTTCGACC
Source organism: Viscum album (assembly GCA_963277665.1). Lineage (NCBI taxonomy): Eukaryota > Viridiplantae > Streptophyta > Magnoliopsida > Santalales > Viscaceae > Viscum > Viscum album. Next base: position 390,879,728 of record OY728147.1, on the reverse strand, counting down.
ACCTGAACCAAATGTGTTTCATATCTTTCACATTAAACTTCTGCATCGCCTCTCCTATATATGAATAACCACAATCAAGCCTCTGATCCATGTTTCTAACAATTTAATCCCATATATTATCATGATCCAATCATAATAATCTGATTACCAAATTTTTCATGCATTCACCAGGAATCCAGGGTTCGATCATTCTCAAATCAGGACCAACAATGTCAAACCGCAACCTTATGGACCAATGGTGAAGAAAATAAAGAAAAGTGGGAGAAAATCATAATAATAAAGTGAAAAACATCATTGGTCAGTACGATATAATCCAAATATTTTATAATGTGGAAACCAAAGTGGAATAACAGGTGAAACCATTAAAATAAATATATGGGATCATGCGAAGTACAATAATTTATAAAAAAAATTTAGTTCTATTCTTAGATTATAAATTAAGGGTGGAAAACCATAAAATATCATTTTTACCTAAATAATCGATCTATAGTTGGTGAAAAATTCATCCTCTAGTGATAAAGATGAGGACCTCATTGCATTTTCTATCTGCCTCACGCTTCTCCTAGATCATTTATTGATCATCATTTCCAATCCACCAATTCCAGCACTCTCCTACTCTATAATCTCCATAAGATATGTGTATAAACTTGGTGAGTTGAAAAAATGGAATATTTATATAGAGTTAGCAGTTTTAGTTTATTAAATAAAATATATAAAATAAAGTCTTTATTTTACTTAATGAACCACTAAAAATTGCCTTGAACTAGAATCCCAATGTTGGCTAGCTCTATATTTCGCTTAGGGTAAACATCACATTATAGAAAAAACCATGGTCTTGGATTTCCCATCAGAGTTACCAATCAATAGAAAAACCATTTAAATCTAAAATATGAATTAACATGGTTTAATATATATTAGAATTTTTAATTTATTAATTAAGAGGTCTTACAGTATCTAAACAACATGCTGAATCCATGAAAATATATATATATAAATATATATATATATATATATATTTAAATATTCAAATTACTAAACCAAAAAAACTAGTCATTAAAAATGGGTTGAATTTATGAGAAATTAATAAATTATAAAATTATAAAATTATATATTAAATGAATATGGAAACAGAATAAAAGACAATTGTACTTTGAATCAATGGATTTAAAGACCCCAAAGATGTTGTGATTCAACCTATGAATAAAGAATGAGGTCTTGAACTAATATCTAAATTTTCCAGATGTAAAATTAAAGTCTATGTTGTTTCAATTGAATATCCCATATTGTGAAAGGAATATTCCATACTATAACATAACCTATGACATATTTTTATAAAATAAGGGAAGAATGTTTAAATTCATTTTCTATGAAAATTAATCAAGAAGAGTCTTGATATGATTTATAAAAGATTAAATGGATTTTTTATGAAAAAATGATAAATAAAAAATGATAAAAAATATAAGGAAATAGTAATATTGGTATTACACTAGGTAAAATTTAGGTAAATAAAATAAATGATAATGTAAAGACACACCGATTTAGAAATGAATGAGAAAGTAAATGAAGATATTGGGGGAAATTCCACGCATAATATGTTTATAATGAGTCTAGGATCATGTCATTAATATTTTTATGGAATATTTTCTATATTATAAATATATAAAATATATTTTTTGGTTACCTATATATAAAATTAGAGAATATAGATAAGTGTAGTGAAACTGAGAGTATGTTGTATTAAATGAGAAAAATAAGTGAGAACTCTCATGGAAGAAGAAGATTAACCCGATCCGGTGTTGAAGAAGATATACCATATTGGTATTGAATTTAAGTAATAATAAGTGTTAGTCAACCTAGTTCCCTTGAACAGATCCAGTAAATGTTGAAGAATAATAATAATAAGAACATCTTCCTATAATACTCTATATCATAGAACTAGTGAGAAAATAATAAAATAAAGAAGATTATAAGAAGTATGAAATGAGTACAACATAACAGATCAATATCATGAATCATAAGACCTTGAACATTGAGTGAGATAATCCTATGAGAAAATTTGGTATAAGATCTAGGATTTTGGCTAAAAACATAGACTGATTTGTATGATGTTAATATTAAAGATATAAATGTAGTCAAAGAATATATGTTTGAGAGGATAAAGATATTATTCTATAGATGCATTGATATCCTCATCTTAAATATGATATTTTATAGAAGGAAGATGCTTCAAGACCATTTAGAAGACTAAAGTGTAGCAAGATACTACATACCCCATGAGATAATGGACATGGAAATGGTTTCAAGATGACATGTAATGTAGTCTAAAGTTTTGGTAAAATACATAGGTACAAGATAGTCCATGAATAACACTACTTATATTGATTTCTAGAATATAGTTGGGAATTTATGAATTATATATTCGAAGTACAATATGGTTTAGGTTTTTAGGAGCGGATAAACCTTATAAAAACATTATGTGCTACATTTACTTTCCATAATGAATTGCATGTTAGTAAAAGAAAATAGATAAATTCATATTATAATCAGCAATGGGGGTTTAAAGACCAAATGGGGTTAAATATTAAAAGATAAATTGGAATTTTGAAAAATAATGTTTCCATACCTGATTCACCCCCTCTCAGGTGACTATATTGGTCAGCTGGGATTCAAAAAATCCATCATGGAATAATTATCCATGATAATGGAAGGGTTTTCATAAAAATAGATAGAAATAAATAATCCATAGATAAAAATTATATTATTTATTTAAAACATATCCACAATGAAACAGAAAAAACATTAATGGATATTGATGCTGATGAAAACTACTTTATAATAACATTATAAAATTATTTAGAAAATGAGAATAAATATCCCTTAAATTTTGATAAAATGTTAAAATTAATAAATTTTAAATAAACGTTTTTAAAAATATTGATAATTTGAATAAAAATTACATTGATTAATTGTGAAAATTGTAAAAGGGATTTTTATAAAGAAAAAAAATTGTGGGAGAAATTGTTTGAGTGAGAAACATAATGGAAGAGATATAAAAAGATTCATTTTAAAACTTTTTAAGTAATTAAAATTCAATATAATTTTACCTTAAGAAATAATTGAAGTATAGATAATGAAATTTAGGAAAAAATATAAATAATGTGGTTATAGAGGAGAAAATTCCCAACTGAAATGAAAAGATAAAGAAAATTGCACTTAAAAATATTATTTTGGGTGAATTATGAATCAAAGAGTTTGGAAATGGTGAAAATAAATTTGAGTCTCTAATATAAAAATAGGATACATAAAATTATTATGTATATGAAAATTAAATGTACATTCTCATAATTTATGTTTAGGTATCGATAATCTCAAGTCAGGAGAAGGATCAAGAAAAAACCCTTACCTTGATTCTTGACTTCCATGAATGTGATCTAACCACCTATTTAATAAAAATATATATGTCATTAAATTATTTTATATCCATATTTATATATAATAACCTTTTAACTATTCAATTATATTCATTTATTACCTATATATTAGTTATTTATGGATTATTTTTGTCATCTAATGCTTATAGTTTTGATTGTATAATACTAGTTTTAGTACAGATGTGTTGATCTTAATTCATTAAAAATAATTTAATAATTACTAGATTAGTCAAGGTAGTGGAATAATAGAATTTTAAGGGATTATATATTACCATGCATATTTTATTGATGGTATGAGTACGATTCATAATAATGGAATTCACAATGTTTATGTTTCAGATGACATTACTAATAACAATGAGTTACATTATAATAAACATTATTTTTTGCGTAATATTCCTAGAACCATAATAATAACATAAATTACACATTAATTTCATATATTAAGGTGAGGAATCGACAAGTTCATCCATGAGACCCAAGTTCAAATTTGGGTGGAGACATAATTTCCAGGTTAATGTAGTAGGGACTATAGCAAACACTGTAGAAGACACTATAGTTGGTATTGTAGCAAGTACTGTTCGGTACTGTACCAACCAGGAAATTTTCATTTGTTTGGGATTTCGGGTCACCCATTTGGTACTCAAGTCCTTTAAGGCCTTCGAGCAACCCAAGGCCTTGGGCTAGTAAGGATTTTGGGCCACCTCAATGCTTTCAGGCCCCCTCAAGGCCTTCGGGCCACCTCAAGACTTTTGGGCCACCTGAAATTGTGCTTAATTGTCCAGGAAGACTATAGGAGGAGTAAAATCCAAATGAAGATTAAAATAAGGTGCATTAACTAGAGCATAAGCTAATAGATTTGGAAGAAAGAGAGGTTAAGGCATTGTCATCGGGACCAGCGTATGCATGTACGGGAAGCCTAGCCGAACAACCATGTGAAGGTGGAGGGATTACATAACGATATGGAAGATGTGGAGGAGTACTTCCTAGTAGTTATAGTCTGGATATTACCTCTAATACTGAAGGTTCATTTAATGTCTAATCCTACAAGCCTTTTAAGGGTTCTCCCTCATCCCTTGAAAGAAAGATTATCAAAAATCAATATAAAAGAAGGCCTTTGGGCCATTCAGGTAAGAAAGAACATGCTATACTAATAAAAAAGTAAAAGTAAAATGTTATATTGTAGTAATATTATTTTTATAGTTGCATAATTATGTTTATAGATAAAATTTTATATGTGAATGAGATTTTAGAATATTTTAGGTGATAATTTAATTGAATAAGATAGAGAAGAATTAGATAGTTTGATGAATTCAATCCTTAAAATGAGATCCATCTTAATAAAAATTTTGGGCCTCCTTCTTGGGACAGAAATCTACCGAACATGAAAGAGTATTTTAGGAGTGGTAATTTGGGTTGGTATTTAAGTGTAAACCAAATTGGAGAAGTGTTTTGGGATGGGTAGAGGAGGCTTACTTTTATATTTTTTCTTGAGATACATATTTTCCATTTCTCTTCTTTAATGGTTAACGATGGCCATTTTAACAAGGAAAATGGACTATAAGTGGAAAAATAAAGAGTATCATTTTTTTATTTTTATAAGTACTATACATAATTTCAATCATATAATATATTTTACCTTTTTATAGGTAATTGGTGTCATTAAAAATTCACACCAGTAACTCATTTTTTCACCAAAAATGAAATTAACCCTATAACCTAATTTTTATGCCATAATTACAAAAACGAAATATATTAATCAAATTAAATTCTTAAATTCATAAAATTTAAATGTTTCATAAATATAAATAAATTTATAAAAATAATATTTATTAATTAATTTTTTTTCTCATGTAATGATTGATTACATTTTACTTATTTCCAATCATAATTTATTTAATTGATGTTAATTTCTTATTATAAATGCCTAATATATTATTTATTATAAATTTTTCATTTTTTAAAAATGTTAATATTTTCATTATCATATTTTTAATATACCCATTAGTTATATGTATTCCTAATAATGAATTATATTTCCAACTATCATATTATCAATTTTCACTCCAATATATAGCCTTACATAATTCTATAAATTCATTCATTCGACTCTTTTATTTACTTATATAAATATCTATAATATTCTTAATTTAATTTCTTTCCATAGTTATAATCGAAGGTATGATATTAAAGGAAAACCATGTGGATAATTATTTGAATTTTTAGTGTTTTTTTAATTGTGTTTTTATTCCTCTTGTAATACTTATAATAATGTTTATTATTTTTTTATAAGTACTAAGAAACATTATTTTATCATAACAAAAGAAATTAGAAATGAAGAATCCATGTAAAACCATTAATGAAAACTAAAACCAAGTATATATGTATAATTAAGAACAATCATGTATTCCTTAAACAATAGATTACTACTACATCCATATTTGATCATGCTTGATAAATATCACACAAGGGTATCAATTGAACTCTTCTCTATATGGTGTATATATGGGTTGAAACTGAATTTCCCATATCAGAGGAAAGATATTATATAGACCCATGATATGCTAGTATCTCACTTAGGAAAGTGGGGGGGGGGGGGGAAATATGATAAGGGTAGAATCAATAAGAGGTATGTGACTCATTCGTGAAACCCATCACAATGGGTTTGACCTCTTATATATCCCATTATATTTTCAATATCCAACCATGAATTAAAAAAATGCTTGAGTAAAGATTAATACATATTTATTCATGTGAACATTTATATTATGGGTGGTAATTTTAATCTACCATATTATATATATAATAATGACTACTAAGGATGAAGATGATTTGAACATTAACCCTTAATGTTGAAATATCCATATATGTGGTAGGTTGTTAGTGTGAATCGTATGGAATAATTACTCTCACCTCTTTTCCATATGACATTATCATATTGTAATATACAATATATCCATGTATACATCATATGTTATAAGTATTTATGTTATATATCCATCAATATCCCACTTACACTAAATCCTAATACACATTATTATATTTCATAATATTATTGTATCACATACAATAACAAATGAGATAATATTGAAAAATATTTTTGGAAATAATTCAAAAAACTTTTGAAAAGTTATCATCAATTTCACCATGTATCACATCATATAAAATACCTTTTTAATTCCAATCCAAAAATCATTTTTGATAAACTCTAAAACACTTTTGGAGTATCTATCTGAGTAAAACTCAATCCTTATTTAATCAAATAAAAAATTTGAACCCACCAGTTTTGTATCATTGATAACAAATTTTAATCACTAAATCCATAAATTTAATAAAATAGTGGAATATAGAAAAATATTAGTGATACTCAAACTACAAATGGATCTGGAGTGATCTTCATTAAACACATGTATCTATAAACATGTTTCCACCAATTTCATCATATATCAACATGAATTTTCATATGATCCCTTTGTCTATGACATAAAGTAACCATAATACATTGATTATGTCAATATATTATATGAAACTCATATGTTTTTAATTATTTTAGTATACATTTACTAGGGTTGTGAATAAATCACATGTAATCTAGTTTTATGGATAAGAATATCACATGCCCCTTACCTATAAGATTACACAACATATACCATTACTAGGTATACCTATACACTTCCTCAACCTATCTCAATTAAAGTCCCATATTTTATACTCATCATACAAGAGGAAAAATACCATATTAGTTAAGATACAACCGATGAAATGATCAACAATATACCTAACTTCCTCTTGATTAGCTAAGCCTCGAGACTTTTCAAAGAAATGTATCAAAGTATGAAGGTTTTTATGATAGGTATCTTGATAATAAAAAATATTGATGACTCCAAATTTTAACTATGTATTCCTAGTATAAAAAATAAATAATTTATAACACTTTATGTGGTATATTAAATGTGTTATCCAAGTACACAACCCATTTTGTGCCTCATGAGGGTATTCCATATATCAATATAAGAATTTTACCCAAACTGTCCTTAACATTAGTTAAAAACTATAATACTACATGAAGAATATTGTTTTGGGATTACTGAAAATCATACTTTGAAAGGTCAATTATCATTTAAATTCATTATATATATATATATATGTATGTATCTATATATATCTTTACATTCAACTAATGTTAAAGAATAATAAAGTGGAGATTTCCTTTTTTTTAACATGATAAATTTTATATCCTTAAATTTATTTAGAAATACATAAAAAATCAATATATAAGAATCCATATAACATATCAAATATGATATATTTCCTCATAAACCTTATGTTTACTTTAGTTTCAAGGGTTTTGTTAAACTCATTACATCTCTATGTAATTCCCGCTACAAAAATATTTGAACACTTGACAAAACCCTAAAAATAAACTCTTTAATGGGTAATATCTATAAATAATGATAGTTTTAATAATGGAAAGACTTAGATATCATATTCCAAATGTTTAAATCCTTGAACAAATATTCAAAATCCTTAAATTTATAACACTAAATGTTACAGTGTTATTGAATCTTATTGTCTAATTAGAACACTTTTTATGTTTATCATCATCATTATTAGAAATATTTACATAAATTTATTTCCTTGAATGTTATATTCACTTTTTTACTTTTATTGGTATAATATTTTATTTTATAACTTTTAATTTATCTAAGGTCAAACATACTCTCATTAGCTTCTTAGGTACTATATTATTTTCAAAATATCATTCTAAGATATATAAACTCCTTTTATGTTAGGAAATAACACTTATTTACTTGATTGGGAATGTTTAAGAAACAAAATATTAATTAAATATCAAATATTTTATTCTATTAATTTTAGAGAATTTTCTTGACAATAATATTATGATTTAAAATATTCCAATGATGACTGGCAGATCAAATACCTTATATTCTGAAAATCATAAATATAAACACTTTTTGTCCTAGATATTTTTTTTTATCATTTTATCTTTTTAAAAAAATATATAGAATCTAATTAATTACAAACCATGTGCATTTAATCTATCATAAATTTTTTTTCGTAACAATATTTATTAATACACAATTTATCTTATCATATAAAAGATACGTGATGAAAAAACCAATCTTCAATTTTAAACCCATTTGAGCTTGATATATCAAATTACATGATCTAGAAACAATTTTCTTCATCATTTGAATACATTCTAAAATATATATCAATATTTACCTTGGTTTTTAACTCATATATACTTAAAACATGTGTAAAGGATACATTTGGTGTCATATACCCTTAAAAATAAAATAATTCATTTCTATAAAACTAATACCTAACAAAATATTTCCACAAAATTTTGTAATATTCTTTAGGTAATATAAGAAATTCCATCACATAGAAACATTCACCTTACTTTCTTACTTTACATATAGGTTTCAATAACCTTTACTCACTATTTTATGACATAATTTTGGAATTTTTAACTAAAATTTCTTCTTTTGATTTGAAAATTTACCCACTTGTATTTGTGATACAATACTATAAACTAAAAATCACATATCCTAATTCATTTTTACTTACCATATTGAGAAAATATGTTAAAAATATTATTAAAGGATTCAAATTTTTAGAAAATTTCAATAAATGAAAATATATAGGTGAATCATACTATATGATTAATCAATTTCAATACATATCCATAAATATTCCACTTACACTAAAATATTATAAGAACGTTACTCAAAACTTCACAACTCATTATAAATTCTTATAATATATTTGGATATGGTTTACTAAACTCTATTAATTTTGAAACAAAAATTCTATTAAAATTCTATTCCTTATTTTAAGGCCTATCCATGTGATCCTACATGCCTTTATTATTTGGAAAAAAATGTGTATTCCATAAATCTTGAATGTAAAAAAAGAACATCCTCTAAAAATCATCATTTATACCCAATATATAAATGATTTTTTTGTTATATAAATTATTAAAACTAATATATTTTTATAAACATTACCACCATAATATGTATCCTATATATAATATGTTTTTTGACCGAAACTCATGCTCCCAGATCTAGTGCCTAAAACACATAGTTTACAAATTGGATTCAGTACCGACCATAGCTTCCTGAACAAAAATACCCTAAAAGTTATATTACATAAAGAAAACATTGAATTTAATATATTCCCAATACCTTTTAGTTTAATATATTTAGATAATTAGGAAAAAACAAAAAATAACAAAACCCATGACTTTCTCAACTGGTAGATATTTTATTCACCATATAAGGTTCTACTCAGTCCATAGTAAGTCTTAAACATCTCTGATAAATTCTCCAAACATGATATCCTATTAGACATATTATTTTCAATTATTTTCTTTTTAACTAATGGAAATGGAAACATAAGAAGGGGTGAGTTCAAATGCTCAGTAATGGAAAACATACAACAATGGAAATCATGTCATAAACATGGGCTAAATATTATGGTAGGATTAGAAAATAAAAAATTATGGAATAATATAATGAAACTGAATGAATAATATATGCACAAATAATAATATAAATAAATAGGAAACATGATATCAATAAATGATTCCTTAGCAATGAAATTCCTAAAATTAAACAACCAGTTCCATAACCTAAGCCAAGAAATAATGATCTTAAACATCATGATATTACCATCAAAGACATTTTTCTAAGAAATAATATGTTTTGGGATGGATTACATGAAAATAAATAATATAGTTTTTCTCATGAGACCTATTGATTCATCTAGAGGCTATATAATACTGATACCCACCCATCACTTGTTTAAGTCTAATGCATTTATCATATGAGATTATTAGTAGAAAATATATAATAAACTCTTAAAATAATCATCCTCAATATAATAACAATATATAAAACCCCAATACTTTACTCTATTTAAATAAAAGGTAAATCATGATCATAATCCATTTGGAGGAAGAAGGTGGATGGTCAAAAAATACATAGTCAACATGCTAGTAATCGGTTGTATTGGAATAACAACACATGAAAAAGAAATAATTTAAACCATTTCTATAAGGCCCCAGCCTTAAAACTTACTTAGTCTTGAGTTATTACAAGATTACACATTGAGGATCTTTTCAGGTTTAGAATTTTAGAGAATTAGATCATAAAACTTGAATTAAATTCCACATTTAAACAAAGTGGTTACATAAAAGATAGTATTCATTTTTTCCATCAATTGAGGCATATTTAAAATAAAACATGTATTCTTTCTTGAAACTTCCTTGACACTATCATCATATCATGTACCATTCCCTTGACCTGTGAAAAACATTTCAAAAACTTGGTATGAGTATAAAAATCTCAGTAAGGGTTATAAAAAGTATGGAAAGGAAACATGAGTACATATATACATAAGAATGAAATCATACTTTACCCATAAAACATAAGCACTTTAACATACCTCATAAAATCATGAGTTAATCATAGAAATAATAAGACATAAAGGTAACTTGAGGAATTCATAACATTCTTACACAGGGAGTAACCCTCTTGGTTACGTTTGGAATACCCATCACAGTATATTCCCTAAATCTCTTCAGAGAAACCTTAACTCTTAACTCCTTCGCGTTACCCAATGCATTGGAGAGCTATATCAGGCTCACCCACCCTTAGTTTATCATGGAACCACCCGTCTCCATAACAATGCCCAAGAACCGTAACATAATCATAGCACATAACTTAAGCATAAAGGAAAGATAACATTCCCACATTGTAATAACAATATAACATTTTAAGATATTGAAATAATGAATCCATTCTAAAAACCATTTTCAAAACCATTTAAAACATTTAATAAAGAGATTTTTAAATCAAATTGTACCATACCACATTGAAGCTTTTAACATTTTAAGCCATTAATATACATATAAATAAATCCTTAAAACCATTTTGAAAACATGGATATTAATGAGAAATATTTATAAGATTAAATCATTAAAACATTTAAAAAGATATTTTAGTTAAAGGGTTTTTAACAAAATGAGAGACACTTGAATAAAATAATTGAGGAATAACATTTAATAAAAACTTTATAATATCATGAGAATAAAGGGATTCATGATATAATATTCCAAATGAAAGTATATACACCATATAAGAGTGAATTGTTCCATAACAACAATGAAGTCTCAATGGAAATGTAAATTGAGATGAAATCCATTATAAAGATGGTATCCTTAAATTAAGGATAAATCAATCTCATAATTATGTGCGAAAAATATAAATACACCCAATATAAGTGGATATTAAGTGTAAAATAATCAAAGTCCATTCACACATATTAAAAGGATGACATATTCAATAACTACATGTTGAACCCAAAGAAATCGAAATTGGGATAAGAAGTTACCTTGACAGCCTAACGACGTCACATCAACTTTTAGAAAAAGAGTTGATGAGAGAGATAAAGGGTATCTCATCTCTTGGGCATAAAATTTATGGAAATAATTATATATAAGAACATATCCCCACATAATAAGATGAAAGTTAAAAGACATAACAAAAGAAGTCTTTTAAAAAGAGGAGGGTGAAAGGTTCCTTTACCGATTTGGGTAACTTTTGAAATGTACACCCCACGAATGAAGGACTATAAAAAATTGATGTAAATACTCATAAATGAAAGTATGTTACAGAAAGATTAGAATAATGGACAGTACATACACCACTCAAAAGGAAATATTGGAAAATGTAGCATGAATCTCACGAAAACACAAGGTGAGATAGAAAGCCCCTTACGAAATTTCGGCAGCCTAACAACGCCAATTAAAACTTCCAAAATGGTTTGATGAGAGAAAATAGGGTCTCTCATCAAATGGACATAAAAAGTACAGTAAGAGTAATATAAAAGAACATCCCAATCATAAGAAATATGAGCTTAAAAGTAATGACATAAAAGAGTGTACTTAAAAAGAAAGAGAGAGGTAAGATCCCTTACCTCGTGTCTGACTTGACTCGATCGTTCTTTAACCTCCTAAATAATAAAATTGAGTTAATTTATACTTGCTTAAGAAACTTTTTCAAGTTCATTATTCATTTTATATCACTTAATACCATGCAATGAACACTATGTAATTATTTAAGTTAATAATGGTCGTTTTGTAGATCATTGCCACTTGAGTCAAAAATAAACTCTTTATAATTACAAGTTGTGCATGTGGTAAAATATATATTATATCAAGAATTATATTCATTATTTAAATATCATATATATCATATATATCCATTATATACATGAATTTATAATATTACATAACATTTAGAGGTAAGAAATGAAATGCACCGTTCATGGAGACGATAAGCCGTACGTACGCATGAATGCTACTTCCATTTCTATTTCTTATTTAATGGAATTAAAACATAATGATACATAAAAGTATTATAATTACAGTATGGTATCATATATAATATCATTAAATCTATCCTTTATACGCACCACATATGGTATTAACGAATCAAATCACTTTGAGGGGGCGGTAGTCCGCACTTCCTAAAATGAAGATATCACGTTTAACCATAATGGAAACAATAAAGGTATGCCATAAATGAAAAATAAAGAAGATAAAGTAAAACATAAACATATCATATATCATATGTAAATATAGTTACATCTTAATGGCCACCTTTTAGGGTGTTAAAAGAATATTGAACAATCATCGTTTCGTGAGGCAGAAATTCACCATCCACAGAAACAGTATGTTCTTTAACCATTAGATGTAGGTGTGTGTAAGTGTAGCTCGAATACTTCTTATAACAACATCCTAGTATATTGAAGATACTAGATTTTTTACAAAATAAAAGAATAAAATGAGTTTATGGGGTTGGATAAGAAAAATAAAACAAAAGAACACAAGTGAAGACATTACCTTAAAATCAGGTATCTCTCTTTGATTTGAGCTCAAAGGCTTCCTTGTGAATACTTATGCCCAATGTGATGCTTCTAGGAGTAAGAGAGGTATGTGGAGAGACAAAATGAGCAGGGTTTTTCCAAGGAAAAGGATTGATATGTGTGGGTAATGTGGTAGAGGTGGGGGCCTTTTATAAGAGGAGAGGAGGGGCACTCTTGGAAAGTTACAAAATGTTACTTTATTGTCAAATGAGTTTCGGATTTTAAAGTTCCCACATTGATTTATTTTGAGGATAAGGTGGTAAGAGTTCGAAATATACTCATAAAATAGGTCTTTGACAAGTGTAAGTTATAGTTTTAGCAATATATTTTCATTTTATTTAAATCCTTTATTAATGAGGTAATCGCTGCATCATCATGATGTCATAAATAATTTAATTTATTTAATGTCTTAAAATTATAAAAAAAATATCATGATGTATGAAATATTTTTATCTTTCTAATGAATATTTATAGTAAAAAATATGACTTGTATACCCCCATTCAATTTTTTTTAGTAAAACAACTCATGCTTGGGACATTTTTATTTTAACTTTAAATAAAAAGTTATTTATGTCATTTTCCAACCAAAGTGGCTCCATGGGGTCCCCAATTTGACCCATGGATTTTCTTGGTCGGCCATAACACATCCAATGAGGGTAAGACATGTGTGTAGGTCATTTCATATTATTAAAACATTATTTTTACCTTAAATTACACTAATTACCTCTAATCGCGATTAAAAACTTAAAAGGTACTATTCACCAAAAAATTATTTTAATCCCATTGAACCACATTTTACATACTAATGAAAACCATGTATGTTGTATTTTTGAAATTCAAATCACAGAAGTGGTAAAGTTTCATTTAAACGACAAATCAGTTTTTAAACTACCACTTAGTGGTTTCACTATTCATCAAAAATTGAAGTTTTTCAGAAAAATACCAAAAATTCACCCAAAGCTATATTTGATATTACGAATTCAAAAATGATGTCTATTTTAAAAAATTAAAAACATATATGTTGCATTAATTAATTTAATAATTAATTCCCGCTGTCAAAACAAATAGCGTTTTTTTAAGAAACAATATCTATTAAAAGATTGACACTAGTTTAAGTCCAATTTTAAAGTGAAATTAATTTCAATGAAAGCCATTAGATTAAATGGTAAAAATATATTCTAAATAAACTCTAATATAAATTAAAAATATAATCAATCAATATAAATAAATCATATTAAAAGGAGGTTTTGAATTAAAATGCAACATTTTCAATAAAAATGATCTTTATCAGAAAAATAACAAAATTTTATTCAAAGTAAATTTTGATGTCCAGATTCTATAGAAGGATTTTATTTTGTCCAATACAACATATAAAATTGTCAAAAGTATATTTAAAAAGGGTTCTCCATAAAAAGTGGTTAATCGACCTTTTAAAGAATACTAGAAGATTTATGCTTAAAATTGGATTCATTTGCATTTTAAGCCTCCAACATTTATTGGATAAAAGTAAAAATATTTGACAAACATATATAATCATTTTGTAGTTAGTTCCATTCATTCCCACCATTACAACGGTTAGGCGTTAACTACCTTTTAAAATAATTTTATTTTATTATTAGAGTGCAACATAAGATTTCAAAGAAACTCGTTGTGGCGTATTGGGTACGCCCTCGAGCATAGCATTCCCTTTAAAGTAATATTAATATTTTATTCAAAAATATGGATAAATATGAAAATGTCATATTCTTTATTTACCTGGGGTGTTACAATTTCAATAAAAAAGATAACATTATTTATATTATAATATCATAAAATTTGAATTATGTAAAATGTTTCATTCATTATATATATAAATGAGTATAAAACTAAGTCAATACTAAAATAATAAGGTCATAATACACCCATAGAAATAAGTTTCGTGGCTGTAAAGAAACATAACCCAAGAAGTGTGAAATAGTTTTCAAAAGGGTTTTTTGGTAGGAATTTACATCTTAAAAATTAAATAGTAAAATAACACATAATACAATCAAATAGAATAAATTTACCCGAACTATATGAAATAAGTTCAATAGTGTGATCATAACACAATGAATGGTATTTGAGTTACAAAAAATCCATACCACTAGGGAATCAACTGAATTAATAGGTACTTGAATAAGGGAGCATGATTTAGAAATTAAATCCCATGAAATAAAATTATTATGATAAAAATAAATCCATGTTTAGTAAATACACCATACAAAGGAAATATGGTGCACAATACGAACAAGTCTTAATGATTTTGTGTTTGATACAATAAAACCTTACAGATTGAGTATCAATTTAATCAAAACCCCTTGAAATATAGGCCTTGTAATAAAAATTTAAATAACAGTATTAAAATATAATTCATTATAATATAGTAAAATAGGTAGTATATAAACCACATAAATTAAATTTGGTGCATAATACCAATTATGTCTCAAAGGGAGGAATTTGAGATGAAATCCATTACATTGATTCCTTCTTACCTGATCATGATATAACCTTCTATATAATGAACATAACTACCATAATAAATTATTTTATAAACATAATATTAAAATTATACCTTTTTTATAATTGTTTTTTACCATATATTACAAATATATTAACAGATTATAGTTTATTTTCATTATTGAGTGTTATAACTTTAGGTTATTTGTTTCATACAAATTTTATAAAGATGGGATTAGTTATCACTAATTGGTTTCAAGTACATAATTATGAGATTATTATAAATAGAATAATAATTTTTAAATGATAAATAAATTCCTATTTTCATTAGGTGAAAAACAAGAAGACGACTTGTGAAACTGGAAATCACAATGAACTAGTTTTCAATGTTTTTGATAATTGAAAGGTGATATATTAATAAATATTTTAAAAATTTAATACATATTTCCAAAATAATTAAAAAATATTAAATAATTAATTTTTACGTGATATTAGCTTTATATGAAATCCCATAATCATTTATGACATAACCGTTATAACATCGTTTACATAGGTGACTAAATCAACCTAAATGGTGTTGTGTATAATTATTTAGTGAGTAAGGGGATATAATTAGATAATTATAATGTGAAATATAAAGAATATTAATCATTTCATAAAAAATATATCCTTATAAATCCATTATATTAACCATCAATGATGGTTTGACATGAAAAATGAAATTCGTTATTTGTGGAGGTGGTAGTCCGCCAAACACATGATTAATGATCCCATTTTTCAATGAATGAATGAAATAATGGTAACTGAAATGTGATAATTTCAGAATGGTATTTATGAATTATAAAAAATATTTATTCTTATAATCTATCCTTGATACTATCCTTGAGGGGTGGTGATGAAAAATGAACAACATTTCTTTGTGGAGGTGGTAGTCTACACATACACACAATCGTTGTCATTTTGTTTTCATAGTTGATGAAAATGATTTAATAATCATTTTACATTTAATATAAAAAAATTCATGAAAAATTATTTTATTATTTTCATTATATTAATAATTTTAGATATGATTTAATAAGAGGTATAATAAGTGAAATAAATATACACGTTGGAAGATTAAGTTTTCTCGAGGAAAAAACCATAGAAATGAAGGCCTTATACAATCTAAAGGTGACTTGAAGCTTATAGAAGTGGGGATGAATTATAAGAGGATAAATGTATCATAGTTTCAAAATGAATTTTGATGGAGAGCTGATTCTTGAATTTATATAAGTTTTTTATTTTTATAAGTGAAGAGAAAGGTAGTTTTTGAAGTAACCATTATATTTTCAATAATGTAATGTTTCTATTGAAAATTAAATGGAAAAAATATAAAAAATTGGAGGATAAGCTTTTCTGGGTTAATATTGTAATCATAAAATCATTTTGGAGACATCTAAGAGTGTTTTTAAGTGTTTTATTTTTATTTTTTAACTTTTACCAAAATTTACTTTTACCATGGAAATTGATTTTTAACCTTCTTAAATAATATTAATGGAAAAAATAATATTGAAACTTTTACCTAATTTAAAAATTTTGATTTTAAAAATTTCAATCATTTTAAAAAATATTTTATTTTATATTTTTTTTGAAATGTTACTTTTAAAATAAACATATATAACACGCAAAATAGGTTTTTTTTGAAAAAGCGTGTTATTAAGTTTAAAAATTTATATACAAGATACGATTATAAGTTTAAGGAATATTTTAATGTTTATAATTTTATTCCTTAAATAAATATTTTTTTACTTAAATGGTTTCATAATATTTTAGGATATTTTTAAGTAATGATAAAATCATAAAAAATTATAAGTTTTAGAAAAATAGTATTTTTTCAACTTAACATCAACCTTTTCAAAAAATAACTCAAAAATTTATACTAAGTAAATTTTTATGTGAGGAATTCAAAAATGAATTTTATTTTATCAAATTTAAATTCTATAATTTTTTAATTTAGTTTTTAAAAATATATAATATAAATAAAATATTTTTTGTTGAAAATAAAAGTTTTCAATATTAACTTATATTAATTATTAATCCTTCATAGGTAATAAATTTTAAATAATTACCATATTATTGTTAAATTTAGAATTATTAATAATGTCTTTATAATATTTTTTTGTTCATTTATGGTGGGTATATCCAGTAACACAAGTTATCATACATAACATCAATTTTACAAGCTCTATAATTTCGGGTCGTTACATTCTCCCCCTTATATAAATTGCATCCTCGATATTTTAATTGTCCCCTAAAAAAATATCAAATTGTATCTATAATATAGAAATATATTGAGGTATCAACACTAATAAAATAGGAAAGTCTACGAAACTCACCTACAATCATATCTCCATATTAAGTTTCTTTCCAACCATTTGGGAAAAATACCCCTCATGATTTGGTGTTATGGATTATTTTATATCTTCTTTAGTTTATAGTAATGAATTTAGTGATATTTTATAAAATATATGAATAAAATATTATTCCATATTTTGTTAATTAGTATGCATACAGATTTATAAACACAACACACATGTAAATACCCCAACCCTAGTAGGTTAGAGTTGTTGGTAAATTTATTACATTGACATAATATACAAGAAATCACATCTCGAAGGACCAAACAGTTTATTAGACTTATTAAACTAGATTGATACTTCAAATTAACATTACAATTGATAACATAAAATACCCAATGTGTTTTATTTGAGAACACCATTATTCCTCATATAGTATCCCTGTATATCAATAACCAAACACTTCCTGGTATCTTGGGAAAAATAAAACATAAGAAAGGAGTGAGATCAGATTCTCCTTAAGGGTATGCGTATAACAGAAGATATGATACATAAATAATAATAATCAATATGGAAAGGTGTATAACTGAAATACATTCCTTTTAATCAACAAATAGAGCATAATATTGTAGAAATAAATGATTATCAAACAGATCATTATAAATAATCACATGATCTTGAAACTTATCCATGAATATTCTAACTAATTGAATAATCACATAGAAATAAGTTAATGATATTATAATGAGGGAATGCATAATTCTAAACATCTAAAACATTTTGTCAAAACATTTCATTAGAAAATTTAAATTTGTGGGTAGAAACCCATCTAATTTGGCCAAAATATTTGTCTTATGAGACCTATTGATGCATTGAGGAAATATATATAACCAGGAATAACCCATAAATTAATAATTATAATTAATTACTCATATGAAAGGGATGAACCATAATAAACATAAACATTCATATTGATAAACCAACAGACAAAATTTTAATACTTACCCTAATCAAATAACCACAATCATAAACCATCTAGAGTAATATGATGAATGGTAATAAAATTGTACAACCTTACTAAAAATGATCATAAAACATCCATATAAATAATAATGATGATATAAATACAACATACCTCCAGTAGATCATAAGTATAATAAAGGGTTTATGTTGTTGATGAATAGAAATACCATAAAATATCATCAAAATATTTTTGAGGAAGATAATCATTTCACTTTAAAAATATTTTTAAAACAAACAATTGCAAAATATTTAGAAAATAATTTTATATGAAAATAAAATTTTTTAAATTTTAAAATAGGATTTAAAATACTGATAGTTCATGAAGGGATATAATTCATATTATGTTGTAAATGTTAAAACAAATATCTATCCACATTTTCTGTAAAATCCAAATAAGCCTTGTTTTGAAAGACATAAATATTCCTTTCAAAACATTGTTAAAAAAGTAAAAATGGTTAAAAATTATTGAATAAATAAATTTTATTTTTTTTAAATAAATTGAAAACATTTTTAGAAGACATGGATTTTTATGAAAATGGATTTTTGAAAGAAGAGAGAAATAATGTTTGATTTTCTTAAAAAAATTATGAATTATTTCAGGTACCAAAGAGATAAAAAATTATACAATTAGTTGAAAAATTTAATAAATAACCATATAATAATAAATTATATTTATTTTTAGATAGAAATATCAACTAATTTATATAAGGGAGTCTTAAACAGAAATAATCACAAATAATGATGAGATTTTGAAATAAACTATCACCACTTTGGTAACTTTTGAATCATAAGGCCGATGAAATAAATAAATAAAAATAAAAATTTAAATACCCTAAAAATAAAAATATTCATTATATAAAATATGAAAAGGGTTATTATATACACCACACAAAGGAATAAGTTGTGAATATAGCGTATGTCTTACAGAAGTAAAAGTGAGATGAGAAAACCCTTACCTCGGGTTCAACATCCTTCACATGTGTTTGGACCTCCTCTATAATAAATATAGGTTTAAAATAAATAAATAAAATAAAAATAGTCATATATATATGTCATACTATATATTATTTAATTATATTATTTTATCACCCATTTGTTACAATTCGTTGTTAAAATAAATGTTTTTGGTGATAATTGATTTGTTTTTCATTTATGTTTTAGTTCGGCAATTTTGGTCATTTTAATTTGATTTTGGTTAAATAATATGAAAAATGTCAAAAATTATAAAAATATAATATATATATAAATTAAATATGTATTTATAGTAATTTATTAAAGTTAGTGATAGAAAATGGATTGCACCTTTCGTGGACAGGGTATGCCGTACATACGGATGAATGCTGTTTCTATTTTCTCAACAGATGGAACAGAAAAAAATTAATATTAACTAATATTTAAAAAATAATAATTATTTAATATATATCATTTATATTATTCAAATACATCTTTATTACCATCTATGTATAAATAAAATTAAAAACATTTCACATCGCTACATGGAGGCGGTAGTCTACATGTACACACGAACGATGTTATTGTTTTGAAATGGATAGTAACGTAAGAAGTTATATGAGATATTATATTTAAATAAGTATGGTTTTATAATAAAATATCCCATATATTAATTAAAATTAATATTAATACCTTTCATTTGAACCGTAATATAAGAAATGAATCACATCTTTTTGCGAGGAAGAAGTCTGCCGTACACACAAGCGACATTATCGTATCCACCATAAAATAGAAATAAAGAAGGTATATATGATTACATAATTAAAAATTATTATAATTTCATAAATATAATATAAATATTTAATATCCATTTTTATATCCATTCATGAAAGGTTGTCATGGAAAATAAATTATATCAGTTCGCGAGGTGGAAGTCTGTATTATACACAATCGATAATTTTATTTCCCATTTGATAGAAGTGGAGGTGGATATGTGCTATTAAATTAACATAATAAATCATAATTATATTTTATATAAGAGTTTTATTATATAATCATAGTTTAATAAGGTTTTATGTTGGTGGAAGAAGAAATAAAACAAATATGCAGTTTAATAATTTTACCACTTTTTCAAAGATATTCTTTAGGTTTATAACTAAAGCCTTCTTAGATGGTAATACTAATAAAAATAAAACATATAATATGCGAGAATGGAATTAAGGATGGTATTTTGTTAGTTCTTGGATGAAAAAATGGTTTTGGAAGTGTTAAGATGGGATAAGAGTGGGTGACATTCTATAAATGGGGAAGAGGACATACATAGAATTTTTGAAATGATAAAGTTAAACAAACATTTTTCTCTTTAAAAAAGAGAAAAAATGGGTAATTATAGAAACTTATAGGTTATAAGTTCTAAATACGGAAATAATATTTGGTTTGAAAATTTTTTATGTCATTTTTAAGCATTATATTCTTAGTTTAACCCCCAGTAAACCCATTTTTACCTTAACAATGATAAATAATTTTTACTATTTTCACTCTTAATTATAGGAAAAAATTAAGTATAAATTAATATTTATTATAAATTATTATTATGAAAAATATTTAATTCATTATTATATATTCAATTCAATGAAATGGAAGAATTTGGTTTAAAATTAAATCATAGACGCGACAAAATGGGGGGTTTCCAAAGAGAAATTGTTTGTAACTGTAGAATGTTTTAATACAAAAAATCAACATTAAATTTATTAAAATGAACCAAATTAGTTATAATTTAATATAGTTGAACTAATTATAATTTAAAACTAATTTGAAACATAATTTTAATTTGTAAAAAATATTAATTGAAAGACAATTTTCGATAAAAATCTGTATTTTCACTATTCATTAGAAAATCAATCTTTTAAAAAAATTATAAAAAATTCAGCCAAAGGTAATTTTGACATGAAGGATTAAAAAATGAAGATTATTTTGTCAAATAAATTTTATATAAGTGGTGAAAATTAATTTTAAATCATGTGTGCAAAGCACGACTAAACCGTCTTTTAGAAAAATACAATTTTTCAGAAAAAATTTCTTTTTATTTCAAATGCTTATTATTTTACTTCTAATAAATATATACCCATTTAATTTATTTTATACATGTGTAAACTATATAATTTTAATAATTTTTTTACTACTATTACTATATTACAACTTAACAGATAGGTTATAATTGTCATGTTAAAAAAATAAAATTTTAATAGAGTATAGTGTTTCGTTCAAACCCAAGGTTTCTTGCATCACAAGATATTAAAGGGATTGAATTTATTTAAAAAGAAATATATCATAAAATTTTAGGCTGTTAAATTTTCTTCTAATATTTATGTTTTATGTCATATATGCTATCAAATATGATTTTCCTATTTTAAAAGCATGGGGTGTTACATTGTACCCCCTTAAATAAATTGTGTCCTCACAATTTAATATTTATCATGGTAATAAAGGGTTTGAAAATTGAAAATAACTTCCTTGAAATACAAATTAAGGATAAGGGTTAATAAAACATCCTCTTTTTAAGAGATAATGTTAGGTATTAAGGTCATCTAGAAGAATCACATAACTAGGTTGCTAAGTAGGAGAACATGGATGGGAAGTAAAGATGCAAACATAGAAGAAAGTTATGAATAATTATTGATAGTGATAAAGATAACTGATAACAATAAAGAGAGTGATATATAAAAGGATAATAAATACCAAACCATAAATATTTAAGGAGTTAAACTTCCATCGATTCATTATAAATGATGATATTAGGATACAATTTTAGCTTAGAGATATTTTTCCTAGAGTTGAGGAATTATTGTATTATATAAGAGAATAAGGAACTTGATATATTTCAATTTCATAAGTACAATTTCATTCATTATTTATTCTTAAATCAATTTACACTTCATCACTAACTCTGATAAATAAATATCTAAAAATTAATTTTTATGAAAAAAGCTTAAAACTAACTTTTAACAGATAATAAGAACCATAAAAGAGTAACAAGAAATTCCTCATATCTTTACTATTTTTTTTAGAAAAATTTATCCAATCACACAAAATTTTTAACTTAATACATTCTATAAATAATTGAACTTAAGGATAATCTATAATATGTTTGACCAAATTTAGAAGTGAGGTCACTAAATCAATATTATATTCCTTAGAAAATATAAAGTGGCTCTTAATTCCACCTTAAAAAATGTTAATAACTTAATCACCATAAAAAATTAATGAAAAAAATCCATTCTTAATAAAATAAAATCTCAAGTTATCGAGTATATTCAATACATCCCAACATGTAGTAAACTCCAGAAAAGATAACATAAACCGTTAAATCACTATCACATTTCATGGTCACCAATACTATCCCATAAATATATCATTACCATTATTATCTCAACATAGAGCACATGTTAGGTTTTATATTCCCACAATCATGTGTTTTAAAAAAATATAATCTTGCCAGTAAATCAGTTTTCCTATACATCGATATCGTTTAACATATGCTCACAAATCCTTATTGAAAAATTACTAGAGTAAAATCCTTATACATTTAATAATTATTATAATAAAAATATCATAAAATAACTCCTATAATATAATTATTTAATAAAAAAACATTAATAATTTCACTTTGTCTATAGTAATATCATAATATTCACCTTGATCCCTTAGCTTCTTTTGAGGTATATTACCTTGATACTTGGGGAATTCATTTTCATAGTGCCTAATATACTTATAGTTGAAGAATGGAACATTTGAAAACACTTTATTTCCTTTTAAATCATGATCATGGTGAATTTATCTCAATACATGTATCAAACTCCCTTTCCCTCAAATAAAGTTTGGGAGCATTTTTTTTATAATTATCACATTTGGGAAAATCCTTGTTTCCCTTATTCCCTTTATCAATTTTATTCTCTACCATCATATTCTTCTCTTAATTCCCTTTTAAGACGCGAGACTTGGAAAATTATTTTCCTATATTTATAGAACATGATACTATTTTCTTTTATCATGATAATTTTTGGGAGACTAGTGGTATTTTAAGAATCGTATTAATCCCATTAATGAAATAGACAATATTTTTCTTTTAATTACAAGCATAGTTTTTACCATGCATTTACAACCTTTCAATGTTTTCTTTATAATTGGAAAAATTATCCTCTTCCTTTTCTCTTGAAATAAAGAATTGTATTTCCATATCCATTTGTTTCTCATGGGGAAAATACTTTTCCATGAAGAGTACCTTAAAAACTTTCAATTCCATGTTTTCTATTTATTCTTCAACCTTAGTGTTTTGAATCAAAACCCACCATTAATACTCATCCCAAGAGAGAGATGAACTTATATTCTAACTTTCTCCCTTTTATTTCTTCCCGAAGTGAGAAATATATTCTCTAAGGAACTCATCCATTTCTCAGTTATGAATGGTTTAGTAGTCCCATTGAATGATAAAGGTTAACAAGGCATAAAATAGTCTGACATTTTTTCATCATATTGTGGATTAGTAGGCTACCCCATACAGGTAAGGTTATTTCTCATAACCTAATCCATTTTCCCTAATATGGTTATAATTTGACTAGTTTCAATGGTAGCTCCAGCTCTAGTTTTATTATCTTACATTGGAGGAAAATTCCTATATGGGATACATAAATTGATATGGTTCCCATTACATCCAATATGATCTATTTATAAATAATAAAATATAATAGATTATATCCTAAAATTATAAAAAATAATTTATGATCCTAATAATAGCAAAAGACTTAACATAAATTGAAAAAGTTATAAATGGATAATCTCATAATCATAAACACGATTTCTGTGGTAAACTAACCAATTAATAAAAATATTTTCAAATACTTTATAATTGTTTATAAATAAAATGTAAATTATACTAAGCATATCCATTTGGAGTGTTAAAATAGCTACATAGTAAGATTTGTTTTTATATACCATGTAATTTTTGAGTTAAGCCTAATACACCTTTTTTTTGAAGTTAATACACCTAGGGTACATCTATACCAGAACTACTTCCACTTGTAGTATCAAGATATGAATGTATTTCTAGGAAAACCACTTAATCACTACCTAGAATTTTTTTAGTGTGTTCTTATATAATTATCCTCATTTTATATCACCGGGTTATGTTCCCAATTTATGTGTTCCTAAATCTAATTCCCAAGGATTCTAATAAACATCCTCTTATACCAATTATAAAGACCCTAACCCTAGTATCATCGACTCAATGGTTACTTTATTACTTTGGAATAAGATACAAGTAATCACACACTAAATGAAAGAATAGTTTAGTTTTCTTTTTAAACTAGATATATACTTTAAATTCACATTATAATTGAAAAAATAAAATATATGAATTGTTTTCTTTAAGAATGAAAATATTCTTTATATCATATCCATACACATCAATCACAAAACACTTCCTAGTATCCTAGGGAAAATAAAACATAAGAAAGGGGTGAGATCAGATTCTTATTAAGGGTAAGATGATAGTGGAAGATATCATTAAAAAACTTTCATAATCAATACGGAAATTTAAATAACTTAAATACATGCCTTTAAATCAATAAACTAACTATAATATGGTAGAAATAAACAATGTTGAAATAAATACATATAAATAATCACATGATCTTGAAAGTTATCCATATATATTATAAATAATTAAATAATCACATGGAAATAAATAACTGATCTCAAAATTTGGAAATTCATAATTGTAGACATCTTAAATATACGGTCAAGACATTTCAAAAGATAGTTTAAATATGTGGGCAGAAACCCATTTAAGTTGTCCAATTTTTTTGTCTGATGAGACCCATCAATGAATCAAAGGAATATCAATAACCGAGTCCCACATATTAATTATAATTTCTAATGAATTACTCATATTAATGGGGTTAAACATAATCAATATAAACATTCATATTTAAAAACTAACATATGAAATGTCAATATTTACCCCAATCAAATAAACTTAATCATAAACCATCTAGAATAATATGGCGAATGGTAATAAAAATTTTCATCCTCAGTCAAATTTATCATAAACCATACAAATAAATAGTAAGGATGATATCAATACAATATATACCTAGGGTATCATAAGTAAAATAATTGTTTGATGTTGTTGATGAATATAAATACCATAAAAATTTCATCACAAGTTTTTTGAGGAAAGTAACCTTTTCACTTTACAATTTTATTTTAAAAAAAAGTTAATAAAATATTTTAAAAAAAAATTTCTTTAAGAATAACATTTTATGTTTTTTAAAATAATATTTAAAATATTTAGTACTCCTTAATGTGTAAAATTATATTCATTCCATACAAGATATAACAAATATTCCTTTCACATTTCTAGTGAAATCCAAATGGGACTTATTTTTAAAATGACATGAAGATTACTTTCAAAAGACTTTTGAAAAAGTAAAAATGGGTGAAAATTTATTTAAAAAATAAATTTTAAAAGCTTAATATAATTTTTGAAAACATTTTTATGAAACAAGGATTTTCAAGAAAAATTATTTTTGACCGAGGAGAGAAATAAAGTCATATTTTCTAAAGAAAAATTTCTCAATCATCACCCAAGAGTGGAAAAATGGAAATATTACTTTAAAATATCATAATTAACCATATTATAATAAAATAGTTTTATTTTTAGATATAAATATCAAATAATTCCTCCAAGGGATAATTAAATAAAACCAATCTCGAATAATGATGATATTGTGAAATAAACCCTTACAACTTTGTTAACTTTTGAATCATAATCCCCATGAAGGAAATAAGTTCAAATAAAACATTAAATACCATGAATATAAATATATTCATGATATATAATATCAAAATGGATAGTATATACACCACACAAAGGAATAAGTGGTGAATTTGGCGTATGTCTCACAGAAGTAAAAGTGAGATGAGAAAACCATTACCTCCGATTTTGAATCCCTCTATATGTATCTGAAACTCATGTATAATAAATATAGGGTTATTACAGATTAATTATAGAACAATAATAATATATTGTCCCATTTTTTATTTACTTATAGCCTTTTACCACCCATTTATAAACAATTATTTATTAAAATCACTGTTTCAGGTTATTAATTTTTCATTTTTCATATATGTTTTTATTTGGTAATTTTGGTAATTTTAATTATATGATGGTTAAATCATATAAATAATGTTAATAATGATATAAATATAATATATATTCATTATATAAGTATTTATATTAATCTACTAAATTTAGATATAGAAAATGAACTACACCGTTCATGGAGATGATAAGTCATACATACAGAAGAATATTCCTTCCTTTTTTCTCGATTGACGGAGAGATAGGAAAATAAATATTAATTCTTATTTAAATAATAATTATAATTTCATATATATAATTTATATTAATCAAATACTTCTTTATTATCATCCATAAAAAAATAAAATTAAAATCATTTCACATCACTACGTGAAGGTGGTAGTTCACACGTACATATGGGAAACGTTATTATTTTCTAACTAATTGGACGATAAGAAGTTAGATGTGATATTATATTTTAATAAGTATCATTATATCATAATTATCACATATATTAATTATATTTAATATTAATACCTTTATTTTAATGCTTTATAAAAATATAAATCACATCACTTTGCGTGTGGGTAGTCCACCGTAAAAACGAGCAACATTATCATATCCCCCTAGGAATAGGAATTAAGAAGGTATATATGATATAATAAATCCATAAGTATAATAGTGTTATAATTATCATTAAAATATGTAAAATTTATTATTATATCCATCCCTAGAGGGTGATGATGGAAAAAAAATTACATCGGTTCGTGAGGTGGTAGTCTGCCGTACAGATGATTGACGATTTTTCCCATTTAATAGAATTTTACCTAGATATGGGTTGTGAAATTAAAATAATAACATATTATTATATGTTATATAAAATTTCTATTATATTATCATATTTTAGGAAAGTTTTAAGTAGGTTTAAAATAAATAAAAACAATACGCATATTTAAGAATTTTACCTCTTCTTCAGAGAAACTAGTGGAAAAATGTATTTCCATGTCGATTTTTTTACATTTTGACATCGGATTTTAACCGACGTCTATAAATTAGATGTAAAAAATTTATGTTTGGACATCAGTTTTAGAAACTAACGTAAAAAATCAGCCCCTAGGGTCTTCAACATCTGTTTTCATATAAACTAATGCCAAAAGTTAGGCCTTGATAGTCATCAGTATCCCTTTTTAGAAAACCGACGTCTAAATTCATCTTCAACA
This sequence comes from Viscum album, assembly GCA_963277665.1. Lineage (NCBI taxonomy): Eukaryota > Viridiplantae > Streptophyta > Magnoliopsida > Santalales > Viscaceae > Viscum > Viscum album. Next base: position 390,851,191 of record OY728147.1, on the reverse strand, counting down.
TGGGTTTCCACACCGGTTTTCAATAAAAATTGATATGAAAAAATTTATTTTGAAAAAATTTATTTTCACATCGGTTTTGGTAAAAACCTACATTAAAATCTGGAAACTCTTAATATTGGAATATAGATTGTTTCTCAAGCTTTGATTTGACTGGTTATGGAGCTAAAATGGACTTATGGATCAAAATTTATGGTCGTTGTAAGTTGTACCTCTTTATGTTTCGATAGATACAACTTGTTTCAAAGAAAAAATGAGAATTAAGAACCAAAAAGTATATTCCAAATGAACACAAAAATAATATACTTAAAGATTTAAACTAATTTTAATTAATTTTTTGGTTTCATTAGAATCAATATGTTTTTTGTCATTGTTTCACTTCATTTTAAGGGAGAACACACATAGAAGTGAAAATGATGAGAGATAGAGAAATGTTTTCCTCTAATAATGAATCTCATGTGGTTTTTTTATTTTTGTATCTCAATCAGAAGAATCATTGATCATTAAAATACAAATATCAATATTTTTAGTGATAAGGAAAACACTAATAATGAAATTAAATGATGAAAATAAATACCTTGTACAAATCATTGATTGAAGAATTATTGAAATATTGATTTTATAAAAGATGTTAAAAATGTTGTATTGGACTCACATATTTTGATAATCCCAAATCATGTTTAATTCTATATTGGTTTAGTTGTTTGAAAATCTATTTCATTATATTTTTATCTCATGACTTTGCTAAAATCAGTTTATAGTGAAAAAATTATCTATGTCAAAGGTCACTGCAGAAGGTTACTGGTAAGAGTTCACTATTTTTTAGGCCAATGTCACAGTCACCATTGAAAAACCTATAGCTGAACCTTATCTCTTGAAGTCATTGGTGAAAAGGTCACCGTTGAAGAACTTAATGATGAAGGTTACCATTATAAGAGCTACAATTATAAAGTTACTGTTGGAAGTCACCAGTACAAGGTCACTATTGTAAAGCCTACCATTTAAGTACTTACCGAAGCATACAAATATTGAGTCAATGTGATAAGTCACTGTTGTGAAAAGGTTGTTGCTACAAAGAGTTTTTGTTAGAAGTCCACTATCAGACTTATTACTAGAAGTCTACTGTTAAGTATTCTAACGCAGAAGATCTCACTAGTAAAGTCTACCATTGGTGAAGCCTATAATTGGTGAATTCTACCATTGGTGAAGCCTACCGTTGGTTAAGTATACCATTGGTGAATTATACCATTGGAAAAGTCTACCGTTTATAAAGCCTACTATTGGACAAGCCTACCACTGGCAAAGCCTACCACTGGATACACCTACTAATAGAAGTCTACTACTGATTAAGCTGGCTGAAGAAGATGTTGCCGATTGATAGGATACTGTTACCAGTCTATTGATAACATATTCAATAATTTATCCATTTTCTTAATATATTCGTAACAGTCATATTTGATTGATATCATGCATCTTATATTAATTAATATTGATTGTAGACATATGAGGAGACCATATCTTGACAGTACGATATACGAGAAAGATTGCACGTGATACACTTTCTCCTTTTGTCAGACCTCAAATATGAAAGAGAAAAAGACTGAGGAAGAAAGATATATATAGAGGCACTGAGAAAAACAAAGTAGAGTCTAGAATAAAAATACATTACTATAGAACAAGAAGAAGAACACTCCAGTGCATATACTGAAAATCCAAAAGCTTCACGATGATCTTTTTAAAGAACATATTCAAGGTTATACTGCTATGGTTAATAGAACCCTTATACCAAGAATTTGAACATCTAAGTACCTATAAGCAAGTACCTGAAATTTTTGACACTCTGTTTTTGGAGGAAACTTGCAGAGAAGAAAAAAACCTCCATTTCCTCAACTCCAAGAAGTCCAGAGTTGATCTTCAAACACACAGAAAATTCTAAACTCCATCCTAATTTCTCTAGCTCTATTGTGTTCCTTATTTTACATTTCTGAGTAGTGTGTGTTTGTTACACACACACACTATCTCTTGTGATTTAACTGGGGGATACTGAAAATATCCACTAAAAACTCCCTCACCTTTGTTTCCCACTCGTAACTGTGGTAGAAGCCTTGCGTGGCTTGGTTGCTTGTTTTCCCACGTACAACTTTGGTAGAGGTTGTAGAACCTAGACATATTGTAAAAACTATTGTAAATGCCAATACAGGTTGTGTATCAAGTTTATTTATAGAAAATTCTCGGTGGCAGGTGGTCACCAAGTGGAGAGGATCAGGTCTCGACTTGAGACTGAACCTCGTGTTTATATTGTTGTGCTAATCCTCATATCCTCTATTTTGTTTTATCTGCTTCTTATATTTTGCAAAGGCAAAAAACTCTTTTTACATTCACTCTGATATTTAATTTTTTTAGTGTGTATATATTCTTAATTCAGTAAACCTATTTCAAAATTTGAATTTGTGATTTCATGGATTCAACTAAGGACTAATCAACCTTAGAGAAACTTGTGGAGCAATTAAAAATTAATATATCTACTACCATAATTGACTAGGCTATTTTGAATTGGTTTTTTTATCATATTTTTTTAAAAATTCATTGGAACTCAATTCACCCCCCTCTTGAGTATCCACTCCAACCAACATTTGGTATCAGAAGATTTTATTTTTATGTGTTCAAATTATTTTCAACTGTGATTTTAGTTGTATCTTTAAGATCTTATAATTATTATCATATCTAAATTTTTAGTTCTTTAAATTCTAAGTAACCATGGAAACTAGAGTTGAGGGTGGTGATAATAATAGGCCACCTTTATTTAACCGTAATAACTATGATCAGTGGAAATTAAAAATGAAAATATATCTAGAGAGCATGGGACCTTAAATATGAGATACAATTGAGGAAAAAAATGTATTGCCTGCTACTTCTAGAGAGACAAGGTCCCAGTTAACAAAAGCTATATATAATAATAACTATAAAGAAAAGAATGCTTTGTACTATTCTATAGGTTATGAGGAATTCAATAGAATATCTACTTGAAAAATTGCATAAGAAATTTGGGATACTTTAGCTATCTCTCATGAGGGAACAACTAATGTTAAAGAAATGAGATTAAATAAATATACTATTAAATATGATAATTTTAAAATGAATCCTGATGAACTTATTTTTGAAATGTATCTTAGGTTCAATGAAATAGTGAATACTATGAGTCTTCTTGGAAAACCAGTGGACAACAAGGACCAGATTATAATATTTCTTTGATGCCTACCTGACAGATAGAGAGGAACTTCTATTTCCATTTGAGAATCTTATGACATAGGAAAACTTCCAGTAAAGGAACTAATTGGAAAGATTATGATGTATAAAGAAGAAATTAAAGTGAATCCAGAAGTAGGAGAAAACCCAAGGAAGAAGTCAACAGTATTCAAGAATTCAACCTCAAAGATAAAAGACAAAGAAAAAGTTCAAGTTCTTATAGACACTTCCACTAGCAAAGAGTCATATTCAGACAATGACGAGGAGATGGATCATCTAGATAAAAGGTTCAAAAAGTTCTACCGAAAGAATAAATTCTTTAGGAATTCAAACTAAAAGGGAAAGTATGATAGTAAAGGAAAATGGAAGAAAGACAGAAAATGGAATGAAAACTCAAATAAAATAATCCGCTATGAGTGAAAACGAAAAGGTTATGTGAAGAAAGATTGTCCCAAGCTAAAATTTAAGAAGAAATATGAAGATAAGGGAAAGGGTTATAAAAAGGATATTATATCTTCTTGGAGTGCTTCATAAGATATCTCCAGTGGATTTGATGCTTCTGATAGTGAAAATAATAATCATGCTAACTTATGTTTCATGACAGAAACATCTGAGGAAAGACTTAATTCTTCTATACATAATGCCTATTATTCTGGGAATAAGAGTGAGTCATGTGATGATTAAGATATGAATAAGGATGAACTATTTGAATACTGTGAAATGATTGAGGATAACTTTAATGAGCTCAAGGAAAAATATAAATCATTAAAGAGACAACATGCTTTAAATGCAAATTATAAGTCAAAACTGGATATTAAAAAAGGGAAATTCTCCCAGCTGTTAAAAGAAAAAACTGAACATAAATTATCCAATGAACAACTAAAGAGAGATATTGAGAAGTTTACTGTAGGTAGAGATACCTTAACTTAGTTTCTAGGAAAACATATTTCCTAAAAATATACAACTGGTCTAGGATATCAACCTGGATAGAGAAAAATGAGCAAAAACAAATTTGTTCCAAAATCTAGACAGTTCAATGCTAGTTCCAGTTCTGGACCATCTTTTGAGAGAAATTTTTATAAAGTACCTAACAAAGTATTTATTCCTCCAAATATATATGTTTATGTTAGGAAACCTATAAAGCAAATATGGGTTCCGAAAGTTTTACTTGCTAACCTCTCTGGACCCAAGAAAATATGGGTACCAAAGTTACCCCATGCCTAATCTGTTTTGCAGGGATGTTGCCTAAAGAGTTCCTATAAGACCTTGTGGTACATGAATAGTGGATTTTCAAGACATATGACAGGAGATTATTCTTTCTTAAAGAGCCCAATAAAAGTTGATGGTGGACATGTAACTTTTGGTGACAATGCAAAGGGAAAAATCATGGGCTTAAGCCAGATTGGTAACCCTAATAAAATTTTAATTTCCAAAGTACTTTTTTGATGGATTAAAGTAAAATTTAATTATAATCTCTCAGTTGTGTGATGATGGTTTTAATTTCATGTTTTAAAATAATGCATGTAATGTTTTTAATTCAAAAAAATATTTAGTATTCACTGCCTATAGAAAGGAAGATGTGTATGCTGTTGATTTAAATTCCTTAGCCAAGAAAAATATTTCTTTCTTAAATGCTTTTCATAAGGAATCCTGGTTGTGGCACAGAAGATTAGGACAATGAAATGTGCAATCACTTAGGAAACTAACTGGGAAAGGTTTAGTTAGAGACTTACCTAAATTGTAATTTCCTCTTAACAAAGTATGAAATCCCTATCAAAAGGGAAAGCAACACAAATTTTCTTTCAAACCAAAGAAATAAGTCTCTACTTTTCAACAGCTTGATTTGGTTCACATGGACTTGTTTGAACCATCAAGAGTTTCAAGTTTAAATGGGAATAACTATGTTTATGTTCTTATAAATGATTTTTCTAGGTATACTTGGGTATACTTTCTGGCTCACAAAAGTGAAGCTTGTTCTTATTTTATCAAATACTCCAAGTCTGTAGAAAATTTTAGTGGACATAGAATTAAGAACTCGAGAAGTGATCATTGTCATGAGTTTGAAAATCATGAGTTTGAATCTTATTGATCACACAATGCGTATAGTCACAATTTCTCTACTCCTAGAACACCTAAAAAAATGGAGTCGTAGAAAGAAGAAATAGGACACTTCAAGAGATTTCCTGAACTACGCTTAGTGAGTATAATCTACCTATTTATTTTTTGGCTGAAGCTGTAAATACAACTTGTTATACCATTAATAGTGTCTTAATTAGACATGTTCTTAAGAAGACCCCTTATGATATTTGGAACAATAGGAAGCCTAAGGTTAAGTACTTCAGAGTTTTTGGATGCAAAGTCTTTATTCGTAACGCTAAGGAAAATCTTGACAAGTTTTCCTCTAAAAGTGAAGAATGAATTCTCTTAGGTTACTCAATCTCGATTAAAGCCTATAGAGTATTCAATAAGAAAACCAAATGTGTGGAAGAGTCAGTTCATGTAAAATTTGATGATACTGATCTACATGAACCCAAAACCTCTCTTGAATATCTTGAGGAAGATATGTCAATTTTGGACCCTAATGATAATGATAGTGTACCCCATGTAAAAGTAAACATTTCTAGAAATCTTCCAAAATTCTCACCTGTTGAGTCTGAACCTATAAACAACCACGAGGAGTCTAGTAAAAATCCTTCTAGAGGTATTACAACTCTCAAGAATCATCCTTTAGATGTTGTAGTAGGCGATTTAAATAGAGGGACACAAACTAGAGCTTCTATGAGAAACTAGGTTGAACATCAAGATTTTCTTTCACAACTTGAACCCAAAAATATTAATGATGCTATCAATGATGAATTTTGGGTGATGTATATGCAAGAAGAATTAAATCAATTTTAAAGAAACAAAGTCTAGAAACTAGTTGAAAGACTTAAGGACACTTCGAAAATAGGCACTAAATGGATTTTTAGGAACAAAGTTGAGGAATCGGGAAATATAGTTAGAAAAAAGCTAGGTTAGTTGAACAAGGATATAGTCAAGAGTAAGAAATAGAATATGAGGAGACCTTTTCACCTGTATCTTGGTTAGATGCCATTAGGATACTACTTTCTTATGCAGCTTATCTGAATTTTAAACTTTATCAAATAGATGTTAAAAGTGCTTTTCGAAATGGGTACATAGTTGAGGATGTGTTTGTTGAACAGCCCCATGGTTTTACAAATCCCTATTTTCCAAATCATGTTTTTAAAATTTCAAAAGCTTTAAATAGTTTAAATCAAGCTTCAAGATCTTGGTATGATAGGCCCAACTCTTTTCTTATTTCAAAAATTTTTACTAAAGGAATAGATGATCCTACTCTCTTCATTAAAATAATTTCCAAAGATGTTTTGATAGTACAAATTTATGTAGATGATATAATTTTTGGATCTTCTAAAAATTATTTATGTAATGATTTTTCAATAATATTGCAAAATGAATTTGAAATGAGTTTAATGGGAGAACTTAAATTTTTCCTTGGATTTCAAATTTTTCAAAATAAAGATGGTATTGTTTTAAATCAAAGTAAATATATTATGGATCTTTTAAAATGTGTTGGTTTGGATGGTAGTAAAGGTAGTGATACACCTATGAGTACCACTTTTAAGTTTGATACAAATGAAGTTGGAGAACCAGTGGATCAAACCAACTACAGAGGTATGATAGGGAGTCTGCTCTACCTTACATCTAGCAGACCTAGCATTATGTTCAGTGTATGCATGTGTGCTCGAGTTCAAGATAATCCCAAAGAATCTCATTTAAATGATGTTAAATTGATTTTCAAATATCTCAAATATACTCCCAACTTAGGACTATTTTATCCATGAAGGAAATCTTTTGATATGATATGTCATTCTGATGCTGACTTTGTGGGTTGCAAGTTAGATAGAAAAAGACCCTATGAAACATGTCACCTTTTAGGCAAGTCACTAGTATCATGGTGTAGTAAGAAACATAATTCTATTTCATTATCTACTATTGAAGCTTAATATATAGATGCTGGTAGTTTTTGTGCTCAAATTCTGTGGATGAAACAAACTTTACTAGACTATGGATATCAATTCAAACATGTCTCTATAAACTGTGAAAACACAAGTGATATTAACATTTTTAAAAATCCAGTATCTCATGCTAGGACAAAGCATATTGATGTAATACATCACTTCTTGAGAGATAATTATCAATGAGGTGATATCACTCTCAAATTCATTGGCACTGAACATCAATTGGCTGATATATTCATAAAACCTTTGAATTCATATAGGTTAAACTACATAAATCATGAATTTGGGATGATTAATTTCAGTATAGGGAACATCACCGTTGAACATCACTGTTAAAACCATACTGTTGAACCTCACTGTTAGAACCTCACCGTTGAACCTCACTATTAGAACCTCACCATTGAACCCCACTGTTAGAACCTCACCGTTGAACCTCACTGTTAGAACATCACCATTGAACCTCACTGTTAGAACCTCATCGTTGAACCTCAATGTTAGAACCTCACCATTGAACCTCACTATTAGAACGTCACTGTTGCACCTCACTGTTAAAACCTCACCATTGCATTTCACAGTTAGAACCTCACCATTGGGTACCTCACTATTGAAATTTACCATTACTTCGCATTTTATGTGGGAATCTGAACCATTTTATTAGTATTATTTTTCTCAATTTGTTTTTGTTTCAATCCCTAAATGATAAAATTAGATCACAAACACATTTCGATCCACTCTCTTCCACACTCTCTAATCCCTGCTCTCAAAATCCTTAAGCCCTAACATTCTGCTAAACCCTCAAACCACTTCGAACCTCAATGGAAAGAGTCAAGCGACCTTCAGCTGATGATGGAGATGCACCAAGGTCTAAGATACCCTGAGCCGAGTCCAGTGGTGGTAGTAATATATCAACAGAGCTTGTTAACCCGTATCTGTCAAAGAGGACAATTGTAGCTCAAAAGAATTTAAGCGAAGATTGGTTGCTCTTGAGAAAATTCTTAGTACTGGAGGCACCAGAGGATCAATGTTGGGTGGAGTGATTTACGAAAAATAATGGGCCATATTACCCAAGGCTATTCAAATAATTCTATGATTATCTGAAATTTGAGAATTCAGATGATGAGAATCGACTGGTGTCAAGAGTTAATCTAACTGAGGTAAGCTTTTCATCTACTGAATGGGATGAATTTCTAAGCGTACCTCATGAGGGTATATGTAACTACTAATCTGGAGAGATTCCTCTAGACAGTGAGATTTTTGGGTATGATAAATATTTGGAAGAACTGAAAAGAAATGGGACCTCAAGTAAGATTATTGCTACTAAAATTAATGGAGAGGATGGACTCTTATTCAAGTTTATCCAACATGTGATAAGTCCCAGGAGAGGGTAATTTATTGTGTTGAAGTATCATGAAATATTATTATTGTATTTACTAAAGCTTGGACATAAGATCCACCTATTTAGGTTTCTGATTGCTCAGTTGGAAGACATGATAAGCCAAGTTCTAAATCAAATGATCTATTTCATGACAAACTAATTTCTGTGATGCTGAAGGTTAAGGGCATTGCTGGAGATAAAGAGGAAACAATTGTATCCAAGAAATTTTTTTGTATCTCCAAGATAATATGCAAGTTCATAAAGATTAGATGGAATCCTTGGAGAAGAGAATGGGTAAATGATGAAGAAAAGCTTTATGATAAGTTTTACCCTGTAAATAATCCTTCTAGACCAAAGTATAAGAGAAATCCAGGTCTGAAGCCTGATGAGGAAAAACTTTTATTTTCTGATGAAGAAGTAGATGAGGCTGTAGAACATGAGAAAGAAGGTACTCCCATAGACGATAAGAGTGATCCTGATCTACCATCGAGTCCTCTATTTGGAATGATAGCTTCTGGAGATCCCAATACTCCAAGAGATTTTCCGAGGAGAGAATCTGTCCTAAGGGAAAATGAGGTTGAAGAAACCAGTGAAGAAGAGTATGATGAGGCTCATATCACTATTAGAGATACCTCAGAAGAGGAAGAAGCTGCTGAATCTGGTCATTCTGATCTTGAGGAACATGAGGCTGTTGCTGATAAGGATAGTGAAAGAGAGGAACTCAGTTTGAGTCCTCTTATAAAAGTCACTAAAAGGGAAGTGAGTGAACAGGAAAAAGAATTTGTATCTACTTCCTTTACTATGGAAATTGTGTATGACTCAGTTGAGGCAGTAGATCACTCTACTAGTGAGTCAGTTGATTAAGCAGCGACAACTACTGAGGTTGCAAGGCTGGAATAAGCTGAAATAGTTGTGCAAGAGGTTGCTCTAATTTAGGGGAGTATCCTATTGACAAAGGATTAGTACCTATTGTGCATGACATTGAAGGCTGGACTGAGGACCCTAGGTTTCTAGTGTTGGGACTAGATTATGATGACTTAGAAGATGAAAGGGACAACAGAAGACCTTCAGTGGCAAACCTCATTTTCATACCTCTAGAAAACTCTTTCCATTAAGACTATGTCAGAAAGACAGACCTTGAATCCTTGAAATCTGACCTGTAGAGAATATCTAAGCATAGGTCTTATGATATGGACAAGGTTTTTGTTATAGTTCAGGAGCATTTAGTATCTGAGTTAACCAAAATAAACTCCAGTATTGACTTTGATTTTCTTCAGAAAGTAAGGAAGTGTCAGAGTCAAATGAGTGAGTTGTCAGAATCTATGGAGCTTCTGAAACAATCAATGGTGAGCTTTAATTCTATTCTAACCTCTAGAGTTCTTGTTTACAAGGATATTAAATATGTCAAAAGTGTAGTGCAGTAGTTGGTAACTATGTTTGAGTATTTTAATAAGTCCATGGAAAAACATGTGAAAGGTCAAGATGATGATATGAAGAGGTTGATCAGTGGTCTGACTAAATCCTTTTAGAAGACAATAGATTTCTCTCTGGCACCTCTAGGGGCATCTTCTTCCATTTCATCCTCTCCTCCAGTTGACATTGAAGCTTTCAAATCCATTGTTAGAGAAGAAGTGGGAAACGTCTCTAGTGCTAGTACTTCAAACTCTCAAGGCATTTCTATTACTATAGAAATTCATACCCTTGTGGGAAATTATTTAATGTAAGATGCTCAAGATCAGAAGGACATCAAGGAACAAGTTGAATTTTATTACAAAAGGTTATAAAATAAGAATCAGATGGATAGACACTTCGAGTTACTATTGGAGAACTTGAGGATTCCACCTGTCACTCAGGAATTTAAGGATCAAGTGAGCAAGCTTCGAGAAATGACTTCTACCTTGGAGAAATTTATGTAAAATAAGGATGACATTATCTCATCTATGGAGAGAGGTGGAAACATCATCATGGACTTCAGGAATATTCTGTTACCCTTCCTCCATGTGGACTATACATCCATTGTTGTTCCTGTAGCATTACCTCCTGCATCCACTACATCAGCCTCAGCTAGCACTCCTCCTTTGATGTCTCCTCCTCAAGCCATCAGAATCTTGACTCTAATGATTCCTCAGAGAGTCACTTCCTCCAAAGAAATTGAAGCTTTTGTTGCATCTTCTCCTATAATCCTTGATGCTATCCCTCGACCTCAGTCTATTCAACCACCTAAATACCCTCCCTCTTCCTCTTCCAAATGGAAGGAGTCATTATCTATTTCGGATGTGGATTGAGTGTGGTTGTTTCTTTTGATAGGGATTTTATAATGCTCTTTGAATCATGTAATAATCTTTCCTTAGTAGAAATATTATCTTTTGTCTCTTAATGTATTTCTTCTTTATAATCACAAAGAGGGATAAAATATAACAAAAGTAATTCAATATCCATATCACATTAATCCCTACTATGAATGTGTGATAGGATTATCTGTAACACCTATTTATTCTATTAAATTATCTCTGATTATCATTATCTATGATAATCTAATAATTATTCTAAAAGTTCAGTGGCATAATTTGTGATTATCAAAAAGGGGGATATTGTTGGAATCACTTATTTTGATAATCCCAAATCATGTTTAATTTTATACTGGGATAGTTTTTTGATAATATATTTCAATATATTTTTGTCTCATGACTTTTTTAAAACCATTTCACAGTATAAAAAGTCTCTAAGTAAAAGTTCACTGCTAAAGGTTACTGGTAAGAGGTCACTATTTTTAGGACACTATCACTATCACCATTGAAAAACCAACAGCTGAACCTTACCTCTTGAATTCATTGGGGAAAAGGTCACCATTGAAGAGCTTACTGATGAAGGTTACCATTATAATAGATACAATTATAAAGTTACTGTTGGAAGTCACCAGTACAAGTTCACTATTGTAAATCCTATCGTTGAAGTACTTAACAAATCATATAGATGATGAGTCAATGTGATAAATAACAGTTATGACAAGGTTACTACTATAAAGATTTTCTGTTAGAAGTGCACTATCAGACTTATTACTGTTAGTCTACTGTTAAGTAGTCTACTGCAGAAGAGCTCACTGGTAAAGTCTACCATTGGTGAAGCCTATCGTTGGTGAAGTCTACCGTTGGTGAAGCCAACCGTTGGTGAAGTCTACTATTGGTGAAGTATACCATTAGACAAGTCTACCATTAGTAAAGCCTACTGTTGGAAAATCCTACCATTGGCAAAGCCTACCACTAGATACGCCTACTGATAGAGGTATACTGCTGATTAAGCTTGCTACTGAAGATGCTACCGATTAACAAGATACTATTACTAGTCTACTGATAACATATTATATACTTTATCCATTTTCTTAATATATTCATAATAGTCACATTTGATTGATTTCATGCATCTAATATTAATTAATATTATTTGTAGACATATCCGGAGACCATATCCTGACAGTATGAGGTACGAGAAAGATTTCACATGATGTACTTACTCCTTTTGTCGGACTTCAAATATGAAAGAGAAAAATACCGAGGAAGAAAGATATATATAGAGGCATAGAGAAAAACAAATAAGAGTCTAGAAGAAAAATGAATTACTGAAGAACAAGAAGGTGAACCCTTCAGTGCGTATACTGAAAATCCAAAATCTTCATGAAGATCTTTTTGATGAACATATTCAAGGTTCTATTGCTATGGTTAAAAGAACCCCTATACCAAGAAGTTGAACATCTCAGTACCTAGAAGCCAGTACCTGAAAGTTGTGACACTCTGCTTTTGGAGGAAACTTGTTGAGAAGAACAAAACCATTATTTACTCAACTCCAAGAAGTCCAGAGTTGATCTTCAGACACACAGAGCATTCTAAACTCCATCCTAATTTCTCTGGCTCTAATGTGTTCCTTATTTTACATTTATGAGCAGTTTGTGTTTTTTACAAACACACTGTCTCCCGTGATTTAACTGGGGGATACTGAAAATCTCCACTCAAAACTCCCTCACCTTTGTTTCCCACACATAACTGTGGAAGACGTCTTGTGTGACTTGGTTGCTTGTTTCCCACATAGAACTGAGGTAGAGGTTATAGAACCTGGACAGTTTTTAAAAAATGTTGTAAACCCGATACAGTTTGTGTATTAAGTTTATTTATACAAACTTTATGGTGGAATGTGATCTCCAAGTGGAGAGGATTAGGTCTCAACTTGAGACTAAACCTCTTGTTTGTATTGTTTTGATAATCCTTATATACTCTGTTCTGTTTTATCCACTGATTATATTTTTCAAAGACAGAAAACTGTTTTTACATTCACTCTGATAGTTAGTTTTGGTTAGTGTGTATATATTCTTAATTCAGTAAACCTATTTCAAAAGTTGAATTTGTGATTGCATTGATTCAACTGAGGACTAATCAACCTTATAGAAACTTGTTGAGAAATTAAACATTTATATCTCTACTACCTTAATTGACTGGTCTATTTTGAATTGGTTTTTTTATCATAATGTTTTTAACAGAAATTTTAATTGGAACTCAATTCACCCCCTATTGAGTATCTACTCTGACTAACATGTTGAAAAAAGGACATGGTTTTATATATTTTAAATTAAAGTTTTTACAGTGATGATGCAATAAAATTTAGGTGGGATTTTCAAAATAGAAACATCTTTTGTAAAAAAATTGAAATACCGAACCCACATATTTGAAATTTTACTTTTTACATTGGGTAAATATATAACCGATGTTAAAAATTTTCTCATGTTGGGGTTTTAATGTCATTTTTTTAAAAAAAGATTCCAAAATGTGACTTTTTACAACAATTATTATAAAAAAATAATGCAAAAACGGGGATTTTAACGTTAGTTACTGAAAAAACCGACGTTAAAAGTCAAGTTTTATAACATCCAAATTTAGGCAACCATTAATTTTAATCTGTATTTTATTTTAACTCCACGACCAGTCAAATAGAATCTTGAGAAATAATATACAACATTTATTTTATTTTTAGCATAATTTATTTGAATAACCAATGCCAAAAAGTGATTTTTACCATCGGTTATTAAAAAAAAATGACGTTAAAAATCACATCTTAAAATGTTAAACTTACGAAATCCCTAAATTTTGGTTCGTCAGTCTTTTTTTCTCCAAAACCTGTAAAATTGAATCTTTATAAATTATATACAACTTTTATTTGACTTCTATATCCATTTATTTGTAAAACCTTTTCCAAATCATGATTTTAACATTAGTTATTGAAAAAAACCGATGTTAAAAACCAAGTCTTATAATGTTAAACTTATGATATCCACAATATTTGATATGTAAGTCTATTTTTGGTCCTTGAACTATCAAATTTAATCGTGAGAAATGAGTTACAACTTGGGTTAGAGTTTTAATATTTATTATTTAAAAAATAGATTCCAAAAAGTGACTTTTTAACTTTAGTTATTCAAAAAACACGACGTTAAAAATCATGTCTTATAATGTTAAACTTCTAACTCCATAAATTTTGGTCCAAAAGTCCATTTTTAATCTAAAATATTTAAAATTAAAGCTTTATAAATTATATAAAACTTGGATTTGATTTTTAATGTTGGTTATTTGAAAAACTAATTCAAAAAAGTGACTTTTAACACTGGTTATTGAAAAAAACTGACCTTAAAAATAAAGTCTTGTAATATTAAACTTCTGAAGACCATAAATTTGGATCTGTAAGTTCTTTTTTTCTTCACAACCTTTAAAACTGAAGATTGCTAAATGAGATACAACTTGGATTCAATTTTTGGTGTCTTTTATTTAAAAAACCAACTTCAAAAAGTAACTTTTAACACCATTTATTGAAAAGAACCAATGTTAAAAATCATGTCTTATAATGTTAAACTTAGGATGTCCATAACTTTTGATCTGTAAGTACATTTTTTCATCAAGACCTGTAAAATTGAAGCTTGATAAATTATCTACAACTTTTATTTTATTTTTATCATTATTTATTTGAAAAACAGACACCAAAAAAGTGACATTTGACATTTTTCTTGAAGAACTGATGTTAAAATACCAACATTAAAACCCATTTTTCTACTAGTGAGAACCTCATTATGTTTATACCTAAAGCTTTATCAGGTGATATTAATAATAATAAAATTACTATAAGATATTGGGATGTAATTTTTTAGGTATTTGGTTAGTTTTTCCCAAACCAAAGGTTTTTGGAAGTGTAAAGATGGAAGGAGAGAAGATGACATTTTGTAAGTGGGGGAGAGGATACATGTGGAATTTTTGAAAAGATAAAGTTATACTTATGTTTTAATCCTTCCAAAATCATTAAAAAACGAATAATTATAAATAATTAGAGGTTATAATGTCTAAATATGTCTATAAAGTCAGTGTTGGAAAAGTTCTATATAATTTTCAATCCTTATTTTCTTAGTTTAACTACCATTAATAAACCCATTTTTCCTTAACCATGGAAATTAATTTTTTTTCTTTTTTTACTATTAATTATGGTAAAAAATTAATTTGAACATATCAAATAATATTAATTTTTATTATTCAGATTATTTAATCCATTTTTCCAAATTTAGTTGATATAATTGGAAGAATTAAATTTAAAATTAAATCGCAAACACAACGAAAGAGTAGCTTTCCAAAGAGAAAATTCTCATAAGTATAGAATGTTTTAATATAAAAATTTATTATTAAATTCATTAAAATTAAATAAATTAGTTCAATTGTAATATAATTGAACTAATTTTACTTTAAAACCAATTTAAAATATAATATAACTTCTTAAATAATTTAAATGAAAAAGAAAATTTTTAATAAAAATCAGTATTTTCACTATTCATCAAAAAATTAATATTTTTAGAAAATTATAAGAAATTCACCCAAAGATAATTTTTAAATTTAACTTGACAAATTAATTCTATTTTGTAAAATATATTTTCTAAAATTGATAAATCTTACTTTTAAATTATTTCTGCAAAGCGTGACTGATTTGTCTTTTAAAATAATACGATTTTTCTGAATTTTTTTCTTTAAAATTATTCTTATTTTATTTAAAATAAATATATATTATTTGAATTTATTTTATATATATTTTAACCATATTATTTTCATTATTTTATTATTAATAATCAAACCCAATAACGTAAGTGCTAAGTTATAACAATTATTTTTAAATAATGATATTTTAATAGAATATCATGTTTCATTCAAACACAATGTTACAAGAACCACAAGCTATCAAATAGATTTAATTTATTTAAAATAAATATTTTCTAAATTCTTAGGGTATTAAATTATATTTTAATATTGATGTTTCATGTCAAATACTCTATCAAATATGATTTTCTACTTTTAAAATCTCTGGGTGTTACAATATGCATCCATATCTCATTCCCAGTTCTTATTCAACTTGGTGGCACTAGATAGAAGTTGAGGTGAAATGATAAAGTCAATAAAGAATTCTCCTATTACTCATAAGGATCATTATGATCCATTTTAGTCCCCTTATTTCCATTTATAGAGTGTCCTCTTCTACCGTACCACCCCACACCCTCTCCAAAATATCCCTCACCTGTGTCACCAGTATCAACTAATAACCACCCATATCTTTGATTTCTCATTACAGTAGTACCTACACTTCCCACTCCATGAAGACCTCCTAGATGAATTTTGGTGAGGGATAGATTCCCCACCATATCCACTCTAGGTGGATCTTCATATATCCCAATAGGGCCTCCCATGACCCAAAATGTTTCCCCCACATACTGCATAGGCTCACATGCTCTAGGGAATCAAACTTGATTTTCAAAAAGTTCCTAGACTTGGGGTTATAGGGTGAAATACCCCTTTTCCACCTCAATATCATGTCCTATTGTGGTAGAGATAGTGGTGTGGGTTTGTATTATACTTCTGCCAATAGAATGGTTCTTTTGACTTATCTTCCATCATCAAGGCCTATACATGGTGAAAGTGAATTAATAGATGATGTAGAATATGATTCATTATTTTATTCTTCTATTGTAGTGATGTTAAGATATATCTACAATAGCTATCTACTATTTTTTCCTCACTCATACATTTTTAAAAAATGAATATATCATGGGTAATTTGACCATGATTTTGAGAATATGGAGTCTATGTTGAAATATTTGAACCATATCTAGAATCATAACAATTCCATCTAATGGAATAAATAATGATCATAATTTGTGTTTATGTTATATTTATTATCAAAAAGTCATAATTAATGAAATTTTTTATTTCAATATGAATTTAGGAAGATTACTAGCTTTGAAATGTGTGGTGGTTTTACTTTGATAGATTAGTAATATAGTTGATGTTTTGAAGAAGATCAATACAAAAAAAGGTCAAAGGTCATATATTTTATTTTTATGAAGTACACATATATTTAATGATTGTAGTGATGATCATTAAAGAGATACATGAAAACTATCAGTGGATGATGGAACCTTGTCTTTTTAATGATGTTGAAGTTTTATGGCATTTGGAGTTGATCTTGAGGTGTTTGGGAAGGACCTATATTATTTTAAGTTAAATTTACTACCTACATAAATGTAAAATGTGAAGTACCATATGTATGTAAAGGTTAGGAGAGAATTGTACATTCTATATAAAGGTAAACTAAGAAACTCATTAACCATGTAAAGGTAAATCCTATATACATAAAGTAGAACTTGTTTTATATTATGCTATGTAAAGGTACTAAAGTGTTGTGTAAAGGTAATTACCCACCTACGGAAGGGTAAACGATGCCGTGTAATGGTGAACCAGACATTACATCAGGGTAATGTATAACTTACACTACCTATATAAGGGTACAATCAGCTTGTATAAAGGTACTCTTTTTACATAAAGGCATATATGGAGATGCATAAGGGTATCCATGAGTTCTTATGTCCTGCATAAACGAACAAAACCATGAAAAAAGTTAACATAAGTCTTGCATAAGGGTAGCCGAGAGCTCTAATTTGATGTGTAAAAGTACATTCCCATGCATAATGGTAGCTGAGGTTTATTTAAGGGTAACCGGGTATGTTATAAAGGTAACTAATGCTTCGTGTAAGGTAAAAGAAAGGCTATGTAAGTGAAAACTAATCCCTGTATAAAGATACTCAAAGATGAATCAAAAGGATTCAAATCCCATATAAGGTTAAAATGTCGAGGATAAATAAGTGTATTCTACCATTAGATTTATGCTATAGTTTGATGAAATAAGGTGCGACCACTAGTTTGTCAAGATACCATTAGATACACTACCGCTAGTTGGGTGTGCTACCACTAGGGTACTACCATTATAATGAAATGGTACGAGTTGTTACTGCTAAGGTGTGGTGGTAGGAGATGCTACCATCAGGAAATTCTATGAGATTTACATGATAGTCTGTTCATTAAGATAAGAGTCAAGATATGAATTTTGTTGGGTGAAAAAATTATTTCTATTTCTTTTAGTCCTACATGTATGCATGAAAGATGAATGAGTTAAGATAAGAAAGAAACATCCATTGTTCATTGAGTTATTCACTGTCTGAAATTTATACAACACCATGCATGGTTTACCATAGAGCTCACAAAGCATACTAAAGGAATGGATGAATGAAATTAGAGGAGATAAGAGCTTATGTTGGTCATGATAAAATGCATGAAAACATGGGATATGAGTTTTCTTGGAAATTTTATGAATAAATAACGGGAACACATTTATTCATTAACTATTAATGAGGAAATATAAGTACATGAATTACTTGGATATTTTATGAGTAATTATTATGGGTTTTTCAATCATTAAATAATTCCTATGACAATTAAGAGCTAATGAGATATTTTTTGTGATGTAATTATTCTATGCTTTCAATGAAGAATATTGTGATACATGATTATGATTTATATGGAGATCAAGGATATTTAAATTCTACGTGAAAGATAGAATGAAACCCAAGTCTCTAGGGAATTTATATAAATATTTTAATGGGAATTATAATGAGTTTTATGATAAATAAAATGGTAATTAGTTGACCGATTTGGATGAGTTGATCCTATTACCTAAGATCATGGTATTTCTATAATTCAAATTTAGAGAAATTGAATGAGATATTATGGAGAATAATATTCACATATCGTGAAAATAAATTTGAGAAGAATGTTAATGATAATGAAGTGGTTCAACACTATGATTTAAAAGTAAAAAATTCAAGGGTAATTATAGATAACCAATAGAGTATATTTTATAAATGATTGTATATCAAAGTTAGATAATGTGAATAATAAGTGCTACAAATCAAGAATATCTCCTGGTCACTGAAGAAGAAGAAGAGACAGTTATTGATTAATATATATTCAAGAAAACTATTTGATTTCTATAAAGTAGAAGCAACCCAATATATTACTACATAAAGAGGAATATGATCTGATTCATTGGAGTCGAGAGAAGAAGACTTATATTTCAAAACTAATCAATTAAAAAGGGACATTATATAATCATGTAATATTTTTCTTTATAGATAAATATTTAATTACACATAGTCATTGCCCAGAGAATAGGTTCTTGGTCATACCCTTTCTTATTCTTTAATTTTTAATATAAATGAATCTCTTGTGTGAGTGGGATAATCACCACCATATATTGGGGATGTAGTCATCAGGACTAGAGGATAACCTCATTAACAAAGCCTTGTGTTAATTTTTATTTACTATTTTATGTGAATAATTTATAATTACAGTTAAAGAAAATAAGAGATCCATTTATCAAATATCAATAGAGGTAAAAAAAGGTATTAAATTTTAATGTGAAAAAGCATCATTCCAAATTTATTCACCCCCTCAGAATGTGGTCATCCCCAAGGGATCGTAAAAATTGGTATCACAGCAACATGTCACACTATTGATTAGATTATCTGATTTGAATCTTCTTGAAGATTTTATTTATCTTCTCAACTTAAAGTGGAGTTCAAACTTGTAGGATTAGTATTTATTGAATAATATAATTCAATCTCAGACTTGAATATCAAGAAAATAAGAAATAAATAATTGAGAAAGATGAAGAAAGTTTCCCTCATGTGAAAAGAGGATAATGAGTTAGAATCCCAATGCATTATTCCTGAACAATATATTCCATATATGTGATTCAAATATATGGAAGTATATTCCACTACCAATAAAAATGAAAAAAATTCTACCTAATATAGTTCTTGATCCCTTCATTAAGTGGTGGAAATATAAATATCTTATCAATATTGTCCTCAAGAGGATCCAAGCATTAGTGGGATTGATCATAGGTCATAAGAATTCAATACTGAATTAGTTTTTACATTGAATGATATGTTTCATAATTTTATTGATAAATCAATAACTTTTATCTATGGATAATTCAAAGGAATTAAAGAAGATATCCATGAGATTAAAGAATATCAAGTGAACTTAGAGAAAGATTCTAAAGAAATTATAAAAGATAATATCTTACTAACTAAATTTTTTTGAGAAATAGAAGTAGAGAGTTTTGAAATTGGAGAATGATTATATTGTTTTAAAGACCAGTGGCTAAATATAATTTAGGATAAATAGAATAACTCTAATATATTTTATGTAAAGTTACATGAATGAGAAGAAAATAAAATAACTTTTATTGATTTTAAGAAATATCAACTTAAGTTCAAATCAAATAAGATCAAGGATCTTGACCCTCTTATATAATAGAAGAACAAAATTAATGATGTTGAAGTTATAAAGATCAAGAAATAATATGAATATACCTAGAATTTTGTGGATGCTAAGAATTTTATCTCAAATATGAAGTTTCTTGAACTTGGTGTCCACTTTTAAAATGTTGAAAATTTTCAAGCTGAGTCTTCACAACAAGATAAAAGAAGATATATTACTATAAAAGATACATACAAAAAAATACTAAAAATTATTCTTATCCTAAAATACCTCCATATGGTGGAAATATTATATTCAAATTATTTAATGATCAATCTCAATCAGTCTCCATCTCTGTAAAAAAAGTTTTCACTAATTTTAATTATACACATAATGTAGGTTCAAAATCATAATCTATGAAAAAGTGGATAAATAAAGGTAATTATTTTATCACCACTACATATGTAGTGAAACAAGATAAGTGAATAATGAATTATTCTACTAAAGAATCCAAGAATAAGAGTGAAATAAAATAGACACAACACACATGTCAATCTATTCAAACTATTCTAAACAAGTTATCAATATTTGTTGGGTACTATTGTTGAGATAAACTATTTAGGAAAATGGAATATAATTTTTGGTATAATATATCTGTATCTGAAAATAAAAGGATGCCTATATCAAGGTAGAGAATAGCAGTGATGATGAAAATTCCAAATAAGGAAAGGAAGTATCTTCATGTTACAAATATTTTGAAAGTCCAAATAACCTCTATGGTATTTAAAATAGAAGTGGCCATAGTAAATATGTATTCATGTATAAAGATTTCAATCATGAAAGTAAAACACTTTAGAAGAAAAGAAAATATGAACTGAATAATAGAGAGAATCTAAACATGGGAAAGAACAAAATGAAAACTATTCCCAGCAAGTTTATAAAGAGTAAAAATAAGCCAACCTTAGGTAAAGAGCAGAACAAGGTTGATAAAAACAAAACTAAGAAGATCAATAAGGGTGATACACCAAATATAATAAGTTGATTGATTTTTGGAAGAAGAGGTCAGACCAAGGATCACTATAAGCTGACCATGGACATCATAATGTATGAAAGAAATCTTAAGAAACAAAGTAAGAAACTAGTCTGAGAGGGAAAAGGGATAAAATGGTAAAAAGAAAACCTATGAAGACATGTGGAACTACTAATCATGTAGTACATATTATAAATTAAATATTTGTAATTTTTCCAAATAATTTGGAAAGAGAAATGAAAATTCAAGAAAACTAGGAGAAAACATATGATAAAGGAAAGAAGAAGATTCAACATGAAGGAATCAAATTTTAGGAAAGGTTTTCCAAAAACGATGACCATATGATCTCAAAATTTTTGTGTGGAAAATTCAAAAGGGATAGACATATATCTAATGATGGTTTGTTTATTAATCCATATTAAAATAAATAACTAATGAAGAATCAGAGAGAACCAAGTGATGAATGTTCCATGATGGATAGTGTGAAAATGAAAATTACTCACAAAGTTGTTATAAAACAAAGTAGATATTCTATGCTATCAAAAACTACCAATACATACACTAAAGATATCATAAAGGGTTTTTACTCACAAGGGGTAAAAAAGAAAGTAGTTTCAGCTTTTGTAGATAATTCTTATCCTTTTTTCTCTCACTAAAAAACAAAGAAGATCCACCTTATTCACATATTTTCTTGGATTTCTGATTACTTATAAGGAATTGAAGGTGATGCACATACTTAGGGGGAGAAATGAGTTAAAGTAATTTTATTTCTACATATTCAAGGTAAAATATTCATTCTATTCTATATCAAAGACACTATCTAGGATTGATCCAACTAAAAATATATCTAAGATTATATATTGCAAAAGATCAGAGATCAACCTTGATAAATATGATCAAGATACCATAGATAATCAATAGATTTGAATTCACTATCATGGATGTAATAAAAAAATTGGTACTCACATCAATTTAAATTCATAATAACAAATAATGACAAGATCTATTCTAATGAAGTGACGATGGAGATCATACCCTATGGGAGAGCATATAAAGAAGTTACCGGTGCATTACATTTCATCCAAACATGACATCTACGGTTGTCACTCTTTCAAAATGCCATTGATAAGATTTGTGTACTTAATATTTAAACCTATTAAAAAAATAAAAAATAATATATTAACTTATGAGTGATAATTTAAATAAATAAATGAAATTAAAAATAGATAATTTTTGAAGAATTTTTAGGACTCATTTAATAAATGTTACTTGCATATTATAATTGAATGTTTTTATTATATTTGTTGAGATGAGTACAAGAATTTCAGGTTTAATGTATCTTGAAAATTTACTTTACAAGTGATATCACAATTTCCCCTTACATTGCATCAATAGGTATTAACCCTTTTCATTCATCCAATAAAATATTTGGACAATTAGTAAAGAGAGAAAAAATTTGTACTATATGAGTTGGAATTATATTCTAAATTGACAATGGATAGAATTAATGTCTAAATTATACCCATTTTTTTCCATACAGGGTTATCCAAAGTAAAGATAAAGTTGAATAATTAATGGCATGTTGATTAAGAAAGAAATGATACCATAATATACAATGTACTTTTTATTTGTTATCAAAAAGGGGGAGAGAAGAAAATTTAAAAATAGAGAAGAATTGAAGAGAACATATTGACAACCAATTTTTCAACATTGCTATTGAAAAAAATACAAAGGAGGATATTAATGATCCTAATTTATTTTTTTGTTTTATTTTTTATCAACAAGTCATAATTCATGAAAAAATTAATGTCAATATAAATTAAAGAAGAATAATATCTTAAAAGTGTGTTGTGGTGTTCCCAAGATTGGTTTTTAATATAGCTGAATTTTTAAATAAGACCCATCCACAAAAATTCCAAAGGTTATATATTATATTTTGGATGAAATAAATAAATAAATAAAGAAATGATGATTGTTATTGTAATATTTGAATAAATACATGAAGGGTTTGTGGATTAAGGAACCTCTTTATATTTTAAAGTTAGAAGGCATTTGGAATTTTTCTGAGGTGTTTAAGAAGGCCCTAAAGTATGTTGTGTTAAATTAACTACCTATGTAAAGGTAAAATGGGAATTACCTTACATATGTAAAGGTAAGGTGAGAATTGTGAATACTACATAAAGGTAAATTGAGAAAATCATTACCTATGTAAAGTTAACTCCTATATGTTAAAATGTAAATTGAGTTTATACTATTATATGTAATAATACTAAATCACCATGTAACATTAACCCACTGCCTATGTAAGGGTAACTCGAGCTATGTAAAGGTAAACTATGAATTATGTAAGTGTAATGTGTAACTTACAATACCTTTATAAGGGTATAATTAGCTTGATTAAAGGTAATATTCACCATATAAAGGTATATATGTAGCTATTTAAGGGTAGGCGTTACTTCTTATGCACTGCATAAATGTATATTCCCATGAAAAAAGTAATTGAAGTATTGTGTAAGGGTATCATTCCCATGGATAAAGGTAACTGAAGTCTTGTGTATGGGTATCCACTTACTCTGATGCACTATGTAAAGGTATATACCCAAGTATAAATTCAACTATGTCTTATACAAGGGTAAATGGGTATGGTGTAAAGGTAAACAATGCATTGCATAAGGGTAAGAGAAAGGCTATGTAATGCTAAACCAATCCTTGTATAAATGTACTCAGAGATTAAGTGAAAGGGTTTTAATCCCATATAAGGGTATGAAGTTTAGGATATATAAGGGTATGTTATAGTTAGAGTTATACTTACATTTTATGGAAGAAGGTGACACTACAAATTGGGTGTGTTAACACCAGTGTGTGACCACTAGAGTGAAATGATATGAGATACTATTATTGAGGTGCGATGGTAGGAGATACTAATCATCAGAAACTTCAATAATATTTTCATTATAGTGTATTCATTAAGTTTTGAGTCAATATATTAATATGGTTGGGTAAAAATAAAATAATGGATCATGCATGCAGTGCTATTTACATACATGAAAGATGACTGAGTTAAGATAAGAAAGACACGTCCATGGTTCATTGAGTTATTCACTGTCAGAAATACATGTACCACCATGAAAGGTTTACCATGGAGATCATGCAGTATACTGATGGAAAAATTAATGAAAATAGTGGAGATGAGAGCTTACCTAGGTCATAATGAAATACATGCACACATGGAATACATGTTTTTCATGGAAAGTATATGAAAAAATAATGGGATCATGGATATTCATTAATCTTGAGAAGGAGAAATAATAATACCTAAACTCATTGGATATTTCTTGAGTAATTATTATAGGTTTTTTATCATGAAATAATGCCCATGATAATGAGTAGATGATGATATATTATTGATGATGGAATTCTTCCATGCTTTCAAGGAAGAATATCACAATACATGGTCATGATTTATGAAAAGATCAAGGATATTAAAATATCATGTAAAATATTGAATGCATCCTGAGTATACCATAGATTTAAATTAAGATTTTAATGAGATTTAAAATTATTTTTATAATAAGTAAATTAATAATATGTTGACTGATTTGAATGGGAGGATCCTACTACCAAGGATTATGGAATTTCTATAATTTAAATATAGAGATATTGAATGATATATTTTTTAGAATAATATACACATAAAATGAATATAAATTTGAGAATAATGTAAATGTAAATGAAGTGATTTGACACTGTGTTTTTAAAGAGACAAATTCTTGTGTCAAGATATAGATCAGATATAAAATATATTAAAAATGTTTGAATATAAAAGTGAGATAATGTCAAGAACCGATTCAATGCATAAATTATATTTATTGCACACTAAATAAGAATAAGATAAAATTATTAATTATTTTATATTTGAGACACCCCTTTGATTGTTGTGAAGTAGAGGTAGTCTCATAGATTAATGTATAAAGAGTAATTTGATCAGACTCCTTGGAGTTTAGAGAAGGAGACTTGTATTACACTACTAATAACTTAATAAGGAAAAACAAAATCTTATAATCCTTTTCTTAAAAGATAATGTGTGTGTTGTACTTAGTCAGTTAGAGTTGAATAGGTTTATGGTCATACCCTTTCTTGTAATTTCTTTGATATTGAAAATAAAGTTCTGTGCAGGTGGGATAATTACCACTGTACATTGAGGATATAGTATTCCACATTGTAAGAGAACCTCATTAACAAAACTTGGTGTCTATTGTGGTTTTATATTTTATGTGAATGAATTATAATTTTATTTAAAAACAATAAGATATCTATTTACTGAATAATTAGTAGACATAAAGAAAGGGATAATTGTTTAAAGTGAAAAAGAGATATTCCACACTGAATCCCCCCTCTTAATGCTGTCATCCCAAATTGATCTGAATAAGGAAAATTACATTCATATTTCCCTAATAATTAACTTTGAATACAATAATATTACTACCAGAAGTTTCCTTTGATAATAAAATTACATAGTTAGTGATTTAATAGTCATTTAAAACTTCCTAGATACACTAGAGTAGATATAATAATAACCCAATAATGAATACACCTCTCTTGAGTAGAGGATAAGTATACCATCTTCCCTTAATTTTCATGAAAAATGTTTAAAATAATTATTAACAAAATATTTTACTTTTTTATTTTATTCTATATAATATAGATGTTTAATATTTTTGTTTTCCTATAGTTCTTTTGGTTCAAACGATATCCGTCATATATCAACCCAAAATCATTATTGGTTCAAACTAGGTTACTATTTTATTGGGTTTTATCATGATTTTAATCCCTGAAAGTAACTTTAAATAAATTATTTATAGTGTTTTGTGAAGAGAATATATGAAACCAAAGAATATAC
Source organism: Viscum album (assembly GCA_963277665.1). Taxonomy (NCBI): domain Eukaryota; kingdom Viridiplantae; phylum Streptophyta; class Magnoliopsida; order Santalales; family Viscaceae; genus Viscum; species Viscum album. The sequence goes on along the minus strand of OY728147.1, from coordinate 390,824,934 downwards.
CCATGGAGTGTCAAAACTAGTGTGCTGTTAGGCCTCTTTGTCACACTTTAGGTGATGATCGAGTTAGTAACCAATCCACTATTTCAAAGGTTATTACCACTCATTACATATATGAAAGATCTTATATCCACTTGTAGTATCCAGAAAGGGATGTGTTTTCTAGGATATCCACATATATTTTACTAAATCATCGGGATGTTATCCTATACATATAATTCTTTCTTAGACTTATCCCTAGTGTTTTCACTAAACTTTTTTATCCTAATACCCAAATAAAAAGTGAATTAATAACTCAACATTAAATTATATAATATTTAAAATATTTATTTATACCTTTGAAATTATAATCAAACCTAACTTACCTACACATAACTTATCCTAAAGTTATCTACACCCTGCTCTGATGCCAATTTTGATGCCCTGGACCCATGCTCCTAGATCCAGTGCCTAAAACACATACTTTATATACATTATTTGATACCAGACAATGGTTCCTAGATAAGTATCCCATAAGTTAAATTAAATAAATAAAACATTACAATACTTACATTTATAATACCTTTTACATTTAGAGAATTAGAGAATTAGGAAAAAACAAAAACTAATACAACCCATGTCTTTCTCGACCAATGGATATAGTTTTTCACTATGTAAGGAACTACCAAATACATAGTATGCCTTAAAGATATCCTAAAAATTCTTAATAGAATATATTCTATTAGACATATCATGTGTAATTATTTTAATCTTAGACCATGTAAATAAAAACATATGGAGGGGTGAGATAAAATGATTAGTAATGGAAAATATACAACTGATGAAATCAATGCATAAATATGGAATAAATATTATTAAATAATTTTTTAATTAAGAATAATTATATTATTGAATGAAATTGAAAGAATAATATTTTCATGTAAAATAATGGAAATAAATAAATCACATTGATATCAATAACTGTTTCCTTAGTGATGAAATGAATAATGTTGGAAAGCTAATTTCATTCCCAAATCTAATACATCATGAACTTAGACATCATGATCTTACCATAAAATACTCTTGTTTAGAAAATACTACGTTTTAGATTGGAATACTCCAAATTACGCAACCTAGTTTGTCTCATGAGACCTATTGATGAATTGTGGGGATATATAATGCTAGGACCCACCCATCACTTGTTTATGTTCAATGCATTAATAATACGAGATAATGAGTAAAAAATACATAATAAACATTTCAAATAATCATACGTATTAGAATAAAAAATAAATAATTACAATACTTTTCTCTATGTTAATAAAAGGGATAACATGATCATAACCCATATAGATGAAGAAGTTGGATGCTTAAACAATACATTGTCAACATGCTAATAATCATCCATATTAGAATAAAAACATATGGAATACTAATAATTTCCCCCATGTTAATAAAAGTGATTAAATTATTTCTAGGTGAACATAATCCAATGAAAATTATGTAAAAATTTATGTTCATTCCATATAGTATAATAAGTATATGACTAAGTCAATATAGGAATGACATGATCAAAATACATCCATAGAAGGAAGGTGGATGGATGAAAAACAACATAACCAAAGAAGTAAAAAATATTCATCAAAGGGTTTTTGTGGTCGGAATGAATATCCCTAGAAAAAATTGAGAGAATATAACATAATATAATCAAAGTGTATAATATACCCAAATTCTTTGAAGTAAGTTAAATAGAATGACCATAAGTCAATAAACGTTAGCAGAGTTACTAAAAAAAATTACTATTTAGGAAACAATTTATTTAATATCCTCTTAAACAAGAGAACATTACTTGGATAATAAATACCATTAAATTAATTAATTATGATAAAAACACGTGCATTATTAGTAAATTCACTACACAAAGGAAACATGATTCACACCATAATGATATCTCGAGGAGATAAAGTTTGAGACAAAGAATCCATGTGACTTGAGTATCATTTTAATCAAAACCCCTTAAAAGAGAGGGATTGTAATTGAACTTCAAATACCATGACTAAAATACAATTCATGATATGATATGTCAAATAGGTTGTATATATAACACTTTAATGAAATTAGGTGAATAATTCCAAGCATGTCTCAAAAAGATGAATTTTGAGATGAAAACAATTACCTTATATTCTCGTCTAATCGATCATGTTCTAACCTACAATATAATGAACAAAACTACCTTAATCACTTATATTAGAACCTTAATATGAAAATAATAACCTTTTTTTATAGTTATTTTATAACCATATATTATAAATATATTAAATGATTATAGTTTTTTTTACTATCAAGTGTTACAACTTTCAACTTTTTGTTTCGTACATATAACACGAAGACAAAATCAATTCTCTATAAACTATATATCATGGAATGGGAAAAAAGGGATTAATGATTCTAGGAATTATCCACTTATCAAAGGTAAAATAACCAAACAATATAATGACAATTTTAATATACTAAAACATTTGGTCATGAGATCTTATGGTAAGGTCAAAGGCCCTAATTTTGAGGTAGTGGTAAGGTCAGATGTGTTTGTATCTGAAAATGGTATAGTTCACAAGCTTGAAAACATAGAGATATAAGAAACAAACCTTTGTTATAATTATTTTATAAAACAGGAAGATCAAGATGAAATAAATAATATCCATTTTAGATATACAAATGACCCTTCGTAGTAAGAGTTCTGAAAGTAGCTTTATATCACCTTTACCCAATGTTAACCCAAAACTTGACTTACTTTGATATGGGTTAAAACCAATTAATGGTGTTTTATGGATATTTTAAAGTATTAAGTTGATAAAAAACATACTGGAGAAAATTCTATACTCAAATAAAAACATGTTGGTTGAGGCTTTCATTAGAAAATTTTCATTAGATGATGCTAACATAATGATCTATAGAATTATTCGAGTTTCCCTTAATGAAGACAAAGATTATTAAAGGAAAAAAAAGTTCATATTATCAAAATTTGATTAAAAAAAGGTATTATAATACTAGGGAAGTATATTTATACATGGGATAAGATTTAATACCACTTCTAGTATCACATCATGGACGATACATACATTAATGTAATCTTAATTGAATAGAACATATATAAGGTGAATGATTCCAATTCTATTTTTTTGATAATGTTTTGGTGATATCTTATGTTTTTTGAGATTTTATGTTAACATAATTTTTGTGATGGTTCCCACTTTACATTAAAATTTACATCTGAAATAAAACTTTAAATTTTCTGTCAAATACAATAATATGTATTGTGAAAATGGAAATCATGATGACCAATTTCTTTGACATTTTTAATGATCAAAATGTGATATGTTATTAAATTTTTTAAATATTAACAACACCATTAATGAATAATTAAAACATATTAAATATATCATTATTACATGATATTAACATTATATTACATCCCATAATCTTTTATAAAATAATCATCATAACATTGTTTACATAGGTGGTTAAATCGATGAAAATGGAAACATGTTAAATGATTTAGTGAGTAAGGGGATGTAGTTAGATAATGATATTGTGAAATATAAAAATATTTAAAATTTAATAATAATAATATATCTTTACTGAATCCATTATTTTAGAGACTCAAAATTTTCATACATATATATTACATCTTAATAGATGAATACTCATTATATTATAAAAAAACACACCTGAGTACCATAAAGGTTTAGTGTATTTTGAAAGTTTGATACATAAAAAATGTGTCATTATGTGAAATAAAAAATCCCACACTATGTTCATTATAACTATCACCCTTCTTAGACATATCATACTTGATAACTTTCTTCATAACCTTGGGAAAAGGAAACATATGAATTGGTGAGCTTAAATGCTTAGTAAGCCTAATAGAGGGAGATATCTATGATTAATTAACAATAAAATGAACATAAGGGTATAAAAACATGAGAATAACATTTTAAATACATACCATACATATCATAGATCATAATATTTAGTAAAGAAATAAATATTAGTAGTTAATAAGTCATTAATGATAAAGGAATAAAAGAACACAATCCATGAGAGCTTAACATTGGCATGAAATATATGCTTGTGGTATACAACTAATCATATAAAATAATTTTCTTATTAGTCAAAGATCATTTCCAAGACTATAATAATGCATTGGATTCACACACCATTCCATTATAGTAGTTAAGGTTTACTCCCAAGACTGTCAGAGTCGAATGATTCCATTACTAAATTGGGTTAAATCCCCATTCTAGTCCTGTTTATCTCATGAGATATCCATATTTATATAATTAATAGGATGGATAAATAATTCTGGACCCACACATTAAATTATAAAAATCATACACATACAAGCCTCAAAATTATAAATCATTCATCATATCATAATTAGTAAAAAAATATACAGGTTTTATAAAAATTTCATCATAAAATAAACCATGGAAAATAAATGAGTTTCATAAATATTTCATCATGTTATAACAAGTAAAAAGAAGTGGGTTTCATAATCATTTCCTCAATTTATCATAAATAACCAGTTGAAAAGGAATGGGTTTAGAAAAAAATTGTCATCATAATCATAAGAAACCTAGATAGAGAATTAAGATGTTATTATTGGGTTATATCCCCAGTAAATATTTAGTAACATTCCATATTAGATGAAAAATTCCTTTAAAAGATCACATGGTAGATCTGATGAGGAAAATAACCTTTCCATTTTGAAATAACTTCTTAAAAATCTAAATTTTCCCAAATATTAAGAATTTTTTTTTAAAAAGAACCTTGGAAACTTTTAAAGGAATATTTAAAGCATTTATCAGTCATGATAGTTAGAAATTCCATTCAAGAAATGTACATTAAAATAGATATTCCTTTCATGATTTTAGTAAAAACTCAAAAGTACCTCATTCAGAAAATGAAAATAATATTAATTTGAAATATATTTTTTTAAAATTAAAACATGGGTACAAATTTGTTTAAAAATCATATAATAATATTAAAACATTCATGAAATTTTTTTAGTGAAAACATGGACATATAAGAAAAAAGATTTTTGATAGAAGTGCAAAATTAAATTTATTTTCCTTTAAATCATAAATCAGTCTCTAGATTTATTAAAGAGGGTAAAAATGAAAAAAAAACATGTTTTATCAAGAAATAAATATATAAGAAGAAAATTAGTGATATTATTGAGAGTAATATTATGAAATTGTATTGTAAAAAACCTAGAAGCAACAATCCGGATAAATAATGTGATTGTAACATAAAACCCTTACAAATTCGGTAACATTTTAATCACAATCCCCATGAAAGAATAACTTTTAAAAAAAATTAAATATAATTAAAATGGATATTGATGACATAACATGAAAAATGGTCTATATATACACCATATAAAAGGATATTAGTTCATAACAAAATATATATCCCAAAGAAGACCATTTGAGATGATAAACCCTTACATCTGGTTCAACTTGCTTCAAAAGAACTCTAACCTCATGAAGAGTTAATTTAAATTTATTATAATAATAAAAAATATTAATTTATTCACTTATAATATCTTATATGACCCATTAATAGTATTTAAACACCTATTTATTAATAGTTCCTTATTAAAATCTTTGTTTCTGGGTGTTAACTATTTCATTTTTCATAATAATTTTCATCTGGTAGTTCTAGTCCTCAAATTTTAATCATGGTTTAATTAGATAAATAAAATTAATCATGATTAAAAAAACATATATATTTATTATATATATTTATAGCCATTCATAAAGAAAAAATATAGAAAAATTAATTACATTGTTCATGCAGATGGTAATTCGTACATATACATAAACATTTTTTTGTTTTTCAATGGATGAAACTAAAGAAATGAAAATAATAATTCACCTTTACAAGATATTTTTTATGTTATATATATCTTATATATTCATAAAATCTATTATTATTACCATCCATGTAAAAGGGAAATGAAAAATGAATCACACCACTTCGTGGCGGTGGTAATCCACATGTACACACGAGCGACATTATTATTTTCCAAAACATCGGAAGGTAAAAAGTTAGATATAATATTATAATTATAGAAGAATAATTATTTCATTGATATTATATATAAATTAAACCTATCATAACACCATTCCATAAAATATGCTGATAAAAAATGATGTTTATCTCTATGCGGAGACAGTAATCTGTACATATGAATTAACAATACTTTCACTTTCAATTTGATGAGAAAGAGGGTGGAAAATAGTGGTTTAATAATCATAATAAAATTTTAATACATTTAATACATTTAATTTATTATTTTATGATAAATACCATATATTTATATTTTGTAAAAGAATAAGTAAAAAGAAAGTGATCTGTTATGGCGATTACATATTCTTTGAAATAACTCCTTTAGATATCCTCTTAGGGATCCTAGGATTGGTATTTTTGGAAGACCATAACCTATATAATGTGAATAGGTATATTTATAAGATAATTTAGTAGTGTTTTTTTTGTGTTAGAATGATCAAAGTGGTGTAAATAAGATAAAGGAGGGGTTCCCTTTTATATGTGAGGGGTGGTTACTCTTGTAATTTCCTAAAAGATTAAAATATAAAAAAACATTATTTAGAAAAATGATTCCACATGGTAATATTTTGTTTAATTACCACCCAAAAATAAATTTTGTATTGGTGTAAGTGGTTTTTTAAACCTTATCTTTTGGTTTAACCACTTAGTTAACCTATTTTAACCATAATCTTGGTAACATCTTTTTAACTCTTAAAGGGTCATAATTTAATATATAAAATAAAATTTGTATAAAAAACAGCCAAGGGATAAAATCCTAGACCATATATTATCCCCATCATCCTATTTACTCATTTTTATAATTTCTAAATAATTTAATAAAACATTATTTTCATAAAATATCATTAATTGTATTTTTCACACTATTCATTTAATTTGACCTTGGAGACAACAAGAAAAATATGAAATTAAAATATAATAATTTAACACATCAATAATATTATATATCGATATATTAAATTCATGAAACACTATAAATCATTCAAATTATATTACTTTTAATATTTTTAAAATCATTTATTTTTTTAATATTAATTGAAGAAATACTGTGTCGGCGCTGCTAAGAACATAAGGTAATTATAAAATTACTAAAAATTATAAATAAATTACCATCATGAAAATAATTTAATTATTATCAAAATAACTATTAATATTTATTCAAAACTTGATTTTGTACCTATGTGGACACATAAGAGATATTTAAAAGTAAGATAGTGACATTTTGTACTTTTCTTGGCTTTAAATATTGTATTGGCCACATTCTTGGAAAAGTGTTCATTAAATAATCAAATTTATTGCGTAAGGTGATAAGTTTTTAATTTCCTTCATCGAATAATAATTAAGATGTGAAATGGCGACCTTAACACTTAGTTTAAACCCTAATTATCTCATATTACCATTGCTATGGTAATAAAATTTACTATGGTTACAATTCATATTGAACTGAAATAAAAGATACCTATTTAAAAAATTTAAAATATATAATTTAAAATATGGTATATGTTTTTCAGGATTCAATCTCTAGAAGGGGCATAAATTAATTTAATATAAAAAACAAACCACAACGAAAAAAACTTTTCAAAAAAATGTCTTTTTAAGTATAAAAAATGATTTATAAAAAATTATACTAAAAAATTGCCTATAATAAAATTAATTGAAATAATTATAATATAATATAATTAATTTTACTTTTATATAATTTAAGAAAATGTAACATTGAAAATTCTTGAAAAATATAATTTTCAATAGAAATCAGTATTTTTCACTATTCACCAGGAAATCAATCCTTTTAGAGAATTTTCAAAATTCACCCTAAGATAATTTTGATATGTTGAATTAAAAATTAAAGTTCATTTTTTAAATAAATTTTATAAATATGGAAAAAATTAAAAACAATTATTTCCCAAAAAAAATAATAAAAATAATTTTTAAATGATACATATTTTTGAAGCATAATATGAATCTAATAAAAATTTATTGTTTATTTCTTAAAACATAAACATAAATTAGTAATGAGTAGAAAATTTATATATATCTCATAATTTTATTATTCCTATTCATACTCACCTATTCAATCATTATGTTTTAAAAGTCATAATTAAATAATTATATTTCATGGTAATTTAAGCTCGCTTCTGCATGTCATATATGCTATTGAATATAATGTTCTTATTTAAAAATACTGTTTTGTTACAATTATATGAACCATTAATTATGGGAGGTGATGAAAAATTAAACTCATCATTCCTAGAGGTGGTAGTCCTCTTTTCATATGATCAATTATCCCATTTTTTAATGAATAGATAGAATGCAGATGTATGAAAATCGATTATTTCAAAATTTTATTTGTGACATAGGAAAAATATTTATACATTATATCCAATATTTATTCCATACTTGAGATTCGGTGATGAAAAATGAACAACATCACTTCGTGGAGGCTATGGTCTACATGTATGGACAATCAATGTAATATTGATTTCTTAATTGATGGAAAGGATTAAATAAATATTTTACAATTAATATAATGACATTTAATTATAATAACAATAATTTTTTAGTTATATGAATAGGGTTATAGATGATTTATGAATGATTATAGTAAAAGAGAGGAGTAAGTGAAAGTAATACCCACATTGAAGCTTGAGTATTCTCTTGGAAAACTCATTATAAATAAAGGTCTTAAAAAAATAAGGGTCTTGAAGCTTATATATGTGAGAGAGTATTATAGGAGCAGAAAATTTATATATTATCAACAAGAAATTTTAAGGATTGGAGAGTCTTTAAGTGGTGTGAGTTTTACCTTTTTATTAGAGAAGAGAAGGGTAGTTTTGGATGTAATAATTACATTTTCAATAATGTAATGTTACTATTCAAAGGTCAATGAATCTAAAATGGAAAAATGGATGGTAAGTGTGTCTTGGTATATATTTTCCTTATACACTCATTTTATAGAAAAAATATATTATTTTTAGGTTTTTTCCTTTAAACTTCTTAACTTTAACCCTAATTTACTTTTATCATGGTAGTTAATTTTTTAACCTTAGTAGTTAATATTAATGAAAAAATTAAGATTGGAAATTTTACTATATTTCAACCTTATAATTTAAAATTCTAAAATTATTTTATCAAATAAATTTTTTAAGGATTTGAAATTATAATTTTAAAATAATTTTTCACAACAAGTAAATATAGTTATTCATGAAAATTTTGTTATTATGTTTAAAACTTTAAGCACAACATAATATTTTCATAGAAACTAATTTTTATGAAATAAATTGTTTTATTATAAAAAAAATAAAATTAATTTAGCTTTAAAATCAATCCAAAATCGAATTTAAACCTCAAAATACTTAAGTAGATGGAATGACCAAAATTTATTTTATTAAAGTAACATTTTAATTTAGTTCTAAAAATGTTGGACATTAGATTTACAAGTTTAAATCACATTTTAAAAAAATAATTTTATTTCATAAATAAGTATTTTTTACTTAAAAGGTTTTTAATAGTATATTATATTCTTTTATAATGAAAAAATAATAAAAAATTTAAATTTTTTTAGAAACCGTATTTTTTTTTTCTAAAAATCAATTTAAAAAAAACTCAAAATCCATACAAAATAATTTTTATAAATTATGAATCCAAAAATAAACTTTATTTTATAAAATTTAAATTCAATAATTTATAAATTTAGTTTTTAAAATATTTAATATATAGAAAATGAATTTTATTGAAGATAACATTTTTCAATTTTAACTCATATTAATTATTTATCTTCTAAAGGTATTAAATTTTAATGTTTTAACATATAGGTGTTTATTTTAGATTTATTAAACATTTTCTTATAGTATGATGTGGTTTGTTTACATAGGGTGTCGTGTGTAACACAAGTTATCTAACATAACATCGGTTTCACAAGATTTAGAATTATAGGTCGTTACAATATGTGTACTTATATAATATATTTTTCCATCACATAGAGTGTCCACTAGACATGGAACATGTCGAACTAATATAGGCCAAATCATACATTTCCCAATTATTTGAGAAGATTGATCATACATAATGACTATCAAATTTCAATCACTCTAATAGATAACCACATCCTAATTATCTAAGAATGAGAATGCATATTTTCAATCACTAAACTGAATACCCATATGATTTTTCTTGACGTGCATGTGAACAAAACCCATCTTTGTTAAACTAAACTAATGAAAAAATAATCAACATACCTATCCAACCTAGATTACGTCAAAATTATTCCAGACATAAGAAAGTTATTACAGTAATAAGGTTTATAAGATACTTATCTTTCCAACTTTAGGTAACAATTATTTAATAATAAGAACACATACCTAAGAATAATAATGTATATATGAATTTACATGCGATATAATTTCATGAGACAATCTTGATAAAAAAATTTGACTTGTTATCTCATTAGTATACTATGTATCATATATGATATTTCTACTCATACTAATCTTTACATATAATGACAATCCATAATGCTCTGTAAGGATCCATTAATAAGGAAAACTGAACTGAAAGATTAAATATTCATTAAAGAGAGCCGCATACCAACATAAGGCCAATAGAAATAAAAAGAAATAATAATAGGCAACAAACTGAGGTTTAAGGTTATCTAAAGTAACGGAGACCAAGGTTGTCCACATGAACTAGGTCTACCCAATTGATGAGGTGGTAAAAAATTCTAGTGAAGACCATACAAGGGTTTTCCAAACTTCCCCATGACACAAGAAATCTATACACTTTCATTCCTTCCCAAAAAGTATGTAGGAGGGTCACTTTTTTGGGAAAAATATTTCTAAAGCTGTAAATAAGGTATACAATTAGGTATAACTCAAATTCATATTTTTGTGGAGTTTTTATCATTACTCTATTAATTTTTATAAATGTATCATAGATGGATAAATTATAAAAATATATTACCTTTATTATAAAATAACGATATATTTTACAATCATTATATCTAATATCTCATGTATCTAATAGCTAGCTATTCAATATAACTCTCATATTGTTTCCAGGATAAATGTTTCATAAATGGATCTACTACATTTTCCTTAGTATCCAAACAATACATATTTACATCTCCCGTCTCAATAATCTCTCAAATGAGATAATATTTTTATAGAAATTTATTATAACACCTATATATTTTAAAATAACACTATGTCCAATAGAATATTCTACACCCAAAACTGAGTTGAAATGAACCATTAAAAAATATTATTTTTAAATAAGACCACTATAACCAATATGTTTAATATGTGGGTATGAATATGAATAACTAAATTATAAATTAGTTATAAAATGTTACTACTCAATTAAAATATATTTATTAATTCTTTATAAACAAGAACTCAATTTCTAGTAATATAATTTTATTCTCGAAAAATTCATTTTTTTCAGAATGTGTTTTTATTAATTTTTGTGAGAGAATGTTATAATTATTTTCTAAAGATATTATAAATATTTTTTTATTTAAATAATATAATTTTTAAATGAGTATATAAAAATTATCTTAGAATGATATTTTGGGATTTTTCTGAAATGATTTATTTTTTAGTTAATAGTGAAAAATACTGATTTTGTAGAAAACTATCATTTATTTTCACATATTTGTAAAGTCAAATTTAGTTTTTAATTGGTTTTAAAATGTAAGTATTATTTTTTTATTCAAAATAATTAAATTAATATCATTTAAATTGATATTATTCTTAATTTAAATATACCAATATTTTTTGTACCTAATAATTCATTTTTCTAGAAAATAATTTTTCCTCAAACTTTTTGGATTTATTTTAAGATTAATTGATGAAAATTATGGTCTTTTAATTTGATAAAATTAATTCCACATTTTAAATAAAAATGTATATATTTGGTGAAAATTCCCACTCTTTTGGTCATAATGAATAGTAACTGTGGTAAACATTTGTCACATTGATAAGGGTAAATCATTTAATTAATGTTAGAAATAATGTGATAAGGATTTAAAGTTCTGTTTAACACCTAATATATTTATATTGTGTGAGTTTATTTAAACTAACCCCTTCATATATTCAAAAAATATGTCATTTTTGAGGAGTTTTTCTTTGATAAAGACCTTTATATTATTTTAATTATTAGAAAGTTATAAAAGGACACTCTCTTGATTTTATTTTATCATATATGTTCACAAAGGGATAAAAAGATTTTATGAAGAAATATAAAGTTTATTTTGAAAATAATTTATTTATTTTTATGATTTCATTTTTTTTGTTTTTAATGATTGTATAATTACCTTAAATATTTACACAATGCTGGAACATTTCTTGTACAATAAGTATAAACATAAATGTAATTGTTATTAAAAACAAAAAAAATTAATATTTGTTTGGATGGATTATAATGTCACATGAATTTTATGGCTAATAATGTTTTATAATTTATATTTAAAGAGTTTATATTCACATTACACGCCCGTATCATGTATTTAAATTCAAAATATGTGAATAGTTTTTAAAATTACTTTAATGGTATTTCATATTAAATAATATATTATTAAATGATTTAAAAATCATTAAAATATTAAAATAGAAAAAAGTGTATGGGATATGGTCAAGGGATGAAATTTTATAAAAACAACATATTATATACATAATTTTACATGTTTTTGATGTGTCTTCTAAAGATCAACCCTATCGTTATTAAGGAGAGATCTCTAGGAGGTGCTTAAAAGAGGATGTAATTGTCTCAAATGAGATATTTCACATTACTTCTTATTCCACAAACTTAAATTACATCCAAACCATTCCAATATAATACCATAAATATATATATAATTAACCAATATGTTATTATTTTATATTAATAACTTTATTTATCACATTTTCCATTTTATGGGGAATGAAAACATCATTCATGCATAGGTTTGGACTACCACATCGGTATGTGCATCTAAGAGACCCGAGATCAAATCTAAGTGGAGGCATATTTCCAGGTACTGTAATAGAAATTTAGTAGGTTCTGTTCAGTACTGTAGCAGCTAGAACTATTCATCCATCTGGTCCTTTGGGCCACCGGTTTGGTCCTTGAGTCTTGCAAGGCTTTCGGGCCACCCAAGGCCTTTGGGCCAGTTGATTCTCAAGGCCTTTAGGCCACCTTAAGGCCTTTGGGCCACCCCAAGGCCTTCAGACCACATGAAATGGAGATGTACCAGTCATACTATAAGGGACAAGGCTTCAGATGAGGATTCAGGGCAAACACATTCACTGGAGCAGAGATAACTAGAAATGGAAGAATGAGAGGGTATGGATTTTCCATCAGTACCAGTCTTGTACAACTTTTTATGGGATAACTAGCCGACCAGACCTGTGAAGGTGGAGTGCTAATATAATGACATATGCTGGGGAGGAGCAGTTCTAAGTTGTCTTGTCTGGGTGATTCCTCTAAGTCCTGTGGGTCATGTAATTGTCTTTAAGCCTTTAGGCCTTGTAAGGGTTCCACCTCACCCCTTGAAAGGTGTATTATCAAAAATAAAAAAAATTAAGGCCTTAGGGCCATTTCGGCCGACAATTTTGATCATGTGTATGTGTGGAATACTACCTCTATGAAGCGATGCGATTCGTTTTTCATATCTATATTTCATTGGTGATTAAAAAAAATTATTTTATGAATAAAAATTATAATTATTTAATGATAATTATTCTATTTATTATTTAATAATTTCTTTGATAACCATAGTGATCATTCTGAATTCTATTTGAAATTAAGAACCGAACAACAAAAAAACACCTAACGTGGACATAAAAAATTAAGTAATTAAATATGTCATTGAAATAATTGAAATAACTGGTTTAATAATCAGGTATTAGAAATATAAAAAGTTTTTAAGAATGAAAATAATTAACATAAATTTATTATTCATGAAGATAAATATTGTATGTGAATAGTTGGACTCGAGGTAAGAGACACTTTACCATAAAGCCATATTTGAAATATTTTAAAGATTTATTTTCAAAATAATTTTCATTAATATTCATGCTAATGGAAATATTTCAACCATGTTAATGATATAATTAATTTTTTTAGAATTATTTTAATACATTTTTTTTGTTTCTTTATGAAATTTTTAATGAATTAAATTAAAAATTTTCCAAACAAGTAATTTTTGAAATTTTTATAGAATTGTGAAAACAATATTTTTATATATATACCACATGAGTAGAATTTACTACCACCATGATTGTTATTATTAAAAATAATAATATTAACATTTTAGTAGTGTTTCTAATGAATATACCATTTATCAATCTTCTAGTAAATTTTTTATAAAGAGTTTTTAACAAAAAATTATTTTTTCCTTATTTTTAGGTAAATATAAAAAGTGGTTATGCATATATGTTAAATAGAATATTTAAAAATATTTTATAATGAAAATGAAATATTCAATGTGTTATATGTATTTTATGTTCCTTGAGAGATTTTTTATATTGATGGGTGAGACTGATACAGCTCTCCAATACATTGGGAAATGATTATACTCTTCGAAGAATTATGTTGGATATAACCGAGTTGGTTATTCTATTTGTAAGGGTTTCCTGTAAGGGTTATATAAAGATGATGTCCCAAAAAACATATATGAGTTTTATATACCTTTTATTGAGTTTTCCTAGAAATATTTTGATTTTATAATCTAATATAATGATATTTTGTTTAAAGGAATGATTAATCCCTTTATATTTAAAATGGTATGTTTTTAATAAAATATTTTTTGTAGATTCTCAAGTTTTATAAGAAATGATCATAACTATTATTTTACATTTATATTATCTTATAAGTTATTTTATGATTTTTTTTATATTAATATTTATTTTATATGTAAGTAAATTATTATTTTAGATCATTTTTTATTATGTTAAAGTAAAACTCCATTATATGATCTCATGGGTTTGAAATGGGCTAATAGGTTTGTTTACATATTTTTTATATCCCTTAGTGAGATATTTGTGATCATACCACATTTTTAAATGTTGTTAACATGGTTTAAGGATGAGTATGAACAATTATTAAGACTTAATATGAAAAAATAAAAGTTTAAAATAGTGTTTAAAATGATCACTAATAAACGTTGTTATTGTTATTTAAAAGTTTTTTCATAATTATGTAAAACTCGATATCTAAAATTTCCTACTGTATGTAAATGATCCAATATTTTTAATTTAATTTTTTATGTTTTGGATGGAAAAAATTGGATCACTTTAATTAGTATCAGATATATAAATGTAAATGTTATGTTTTTAGAATCATATTCGAGAATGTGGGTTTGGGGCTATTATAAATGGTATCATAGCAGGGTTTAAATAACATTGAAAATTATTTTGTTTTCATGTGAGGTTAACTTAATAGTTATGGATTAAATCTTGAGTCAATATGTTTAAGTTTTATCAAAAGTTTTAAGGCATAAAACCCCCTTTTTATGTTTTAAGTGATGGGATTTTAATATGATTAAGGTTATTTTGGGAGACATTTATGGTAATACAACTTTTTGGTTTAGTATGAGTTTTACTGAAAAGTTTATTATAGGAATAATTATTATTTATTTTATAGAACTAAGTATAAAGGTATTTATTACCATTAGGTTTAAACTGATCTTTGAGGTTGAGGTAATGATTTTTGATTAGGATAAAAGGGTTACTACATGTTGGGAATATATGATTAATCATATAGATAACCATGGGATTTAAAAGTGATTTGGTGACTAACTTATTAAATTTATATTTTAAGATGTTAAATATTTTTAGAGCATTGTATGATTATGGAAAAGGGAAATAAATTTGTATAATATGGGTATTTAAATTATTAATAAAAGTGTAATTGAATTCCAAATTATATATGATTTTATTTTGGATTTATATAGGATTTCAAAAAAAAGTTAATTTCAAATGCTAAACCCCTAATTACCGAATGTAAGAAATTTTTTGATGACATGATTTCTTAAATGGGGATATTGTAACTCCCTGAAATTTTAAAATAACATTATTATTGCTATAGTATATGAAACTAAACACCAAGCTTAAACAAACCATAAAATAATATTATTTTCAAATATGACCGTTATAACATAGCTATCAAATTGGAGAGTATGAATGTGAGTAACTAAATTATGAAAATGATATAATTTTTATACCAATTTTAAAAATCTTATTTTATAAAAATGATATCATTTTTATATAATCATATAAAAATTATCTTAATATGGTATTTTGGTATTTTTTTGAAAAGATCTATTTTTTGTGAATAGTTGAAAATACCGATTTAGTAGAAAACAACCTTTTCCTTTCAAGTATTTACAAAGAATCATTTTATTTTATATTGTATTTATAATTTAATTATTTTATTTTTATTTAATAATCTAATTAATATAATTTTAATATATATTATTGTTAATTTGATTATAAAAACATATTTATACATAAAAATTCATTTTTAAAAAAATAATATTTCACCACATTATGCATGATTATTTTAAGATTAATTTATGAAAGTTATAGGGATTTAAATTTGATAAAATGTATTTAATATTATGAATTATCATATCAAATTTTTGTAAATATTTCAACTTTATTTTTTTTCATAATGAATAGTAAATATGCTAAATATTTTTCACCTTGTTAAGGGTAAATCAATTAATTAAGGTTAAAAATAATGTGATAAGGATTTAAAAATATCTATAACACCATAATTATTTCTATTTGATTAGTTTATTTTATATACCCCTTCATATACTCAAAATATATGGAATTTTTATGCCATTTTCTTTGATGAAGACATTTATGTTTTTTAAAGTAAAGGAAAACTCCAAAATTCCACTCTCTTGATTTTAACTTAAATTATAGTTTATCATAAGGATAATAATTTATTTTTAATTAATATTAAAACTTATTTTAAAATTAATTAATTAATTTTTATATTTATAATTAATTTTTAATTTTTTATGATGTTATAATTACATTAAATGCTTATATGACGTTGACAACTTTCTTGTGGGAGCAGTAGAAAAATCAAAGTAATGATTTTAAAAACATAAAAAAGAAATATTTTTTTGGATTTATTTTGTTGTGAGATTAATTTTATGGTTATTAATAATGTAAATTTATGGTGAAATAGTTTACATTCAAATTACATATATTTCTTGATTCCTTTGAAGACAAAATATGAGATTTGTTCTAAAAAAGAATTTAATGGTATTTTCGGATAAATAATATATTTTTACAAGATTTAAAATGGATAAAAATATTTAAATAGGAAAAGGGGATGGGTTATGGTCCAAAATTTCATACATTTTCCATTTTTGAGGCAATTTATATATTATAATTAAATTTATTACTCTTTAGTTTTGAAAAAGTTATTACCATAGCTAAGGATAAATTTGGTTGATGAAGTTGTTAAACCCAAAGAAAAGGTTTAAAATTCCTCATAAATCTATTGAAATTTTATTGATTGAAATTATTTCAATATTTATATATATTAGCTTCTATTGTTTTCACTTGGTTCCAATTTAACATGTTTTTTTATATTTTTTTATTTTTATACAATTCTATGTGTGTCTTTTCCTTCTCTATAAATAGACACAATATCTCCTCTATTATTTACACCATATTTATCCACTTATCTAAAGAAAACCCAAAAAACAATATTATAAATATCCCTATTCTTGTTTTAAAGGATATTTTTGGTTCAAAAAATCATCCCCAGGGTCCTTAATGAGATATTCAAAGAGGTTCTTCAAAGAGGAGATAATCACCTCAACCGAGTATTTTCACCTTATGTCTCATTCTACTCCCTTTAATTTTATCCTAACCATACTAATATAAACAAATCACTATCTGGTATATAATTATATGTTATTATGTTAATTTTATAACCTTATTCACCTCATTTTACATCTTATGGGGAACAAAAAGGTCGTTCATGCGTATATGAGGACTACCACCTCCACGAAGAGATGTGTTTCATTTTACATCACCACCTCACAGGAAAAGTTATTATGATGGATTTAAAAAATATATATAATATTCATAAAAATAATTATGATTATTAAAATATAATATATTACTTACCTTCTTTCCCCCCTCTTGTTATAGAATGATAACTTTACTCGTGCATACATGTGGAATACCACCTGCACAAAGGGATTTGATTCGTTTTTCATGTCCAACATTATTAAGTGACTAAAATTTTATTTAATGTATAAAAATGACTATTATATAACAATTATTATTTTTTATATTATTGGATAATGAAAATTTTGAAAATGGTCAACATACAGAAGACTTTTTGAAATTATGAACCAAATATCTTCCGAACACCCAATATAAATATAACTGATTAAACACTTAAATTTGTAAATGAAATAAATAAAACAAATAGTTTAAGGATAATTTATTAAACCTGTAAAATTTTATTCATAAATTTAATAATTAACATAATTTTATTATTTTTGAAGATAAAAATTATACATGAAAATTTGGACTCAAGGTAATGGACATTTTTCCTTAAAAACTCATTTTAAATGTTTTAATGATTTATAATCTAAATATTTTTCCCCAATATTCAAGTTCTATAAAATCTTAAAATTATATTATTAGTATAATAAAATTTATTTTCAAAATATTTTTAAGCCATGTTTTACTTTCTTTACAAAATTTTTAAAAGAATTATTTTAAACATTTTCCAAATGGGTTATTTTCAAAATTATTGAAAAAATATGAAAATAATATTTTTTAAATGTAATACATGAGTTGAATTTCCCCCAATCATGACCATTATTATTTTATGAATTTTTATATTAAAATTTTAATATTCTTTCAAAATAATATCCGATTTCCCATTGTTTTAGGAATTTTTACATATATATATTTCTAGAAAAAAATATTTTTATCCTTATTTTTACATAAATCCAAAAAAGTGTTTCTTCATTTGTGATAACAAAATATTTTATGATATTTTAAAATATAAATTAAATATTATTTGTGTTTTATTTATTTTATAGTCCATTTAATTTTTTTGTTATTTTGGGTGAGCCTGATGTTGCTCCCCAATGTATTGGGTGATGATTTTGTTTTCTAGTGAATTCTATTCAAAATAACCGAGTATGATATTCCATTTATAGGGGTTATTGTAAGGGTTATGTGAAGATTATGTAAATATGAATCTATATGTATTTTCTATTCTTGGTAATTAATTTTCATAAAAATATTATTAATTTAAAAAGTAAGCTAATGATCTCATATATATGGAATTATTATTCCCTTTAAGGGGAAAAGAAATGTTTTTATTAAAATTTATTTTTTCAAATTCTAATGTTTTATAAGAAACCCTCTTGATTATTATTTTTTCTTTCAAGTTATATAATAAAGCGTTTTATGAAAAACTTTGGGATATAAATTTGGTTTAATTTGTAACTAAATGATTATTTGGGATCAATTATTATTGTGTTAAAGGAAAACTTCTTTATTTGATATAATGGTTTTGAAATGGGCTAATAGGTTTTTTCATCTATTTGTATGATTATTATTGATATTTTTGTTCCCATCCCTAATTTTTAAATATTTTTTTATGGATTAAGGATTATTAGTAAAAATTATGAATAATTAATATGGAAAATGAAAACATCAGAATAGTTTGAAGAATTATCACTTAAATACATAGGAATTGTTATGTACGAGTTTGTCCTAATTATTTGAAACTCTAAACCTAAAATTTCCTTGGGTATATATGTGATAAATATTTTTATCTTGATGTTTTATGGTTTATAGGGATAAAATTGTTTATTGTTTCTTGGTATAAAATCCAGAAATTTAAACATTATGTTTTTGTCACTAGATCCGAGAGTGCTAGTTTGAGGCTATTATAGTTATACATACACATGATTCCAACTTATTCTATATAATTTCATTTACTATTTACCATTTTTATTTTCACCAGTCCCTTCCATAATTCATGGTTTAAGATGAATGTGGTTGAATATTCTAATTGATAAATCTATATATAAACACAAAACATAATTAATATTGTTTTTTTCATATAAAAGTATTACTATAGATAAAATAAACACCATTTTCTATAAATGAAGAATACCCCTTCCTTACTTTATGGTAGGGGTATGTTGGTTCCAATGAACATTTTTTTATTTTCTATGATCCTTTATTATTTTATAAATTAAAAATGTATAATCAAGTTTATTAATAAATGTACTTTAAAAAAAACTAATATCAATTATAATGTACATTAAATGATTCCTCATATATAATACTAGAGAAAGAATCCCATTTAGCTTGGTTTATAATGTGCATATAAAAATTTGGTTGGTGGGGTCTTACATTCCCCTAATCATACCTAAGATAATATTAGAAAAGAAAAATAAATATTATCTATAACCCTTTATAGTGACCATTAAAGGAAATGTCATCTTATTATCTTCTAATATAAATGTTCTCTATAGGGGATAATAAATATAATATAAATATTGCACTATTTTATTTTTCACTAAAATTGAAAAATTATATTATAAAATTACCCTGGTGTCTACCCCAATTGTTTAGTTTAATGTAGACAGTACATTATTCCATGTATCTATATATATCATCACATAAATTTGAGTAATAACCCTAATGTAACTAATAAAAATAAACTTTTATAGGTCATTAGGTTGACCATGTGCATTCCACCCATATTCATTTTTTTACCCATGCTTCTCACCTTAATAAATTTTACTAACATCTTCATATGATCTTTATATTAACTTTTTTATACCATATAATTTTTCCCTCTTGTTAATCTTAAAAAAAATCTATATGTCATACTAACTGGCTATATGTTTTTTTGAACCTTGGTAATGTTCCTCACCTTCTACTATTTTTTTTAAGTTTCAATATTTTCACAGTGTTATTCTTTGATATTGGTAGAATTAGTAGGTTTAGAATCCATTATCTATAAAAATAGGTAAATATATAATTATGAATATGTAAATAAATTATTTAACATATAATATTATAATTAAACACATTGTATATAAACATCCAATAAGTGGTTTCTCACATATTTGTCAATATTTTCTTTTTCTTTAATGGTTAAAGCGATTTTTCCAATCTATCAAGTATATGAATTCCCTCTCTATGGACCCCTATTATATACAAATAAACATCTACATTAGGACCACCAAAGAATTATTGTGACATCACAATGAAAATAAATTCCTTAATGGAATTTTTAGTTGAGACTCTAATTATTTTAGTCCCTAAATGAATAATTGACCAATTTTTGTTTGTAGGATTCAAAGAAAAAAATAATTATACTACTTATGATTCCATTAAAAAGGGTTCATCCTTATACCATAACTAAATTAAATTCACTTTCATGAATACCAATTCAACAATTTTCATTTAATTTCAATTATTAACCCATTTTTATAAAAAATCAACACTTGGAATATTTTATAATCCAAATTACAAAATTTTTTGATGATGTTAAAGCCTAAAATATTCATATAAATTGGATTTATATCCTTAGTAACATATAAATCCATGACTTGTTCCACAAAATTGAACTATTTTTCATTTTATTACATTTATCATGTTCCTTAATATATAACACATAAAAGTTAATTGCATAACCATTATAATATAACACAAGTACATTTGGTCTGCTGGCTAGCCATAGAAGTTATTAAAAAATCAAACTCAAATTTTATGAAAATTTATTAAAAATATGGTCTTGAAACCATCTTAAAAACTATGTACTTTTATATGTATTAAGTAATAAATTCAATGAACTCTTCAACAATGTACCTCTTCATAAATCAACTTATTATGAGGCTTTGATTTTTGATACACCCTTCCAAAATCATTATATAATGTTTGTTACACACCAACTGAAATCTTCCATATAAAACATTATCTTTAGTTCTATAAGAACTTATAAACACCTCCTCATATTTCATAGGCTTCATACTAGGAGTGAGAGTCTATGAGGAACATAAGGAGAGTGTACTCTCAGTATCATCTTAACCAACAACATGTAACTCGCATCAATAAAATATAATGTTAGAGTAAAAATAAGTAATTAGTTATAAAATAAAACCATCAATATCTGATAACATGAACATGATAAAAAATAATTAAACTCATAATAGTATATACATATAAAATAAGGGATTGGCTATCATTTGACCAATTTAAATATCTATGAATAAAAATAGAAACTCATATATAAACCCAAAAACCTACTTAGAAATAGTCTACAAAAAAATTATCTAGGTATTCCATCCAAATCACCATAATACCTATCACATGAAAACCAAACATAAAATACACACACACACAGAAACACCCTTGATTTCTTGTACAAGGTGAGAGCATATAACTTTGTAAGTTCTCAATAATTTCCCATAATATACCCCATTATATGTAATGTATTAATACATGAAAAGTAAACTAGGTAGAAATTTTTCAAATACAAGAAGTTGTGTTAGGTTTTAATGAATTAACCAAGATACATAGATTCATAGACTAACCTTATTTAGGTGTTACTAGAAGATGTCATCCCATACTACAGAACTAGATGTATTTACTATATCTTAATATAGGATCCATAATTAAGTCTCAATCTATACCAAATAAGTTATATTAGGATTACATTTTGATATTGGTCCATCATGTACCACCATCCTATCACTCTGGTTTAGATGTCATACTATGTCCTAGACCAACACCCTCTCACTTGGGGGGTATGTGGAAATTCCCTCTCATATAAGGTGATTCCTCATACAGTATCTCATACCAAATCATAATACCAACCTCTCACTTCATGTACGTTCATATATCACATCCTGACCACAAACCTATCACTTTGTGTCGGTAACTATGTCACATCCTAATTACCAACCTCTCACTAAAGGTAGGGTCTTATGCCATATCCTAACCACTAGCCTTTAACTCAGGGTAAGATCCTACATCACATCCTCACCTCTAACCTATCACTCATGGTATGTTTCAATACCATGTATCATATAATATCACACAAAAAATCCCTCTTACTCAGGGAGATTCTTATCATTTATACATAACATGGTTAAATAATAAATAATAGACACAACATAGAAAACATATATCATAGTCTAGCATTCCTCTACCCTCCCATATCCCTCACCTAGCTCTTTAATAGAGGGTAGAACATACAACCAAACATCATCTTCATGAGAAACCATAGTCCCTATCTATGTACTCAATATGTAGATAAGAAATAACCATAAATATCCTAGGACACTAGGCCATACCTACTCACAATCCTAATGCCTAGGTCACACCTGGCCACACTGAGCATCAAAACTCTCACTTAGGCCATGAACTACCTCATAGGGTCTTAAGGGAATACAAAAAATATATAATAAGTCTATATCACACAAAAAGTAACCAAAAAACCCTAGGGTGGGTCAATAAAACCTTGTTCCTCTTCCACAATACTTTCCTACATTATTTTTATCCATAGACTACCCATAGACTACCCATAAACCCACTCAGTATACCCATGGAATACCATATGTTACACTGTTCAAGCCACACATGACTTTACCAGTTGTCCATGCCCATATCCCATTCTATCCTATAATCCAATATGGATTCTATATTAAAGAGAGACCACATTCCTTTCTTACACTCCGAAAGTTACACTTGATGTGCTTATTAAGAGTGATTATCATTTTCGATGACCAAAAACACAGATATCCCAAGCCCAATGTTTACTATTTCTATGAGACTCATTCTTGTTATTATTATCTTTTCCTTTGACGAGTTCTAAATTCCCAATGTTTTCCCATGTAATTTTATATAAAATTACCAAGTCCCAATGTTAAGTAGTATTTTTACTAAGATTTAACCAGTTAAGAGCCTTTCAATTATCCCATTAAGTCCTATACCATGCCTAACACAACCCATATATTGATACAAGTCCACCTTTGGATCCTTTAATTCACCCTAGACATTGAAACTCCTTTCAGGGTAGCTACCAAGAATCTTCAAAAACCCAAATCACACATGGAATAGCAACTTTATCACTTAAAGGTAAAACCTTGTCCTATCATACTAACCCAAACTCACCCAAAACCCTTCATAGATATCTAAACCCAACTAGAGGAACATGAATACAATGCACATAAATACACACCTATGGATTAGTTCTAAAGGGACCACTTACCTCTAAAATAGAGTAATCATCCATATAGGATTCTCTCCATCACCATCCAATCTTAGAAGAGGATCCATCATGCTAAAAAGACCCTATCTTAATAATAAATGCCTCAATAATGAATTATAAACATTTATAATTAATTATAAAATCCAATTCAAGAGTAATACTATGTGAATTCTTAGATAGTGCCCCTTGTGGTTAGATCATTGATAAATAAAACATCATCATCCGATGGTGTTATCCCAACACAACTACAAAGAAAGTCCCCACCATTAAACACCTAATCAGTCATCAATTGTAAGGATATTAAAAAAAACCATACAAATTCATCTGGTGACATAACTATAATGAATATATGAGAAAAAAGTGTAATATCTCCTCTTTCATCATCCCCATGACATCAAAACATTATGACCATTCATATTAATTAGATTTCACCATGCATTAGTGAAATTGTTCATGATACCTTTCCTAGAGAAAACAAAAAATAGAACAAATAAAAAGGGAAGAACAAAATTGGATGGAGGAGGATGAAATACATCAATTTTTAAAAAAATAAATAATCCATATCAATCTTGGATCCTTGAGAGAAAAGAGGAAGAAATAGAGATAATGGGGGAATATCCCCATTCTAGTTCATTCAGTTAAAAGAGGAGACCCCAAAGTGGAGGGTCAAATAAGGGGTATGAAAATGATCTCATTACCAGACACTAAAACAAACCACCCATTATTACTAGATACATATTTAACCCTAAATAGGTACTCGGTGTTCCACTATCTGGCCAGTGGGGGTGTGAGCTTTATATGGTCATTGTCCAGGACATCAAGTACCTATTAGACCTCAATCGAGTACCTAATATGAACTAAAAAAATACTATAGTTCACTACCCATACTTTTCTATATTTGAATCCCTAGTCTATATCATATACCCCCAGAAACACAAAAACACATAAAAACCCCATTAGTTTCTTCCAACTCTCAAAATTTTTAATTCAATCCATGGAATCATAACATTCCCTACTATAGGGCTCAAAATTCAAAATTTCCATAAATTTCAGAATCCAAAATGACAGGGGTCATTACAAACTTCCCCCAATAAGGCTTCTAATCTCCAATAAGTGTCGAAGACAATTAATTGATACCCAATTTAACCATTGGAATCTAATTCCACCACTCTTTCTTGATTCTATGTAGTCTTGGATCCTTTATGAAAATTTCTAATCTTAACTTGGAATATTTTATAAAAAACACCTATATTAACACTACACATGCATAAGTATTTTCCAAAAAATGTATCCTATACCCAAACCACTTTACCAAATTAATTCATATGAAAGAACACTTTTTTATCTCTTTTACACATCAATTTTATCAAAACCGACAATGGGACTCCATGATTCTAACACATAATCTATAATAATATTTCTTAGTATAGATTTAATTTCATAACCACACAAACTCTAACCATTTCATTCACCAAAACACATCCCTATTTATTCTATAAATTTTATGATGATAATATCTTCAGTAAATGAGTAACCAAATCAATCTTGTTCTTAAAAACAAATATAATTTTCCATACCTTCATCCTATGTATCACAAAATTATTCAACTAGTCATATGAATTTTACATTATACAATTCTGAATAAAAATAACATCACACATGACATGAAGTTCACCTGCTATAGGATCAGTATAACACTCCCCACTATAAGGTCATGCATATTCCCATCCCATTGATAAAACCACAATAAAACATTGGTTCCAAATCATGATTTCCTTCATATGAGTCTTTATCATCAAAACCCATATACCTCAACCCATGAGTCCCACCATTGGGTCTTATAACATAAAATGGCTCCAAATAGCCCCACCTAGTTTGATCAACCCTTAATTGTCACTTCCAACCCATGATTTCTCCATCCTCATAACGCATGAACCGTCAAATTATTGAATCAATCTAAATTATTCACAGTGGATGCCCACTTCTATCACAAATTTCTTAAAAAACACACATAGTTCCACACTATATTATTCTCATAGAGCGACCAACAATCCTTTTCATCATCCAAAAATGTTCTAAATAATAATTTACATATATCCCTTCCTATCCAATATCACATTACACATGGATTCCTTGTATATATTTTTTCATAATCAAAACTACTCCTTCCTACCTACCCAACAAATCCACCTAGTAATGGATTCACCCATTAAGCACCATAGAAATACTAGAATTCCTAATAAATTGTTGGATTTATAGGAAAAATTTAATGATACACCTCCATACCCAACCATGTGGGATTGCCATTGAGAGTTCCAAATATTCTCAACACGATCACTCCTAGTGTTGTTTTATTAGGGTACTAGCCATCAGAGATGTTTCTTAAAAACACTTGACATACCACATGAAACTTTTTACTGATAAATTTTCATCGATGCCAATTTAAAAACTAAGTCTTTATTCCCAATGACCCATACATTCTCCTAAAACTATCATATATCCAAAATTATTAGGTCCTTCAACCCATTTATAGACAAAAACCATCAGTGTCCTAAAAAATGATTTTCTAAGCATGTTATCTCTTCTCACTATCCAAACACCATGGATCAAATTGAATTAAATTTATTAAGCCTTAACAACAAGCTCTACTATGAACCCAAACTCAACTATCTTTTCTCAACAAATATCACTATCCAACCATAGTATACCAAAATATATAAAGTCAAACTACAGCTCATGAGGTTCCCTTGGCACCTTTACTCTCAATATACCCAAGGAAATTTCTAATATTATTGGACAATCAAACCCACCATGATCAAGAATCACCCTAATATCTAAGAATCTATCCATTTTCTTTTCTACCTAGGTATAATCCTCCCATACACATATAATGACAAAAAAACTCTCTTGTTCATCCCTTAGGTGAATTAGGATTAACCAAACCTTACTATCTTACCAAAATAACCCTCCATAGTAGGTATAACTACTAATATACCTAGATACCCATCTACTCACATTAGAGAGACCCACACTATAATTCCACACTAAAATCATTACAACCATTTAAAACCAACTCAATCATCTCTTATTAACAAAAACCTATCATATTGACATTAGGTATTCATAACCAGAACCCGTCATAAGGAACCTTATAACTAGACCTACCCACTATAGGGTTACCATTTACTGTAAGAAGACCTGTATTCATATCATAATAAAACCCAAAAAAACTACATAATGATCTCAATTAATCAACGTTCCTCCAATAAGTTATTTAGGAAAACATCGAATAAGTTATTATTAATGATTTAAATAATCACAAAATGTGCCATAATATTCTCATTTTTTTCCTTATTAATAGTTTTTTAAAACCATTTTTCATTTTAAAAATTTATTTATCATCCAAAAGTAGTCATGAACATGTAAAAGATATATACGAGCTTGGTAAGTTACATTAATTTGTGATCTCCTTCCACCACGATTCAAGAGTAAAAAAAGTAGTAAAAGTCCATCCCAAATATCATATTTGAATAAAAATATAAATAATAATAGAAAAAAAGAACAAAAACCCCACACCTTGGTGGTATAGAAATTCCAATGGGTTAGTTATGCCCATGAATTTGGTTCTTCCCAAACCTTGGCAAATATTCCTCCCACCAAATACTATAACCAAATAGAAAACTGACCAAAAAATCATCTAGTGAAACTTTGTATCACCCTAGATAAAATATCCCACACAAAAATCTAACTGGAGTTCAGTAAGATCATAGTAACTTGACCTCATATGCCAAAGGTTGCTGACTAGTAGTGAAAAAATATTAACAATGTGGGGATACTTTACTTCCTATATCATCACAACTGATAAAAAATAAATAGAAATAATAAAATATAACATCAGAGTAAGTGAAATGTATTGTATCTAAATTTAGACCATCAATAACAAATAACATCAACATGCTATATCAATAATGAAACTAATCCTCCATATATACACGTACAACCATGGGTCACCAATTTTCTGACCAACATAAAAATATAGAAAACAAAGACAAGGGAGACTAAATTATAAACCTAGGATCCTAATCCATAAATTCTACCAACATCTATCCTAATCATATAACAATACCCCCAATAAAATTTATCACTTGAAAACTCAATATAAGGTTTTTACATGCACTGGGGTTCGTATGCAAAGTGTGCACATAAAACTCAATAGGTTCTCACACAGCACCCCTCATATACACTATCATATATAGTGTATAAATTCATGGAAAATAAATAAGTAAACAATATAAATAATGAATGAAATTAGTTTAGGTTATCGTGTAATAATGAAGCTACCATGATGCTTAACCTCACCTACTTTATACACTATCTGAAGAAGTCATACTATACCACAGAACTAGATGCATGCCCTGTATCTTAATTAATTCTCTAAAAATCAGTCTTGATCTCTAACCTATTAATCTATCACATCATGATATCTATTTTATTAATAAAACTATCTATAGGATTCTTTTTCTAAATAAAACCAATTGTATTTACCTTTTTGGTGTTTTAAATATTTGAAGGGGATACAAAAATACTACTGTAGAAATTTAGATTCTGAACATGTCATTCACACTGTGAATTCTCATGAAGATGAGAATGAATTTACTTAACTATGGTTCATGGCATGAACAACCTATTCTAGTCAAGAACTGCCATGTTGATGGGATTCACTATGTGAATCTTGGCCTGACACCGTGAACCCATCATGCCATCTTTTAAAAGTTTTATTTTCCCTATTTTTCCCTTGTTTTGATTTATCTTAAATATTTCATCCTGTTTTATATTTTCAAACCTAAAATCATATCTCTTATCCATAAATTTCCTTCCTTTTTCTGGTGGTGCGATTTTGGTTGGATTTCACCGTAGATATTTGGTAATCATTATGGAAAGTGGATTTGTTCATCTTTTATTGATCTTTACTCCTTATTTCTTAGTTCTTTATTTTCCATAAGTCTATGAAATATTTGGGTTTATTGGATATAGTTCTATTGATAAGTATTTATGGTTTAGGGATTCCTTCGGTCTCTTAAGTGCTCACCCTCCAGTCATTTGTGGGTTTTATCGAGTTGTTGGAAATTTCATGTGTTTGAGCTGGTTTTGTTAAAATGTTTTTTCATATGAACCTTGATTTCTTAGAAATTCTTAAAATGGGTTTTAAATTGATTAAAGTAATATTTTTTATTTCTTGGAAACTTTTTATAATGATGAAAATGAATTGATGGTGAAAATGATTTGCATGCATGTTTATGCCCAGTTTTGGGATTATTTGTATTTCTTTGACAATGCAAGATTTTCATTGTTGTAATTCCCTTTGAAATGATTTTAATTTTAAAAATAGTTCCTTATAAATAGAAAACACATGAGGGATTGGGTATTGGGTGGGTTTTAACAACCATAAGTTTTATAAATGAAATTATATTTTTATGAATATGTAATGAATTATTAAATAATAAAATTATAAAAAACACAAGAACTAATTTAGTTATTTTGGAACATTATTTGTTATATCCTATCCTATTTAAAAGACATTTACAAAGAATAACTATTGATAATATAACCATTGTACAATGATAATTATGGTTAGTATATATTAAGGGTTATGATAAATCCAATTTACATAGATGAAAGAATTGATGGCCTCGACCTATGGTATTATACCATTTGAAGACCATTTATAGGAGCTTCTGAAGGAGATGTAATCACTTGTATTTATGCTTGACCAAGTCCAAGCCAAGATTCAACAACTAAATCCTGAGGGAAAATATTTATGAGAAAAGTTCAAGCTCATCGATATCAATCCTCAAACCATGTTTATCAAACCACCCTAAGAGAATCTATCCCAAAACTTATGTCACGAACCAGGATGTGTCGCCATCCGACCCGGTTCGCGACATGGCCCGAAGGGCATTCCCGATCCCCATGGGCTGGCACAAGTGCCTGGGTATCACACACTACATGGGAACGATTTACTCGAAATAAAAGACAGAAAATCAACTAACCATAAAAATAAACTAAAACTAGAAATAGACAACCAAACATGCCTTTAAAATATGAGCAGGTTTAAAGTCTACAATTCGAACCAATAACTAAATAGAAAAGATGAAAGTGGAAACCAAAACTCATCCTCAAATATCTCAGAAAAAGAGAGGCCACATCAGCACCACACTGCATGAAAAGACCAACTGCCACCTGAACCACCATCACTGAGCACGATGTCACAACCTGGAATGCAGTAGAAACAGAATCTACATACACCCAAGGGTGTACATAGGGTGTAATCTAAAATCCCAGTAGGATGCCACCGAGAAAAGGTTCCACGCATAATTATTAAAAGACAAATACATTTGCAATTTAACAGAATAAAAATAAATAAGTGTTTAAAGAATTTTAATGAAAATGGTTTTAAGGGGAAACTTCTCTAAAAAGAAAACAACTTAAATTAACTTACACACACACACGCACACCCACCCACACACACACACACACAAATTCATGCACAGACGTACACATGCAGACACACTTTTCTTGGTAACCCCAACGTCACATCGTGTGCTGATGGTGAGCAGAAAGCAAAGGGTGAGCACAGTACATGGGAGAGACCCTAAAGACACTAGCGAGAAGTGGGATCCTAGAACCTCACGTCTCAATGAACCATATCATACATTCCCATGTACGAGCCACAGGTAGGGAAACACCTCCTACCATAGTGATCTCCAGTCATCATCCAATGTTTAGTTAGTGTTGTAAGCGTCAATCCCGCTAAGTGAAACTGGGCCGAGGCCACTCCTGTATCACTAGCACGCTAGTCTAGTCTTCCCACCTAGTACCCAGGCTTCCCATTTGTGCTCAAGTAATTCAAAGTTCATGCCACAAGTCATAATCATACACTCAAACCCAATAAGATACTACACATGCCAAGACAACCATTTTCACACACAAAAACCATTTGAAACAATGCACTCGCTAAAAATATTTTCAAAACACGCTTCACACCATTGACATAATTTAATAAACCATTTAAAAAGTTTATAAAATAATAGAAAAACAGTGTCACATGGTTTTACACACACACAAAAAAAACATAAATATTTATAAATCCAAAACACATACCAACATTTCACACACTCAAATACAATTTAAAGTGTGAACTACACCACCCAAACAGTTTGATTAAAAACCCAACACCGCATGTAAGATTCTTTTTTCACATACTAAATAACTTAACAATCCAAAAATAATATCTTATGAAACAACTTTAAAGAAGTAAATAGGTATCACCCATTAACCCACTCAAGACCATCTTTTATGATAATATGCACACGAAACTATATCAAAAATATATTTCACACTAATTGCACATCATGACAAGCTAACACTATTTGCACAACATAATAAACCAACCACACAATTTTAAAAACCAGTAACAACTAGTTTTTCGCAGAAAAGACACACATGATATAGAAATTATAACATGAGTTAAAATGAAAATTATACATCAAAGATCAACTTCGCACAACACATATTAATTAAATAACATGCTAAACTAATTAGACTTGAAAATTGATTAATCAGATAATAATTAAGAGCGGAACCACCTACCTCAGGTGTCGAATACTCCAACGCTCGATGTGAAACTCCAATCACAAGTTGTTCACACCACAAGAAACCTACTGAAAACCCACAAACATTAATTTAAACTGAAGGAAAAACAAGTTAAAACCCCAAAACTAGCACATATACTGGCTAAAAAAAACAACAAAACAAGACACAAATAAAAGAGTGGATTGGATTATCCGAAGGGGGTGCGACAAGCATGGAAGGAGAGAGAGATGCGCCGGTGGGGGATTCAGAACTGCGTCGGCCAGTGAGAGTGGGGGGGGGGGGGGGGCGTGCCGAACCCAACCGTGACCAGAAGGGGAGGTGCACTGGGTATCCATTCCAGAACAGTCCATGCCAGTAGAGGGAGGGAGGCCATTCGGGAGTGCGTTGGCTGACATGGGGTTCCGGGTGGTTGCGCCTCGACTGGACAAATGGATCTGGGGAGGTTGGCGCAAGGCGCGAGCTGGGAACAGGGGTGTGGTTCTAGAAATGGGAGGAGAAGGTGGCATGCTGGGCAACCAAGAGGGTTTGCGGTGTGAGGAATATGGTCGGACGGGAGAGGTAGAGGCGGTTGGATTTTCTGGATGAGGAGGGTCGGCGACCATGGGGAGGGGTGAGTCACGATCCACACAAGGGGAAAGGGGGCGATGAACACGATAGGGTGAGGGGGAGAAGAGGCTTCAACGTGCAAGGGGAAACCCATCAGTGTGGCGGAAACCAGACATAAAAGATAAAGGGGTGCGCAAACCCTAGAAGAAAAAAAATTAAAAAAATAAGAAAAAAAAGAAAAAAAATGAAAAAAAAACTAATGATAAATGATAAATTCTAACAATTGTAATAATAATAATAATAATAATAATAATAATAATAACTAAAATAAGAGTAATAATAATTAATAAAATAACTTAATTGTTATCACAAATATAAATAATCATAATACTCAATAATAATTAATAATATTCTAAAATAATAATACTATCATTATCCGTGAAATCTTTTCATTAACTTTTATCACATTAAATTTCATTTATTGAACATAAAGTCATTTTAATTAATTAATTGGACATTAGTAGGTCACCCGATGGACCAGGAGAGGCTGTACAGTTTCAAAAACATGCCTCACCCGAGTCGTGCCTCGCCCAAGGTCGCGCGGTCTCAATTTTCATTGTGTTCTCAATTTATTATTCGTTGCATATATTTTTCATCTCCCTTAAACATCAGGCAATCCGAGCGGCGAGATGGGCGAGGTCGCGCGGCGAACCGAGTGAGGTCGTGCGGCTTCAACCATAGCGTGTTGGATGCAACCAAGGGAAAAACATCCATTTTTAAATATATACTCAAGAAAATTTTAAATCGGACCTTAACCTGAACCACCCAATTCCCAATGAGAATAATAAAATAAATAATATCAAAATGGCGGGTGTGGAAATTCTCCCCACCATAAAGTTTTCCATCCCCGGAAATCCACAACTAAGGTTGAGACTCAAAGAAGAAATAGATTCCCCACTAAGGATCAAATAGGATCCCCACAAACATCAAGCAAAGAGAGGAAGAAGCATCGTGCTCATAGAAAGTGACTCAAAAACAACTTAAAGAAATGCGTAAAAATACTTTTTGATATGTGTCTCCCACCACAAAGAGCTGAAAAAAAACTCCAATTGATTGTTTAAGAAAAGGATCCCTCGCACTCACAAAAATCAACTTTACAAGCCGAAATACCTCAAGCACTATTAAATGGAAACTACACCATTTGGATAAAATGAACAAACAAGGTCAAACCCCATATGAGGAAGACTCTTATCACTTATGACCAAGACATATTTAATAATAGAAGAAAAAGATCAACATGGGGAGGCCGGAGGGGCTCCCCACCATTAGGAACTCACTGGCGCTCGAGACGAACTAGAAAACCGACACAGGGAGGTTCGAGCGGACTCCACGCCATTAAAGAAAATTCCAGCACTGATTCATTCTAGAGACATTCTTGCGAGGCCCAATTTAGGTCTCCCCACCATTAAGAACCTACCAACGCCCAAGGAGAGACTAGAAAACCAACATGGGGAGGTCCGGGCGGACTCCCCACCATTAAAGAAAGGCCAACACCGATTTATTCTAGAGACCTTTGTGCGAGACCCATCGTGGGTCTCGCCGCATTTAGAATTAATCAGAGATACAGAACTTTGAAAATTTCCCAATGGTGACCAAACAACCCACCACAAGGGCTAGGGAGGGATGGGCCCAACTACCGGGGCGTCAAAAGCATGACCCAAGACAAACCATCATTTCCACATTCCTGGATGAGAATTATTCAAATTTGAGACTGGGTTTCCCAACAAACCCCATAAGGACCACCAAAATAAATTACATTCGGTAGAACACAACCATAGGAACTTGAAGGTAACAAGACGACCACACCTCCACATAGTCACATAATCCTTATGAACCCAGACGGTTTGCTCAGAATAGAACAAGCATAGAAAACAATTTAAGCTGTTTTCACTTTCAACACCGATGACAGAAATAAATTCAGGGTCCCATACACTCCTGGGGTTCCTGACCATGCGCCAGCTTCACTCCGAGGTCTATGGCTGGAGACTTGATGTTTGAAGCATCTCCTGCCTCGTAGTCAGGTATTGAAGACTCCTGAACGAAGCTTCTTCTTTAGGTGTCACACACAACCGCACTGCAACTGAGACAACACCAGCAAACACAACACATTACGACTTCCAACTGATCAAACATGGAACATTCACCAACACAAGAGCTGAATGGTGAAAACACATCACCCTTTGTCACATTGGACGAGAATATGACACCAAAAATCGTCACCGATAATGATAATTACCGTCGAGAGAAGCATTACGCTGAGAAAGACTTTAAACTGCATCTTGAACAACACGTGATTCCTGCAAACGACCATAGCGGCCTCATACGACTGGGTATGCCAAACTTGTATCCTAACACAAACCTTTTCTTAAACGAAACAAACCAAAGACCAGGGGTCATTTAGAATAATAGACCGCACCAACAACTTAGGGTTGCTTCCACCTTTTCCCCACTGAAGTCTCCTTTATCGCTTCCAATCAACTGTTGACTATCAAAGGGTCCTCACGCTGCAAGATATCACCCAACCATGACCATTGCGGCTGATAAGAGAACTACACGACTTTCAATGAATTGGTCAGCACCACTAACTCTGAACCACCTTCACCCTTCTCTACTATAATTCCTTTCACCGTTTCAAGGGGGAACCTTCAGACACGACAGTGTCAAACTTCATACTTGAAGAATCAGACACTCAAAATACCAAAACTCCCTTCAACTCCCCCCGCATCTATCATCCCAATTCGAGAGGATCCACTTAACTGAAAGTAAAAGGAAAAGACTCAGCACTATCACCCAAAAGGGGAGAGTCCTTACTTTAATAAACTGGATGGTCGGCCAATGATGATTTTCCTATGGCCGCACTTCAATCACATGTCAACACTTTATGGGGGGCATACACTAGTCAAGAAAGAAAACCATGGACCCAACCAAACTGGTCCGATGGCCAAGAAAAATAATAAGTGAACCCCAAACATGCAGGGGGAACCACTGTAAGGTCTCCCTAATACTTTTCAAAAGAATTAACTAACTACACGCTAGTATACCTGTAACAGCCCAAGATTTTATAAAAAAATATTCTTTTTAATTTTATTAATGTCTTGTGTTGTACGCTACACCCAAAGGAGCTTGCACAACACACATCCTTGACTTGACTTGCATTACACGCAATCGCGACCTTCCTCGATAGCGTGTGTAGTACGCAATACCGAGTTTCACTAAACAACGATATGCTATAAAAATATTATTAAAACTAGCCGTTATGAATAGTAATAACCACTTTTTGAAATCCAGTAAATCTTATTTTTCAAAATGAACTTTATTTTTGGATTCGGAGTATCGAATTTAGCCTAAGGTGAAATTTTGGTACTTTTCGGATAACTTTCATATTCTGATGAATAGTGAAAATTACTAAATTATAATTAAAAACAACTTTTTTAATCGAAATAATTAATAGTGATAAATTATTAATTTGAGTGGTTTTAAAGTATATTTAGAATATATTTTTACAATTTAATACAATGTTGGTCATTGGACGTAATTTCACATTTAAACCTGACATAAACAAGTGTCAATCTTTTGATAGATATTGTTTCGTAAAAACACGCTATTTGTTTTAATAGCGGGATTTAATTATAAAATTAATTAATTCAACTTCTATGTTATGAATTTGGTAAAATAGACTTCATTTTTGAATTCGGAATATGAAATATAGCTTAGGATGAAATTTTGGCATTTTTCTGAAAACTTTCAATTTTTGATGAATAGTGAAACCACTAAGTGGTAGGTTAAAAACTGAATTTTGCATAAAACTTAATTTTACCACTTCTGTGAATGGAATTTCGAAAATCCGAGAGACACGGTTAATATCAAGGACTAAAATGTGGTTCAATGAGATGAAAATAGTTTTTGGTGAATAGTAACTTTTTACTTTTTTTTACCGCGGTTAATAGTAAATAGGGTAACTAAGGGTAAATATGATATTACTATTACCCTAACACATGTCCTAATTCTATTGGACAAGTGTAATTCGACCAAAAACAAACTTAGGAATAAAATATGACCATTTAGGCCCACTTGGATTAGATTAGGACATTTATTATGAATTTATTTAAAGAAGGGTTAAAATAGTTAAAATCAAAGTTTAATAAGTAAATCATTTTTAATATGGGGTTATACATAAGATAAATTCGATTGTAAATATTCATTAGAAATCTAAAAAGATTTACTACATGATGGTATTTTATTTGTAATTTTTAGACATCAAATAATTTAATTTATTTATGACACAACGATGATGCAGTAATTATCTTATTAATGAAATATTGACATAATTGATGTTATAAACACCAAAATAAATGTAATTTGAGATTTTTAATGAATTCCACTAATTTTCTAGGTTACTATGATATATCAATGTTGATTTAATCAACTTGGTTCGAACATATAATTCTGTTATGACTTTCACAAAAATCATATATCAAATAGTGTCAAAATTGACACAAAATAGTTTTTAAATCAAATATTATATTATTAATTGTTATTTTATTCCTAAAAATCTAAGGTTCGGCCAAATGACTTAGATAAGGATATATATATTAATAATAAACAATTTTTGGTTCTTTTGGCATGTTATAGTAAGTTTATTAACCATATAGTGAAAGAAAACAAAAAGACACGGTAAAAGTTAAATTATTTAACTTAGAGTTAAATCTAATTGATAAGGTTTAAAATAATATCCAAACATGTCTAAATTTGATTGGTTGATGAGATTACAACCCTATCTCATCTAATCTTCGAATATGAGTCATTTTTGGAGGTTTTTAAGTGGGGTTAGATTTATTATAAATTAATATTTTTAAGAATTCCTAAGGTGCCCCTCTCCTCCCCTATAAAAGGACACCTCCTCCCCCTCCTCCTCACACCAATTTGAGCACTCAAGCTCGGCCAACCCCTGCCAAAATCTCTTCTCCACTTCCCTAGAAACATCCTAGAGGTTCTGGTCTTCCTCAAAGACCAATTCTAGTGCCCTAAGAGGAGGTCTCAAAGAGGCACTTCAAAGAAGAGGTAATTACCGTTACCAATTCTTTCATCTTTATTTCTTCTTCCACTTCTTCTTCTTAGGTTGTTTCATTATGAAGTAATAACATCAGTATCACTCATATACTGATATATTATTATAAGTATGAAACAACCCTATTTCACCATCTATCCATCCTACGGAAAAAGAAATCACCGCGCGTGCGTACGTACGGAATACCGTCTCCACGCCGTGGTGTAATCTATTTTCCACCATCACCTTACAAGGATGGGTATAATGGTGTAATGAGTAACTACATATGATTATTATGAAGTAATATTGATACTTAAATAATATATATATACTCCAATACAATTCCACGATCATAGGAACGATATCATCACTCGTGCGTACGTACGGAATACCGTCTCCACGATGTGATGCGACTCGTTCTACATGATCTTCATTTCATAATGATTATATAAATGAATTGAATGAATGAATATGGTATATACTACACTAATACCATTCTGGAAATGAATTATCTATAACCTAAAGATAAGAATAAGAATTTATTCGACAAAACACGCATAAGAACAAAAAGTTATAAAGACCCGAGTAACAAGTAACAATGAAATATTACTAACAAGAAGCTAATAATATGACCATATATGATATCATATCAATATGTATGATTCTGGAATAAGTCAATAACATTATTTAAACCATTATACAGGAGCTTCGGACACGTACAAAGCTAATCGGACCTAAGGTAAGGGAAATATCACAATCTCATTTTTATCCGAGATTGTTTATTCGTAAGTATTTACTGGGGTGTATTTTATCATCCACATCCATGTTCCCTCAATATGTAATATTGTTTCCATCCACTTGAAATAGTTTAAATCAAATTTTACCCTTCGGTAAATTTTTAGTAAAGGATATGAAAGGAATCTTTGGTCGTTTTTCGTACGAGGTACTTTTTTGACTTTTCCGACAAAAGTACGAAGAATGTTTTTTTTAACTTATACGGCATGAATGGATTTTTAAAACATTACTTCAAAGAAGCTTCCTTTACAAGTTTTCAAGTTTATTTTTAATCAACTTCTTTTATTTTAAAGTTGTATGACATGTTATGAAAGGAAAAATGTTTTTGAAGAAGAAAGGATATTTTCCTCAAGAATTCAATTCAAGTGTTTTATCAAAATTATTTTCCATCTAAGATAATAAAGGGTTCTGTTTCTATCCATATTTTTACATTGGTTTGACTATGTTGTGATGGAATTATGTTTATGAATTCCTTTATCATATATGAATTGATTTATGATGTCATGATGTTTCAAGAATCCCATTTTTTTTACATGTGTTATGCGATGATGTATGTTTTATGATTATGTGGCACACATAAGAAAGGATTCATTATAAGATGGGTGGGACCTATATCTCCCTCCAATGCATTGGGTAAAGATTTTATATCTCATGAGATAGACATGGCTGGAACGGAAGGTTATTTCGGTTCAGTGATACAGGACTGAAACGAGGAGTGAACTCGGTTCAGAAAGGGACTTTGTCCACTAAGATAGTCTTGGAAATGAGTCATGACTAACAAGAAATGATTTTCCATGATTATGTGTGCATGCCACAAAGTTTCAAGTTTCATGTTATGATTATGGGGATCTCATTTTCACTTCTATGATTTGTTCCATGTTAAGATATTATGATCTCTTTTGCAGGTTGTGATTTTCAAAAAGATATGATATGATTTTTATTTCTTTTGTATACCCTTACTGAGCATTTGAGCTCACCCTTTTATGTTTTCTTTTCCCCAGGATATAAAGAAAGGTTTTAGGTAAAAAAAATGGAAGATCTTTACGGGAGATATTGAAGATCTTTCACCAGGATTAGAAGATTATGTTCCGAGTTTCCAAAGACACTAAACTATTACGATCCTTTAGTGTGTGTTTTTGTTATGTACTAAGTATTCCGCAAATGTAATGTAATGTCCATATTCGTCAGGATACGGGTCTCTACAGTTGGTATCAGAGGAAAGGTTTAGTCAACCTTTGGAAACTAGGATGCGAAAACGTTAGTGAGATCCCTAGAGATATTTCTAAGGTATGTCTAGGGATGTCCCTAGGGATAAGTATACGTATAGGTTATAGTAATAGAATTACGCTAACGATCATAGAATTAAACCTAAGATGTTGGATATTGAAGGTACTCCCCCTTTATTATGTTGTTTTCCCTAGCATGATTTTTGCCTCTCACACTATTCTTTTTGGGTTTTAGACGATGGCTGGAACCCGAAGGAACCGTGTTGATCAATGCAATGGACAATGCAATGATTGCCCTCCTGAACAAACAAATGTTATGGGAGATGGAGTGCAAAATCTTATTGCTATACTTACACAAGCTATGAATCATTCTGGACTTCCAAATGAGCAGAGAAGGGAACAATATTCTATTGAGTCCTTCATGAGGCAACGTCCACCTTCTTTCAGTGGGACTTCCGATCCACTTGTTGCTGAACAATGGATCAGTACCACTGAAAAGATATTTTCAGTTCTTCAATGTTCTGAACATGATAAAGTCATCTTAGCAGTATATCGTTTGGAAGGTGAAGCTGATCAATGGTGGAATCTTATCAAGAATACGAGGCCAAGGGATGAAATTGAGTCCATGGAATGGGACGAGTTCAAGAACTTGTTTTTCAGTAAGTACTTCCCTCGTATTCTTCGAACAAAGATGGAAAAGGAGTTTATTGAGCTGAAGCAGAAGGATGATGAATCTGTTGGTATATATGAAGCGAATTTTACAAGACTTGCAA
The DNA here is from genome assembly GCA_963277665.1 of Viscum album. Lineage (NCBI taxonomy): Eukaryota > Viridiplantae > Streptophyta > Magnoliopsida > Santalales > Viscaceae > Viscum > Viscum album. The sequence goes on along the minus strand of OY728147.1, from coordinate 390,784,462 downwards.
GGTATGCATCTGGCATTATCATCCAACCTGAAAGTAAAGTTGATCGATTTTTCAGTGGCTTAAAACCAAGTCTTCGAAGGGCATTAGCTATAAGAGACTTCAGTAGCTATGAAGAAATTGTGCGTTGTGCTATCAAGGTAGAAATGGAAGTTGGTGTTACATATCCATCTCATGGTTTTGACAAGAAACGAAAGATGGAGTTCAAGGAGAAATCTCATAATAATGGTGAAAAGAAGATGAATGTTTCCTTATGCACAAAGTGTGGAAAGAAGCATGGTGGAGATTGTCTTAAAGGGACTAGAAAATGTTTTAAGTGTGGAAAAGAAGGTCATCGAGCAGCTGAGTGTCGAATTAATGGAAAAAGGGTTTCTAATGATGTGAATAAAGCAAACACTGCAGAGAACGCACCACCAACACTTCAATGCTTCAAGTGCAAGGAAATGGGGCATTATGCTAATAATTGCCCTAATCCAAGGGTTAGTGATGATCAACATGAGCAACCACTGAAGGAAAAGGACAAAGGGAAATCACATGCGATCACTATTGGCAATGTTGAATATGATAACGATGTGGTGGAATGATTAAGTGTTTATGTAATGGGATTCCAAAATAATGTTGTATCATGGAGTATTGGAATATTTATGTATTGGTTTAATGTGGTATTCAAAGTGATTGAGATATTTTTGGAAATAAGATGATATGCGCATAATGAAGGGAAAATAATAAAATGAAATGTTTAACAGTATTCATGAGCTCATGATTGATATAAGGACTAAGTGATATCATGGTTTGAGTATATAGAATTTTGAGGATTTCGGTATGTGAAAAGTGTTAACTTTTAACTGCATTCAAGTTTTCACTAAGGTTCAATAGGTATTCAAGAGAGTACAGGATTAAGGCCTTTGAATGTTTGGAATGTGACCAACAAGATATATCTTATGATATATGGGGATCAACGATGGTATTAAATCTCTGGTAATCATTTTCACTATGTTATGAGAATGGACTGTAGTATTATGGATAAGCCTAAAGATTGGAATGGATTATGTTGGACATACGTTAGTATTGTTTAAGGATATAAGATTTTCGATATTATTGATGGGATGTTATAGTAACGTAGTTTTAGAAAAAGGGACAACCTGCAGGACGGGCGACAGCCCATCGCTTCGGACAAGGCTGTAGGAATCGAACCCACAACCGAAGTGCGACTGGCCTTTATCGCCTACCACTGACCTACAGGAAGTCCCTGTTTAGTAGAAACTAGTTTTATCATATTAAGCAGTATGATATATGAAGTATAAGCCCATTTTAGGAACCATATATGATTAATCCCACTATAGATCGACTTATGTATATAAATTTTTCTAACCTTTTGAGACAGATGGAATGACCCGTCGTTCTATCACATAATCTGCTAACACTTCACGAATAACAAATTCAACTTCGTTTATTTAAGAGATGAAGTGGAAATTGTTCAAGACACGAACAACAGTGAGATTGTACCAAAATAAAGTAAGTATTTATTCTAATTCAAATTTTCAACTTTAGGGAAATGATCTTGAAAACCAAAAATGTTGTCCTAGTGATCTTATACCTGATGAATTAGATGGTACCTTAGATCGTCACAAATCTATGGATTTGTGATTACTGGATTTTCCATAGCCATGTTCTCTACCACTCTCCATCAGAACATGATGGTTAGATTTCTCTTCCATATCCATATTTTCACCTATGTGGAAACCCAGTGATTAGTTTATTTGGGTAATCGTTACATTTCATACTTTAGTTTTTAAAGCCAAGTTTTGGTATTCCCTTTTACGATGTGGGTTTCTATTAAAGAAACTTTGAAATAGTAAACCATTTATAACCCTGACGAATTTCGAGGGCGAAATTCATTTTAAGGGGGGTAGAATGTAACAGCCCAAGATTTTATAAAAAAATATTCTTTTTAATTTTATTAATGTCTTGTGTTGTACGCTACACCCAAAGGAGCTTGCACAACACACATCCTTGACTTGACTTGCATTACACGCAATCGCGACCTTCCTCGATAGCGTGTGTAGTACGCAATACCGAGTTTCACTAAACAACGATATGCTATAAAAATATTATTAAAACTAGCCGTTATGAATAGTAATAACCACTTTTTGAAATCCAGTAAATCTTATTTTTCAAAATGAACTTTATTTTTGGATTCGGAGTATCGAATTTAGCCTAAGGTGAAATTTTGGTACTTTTCGGATAACTTTCATATTCTGATGAATAGTGAAAATTACTAAATTATAATTAAAAACAACTTTTTTAATCGAAATAATTAATAGTGATAAATTATTAATTTGAGTGGTTTTAAAGTATATTTAGAATATATTTTTACAATTTAATACAATGTTGGTCATTGGACGTAATTTCACATTTAAACCTGACATAAACAAGTGTCAATCTTTTGATAGATATTGTTTCGTAAAAACACGCTATTTGTTTTAATAGCGGGATTTAATTATAAAATTAATTAATTCAACTTCTATGTTATGAATTTGGTAAAATAGACTTCATTTTTGAATTCGGAATATGAAATATAGCTTAGGATGAAATTTTGGCATTTTTCTGAAAACTTTCAATTTTTGATGAATAGTGAAACCACTAAGTGGTAGGTTAAAAACTGAATTTTGCATAAAACTTAATTTTACCACTTCTGTGAATGGAATTTCGAAAATCCGAGAGACACGGTTAATATCAAGGACTAAAATGTGGTTCAATGAGATGAAAATAATTTTTGGTGAATAGTAACTTTTTACTTTTTTTTACCGCGGTTAATAGTAAATAGGGTAACTAAGGGTAAATATGATATTACTATTACCCTAACACATGTACTAATTCTATTGGACAAGTGTAATTCGACCAAAAACAAACTTAGGAATAAAATATGACCATTTAGGCCCACTTGGATTAGATTAGGACATTTATTATGAATTTATTTAAAGAAGGGTTAAAATAGTTAAAATCAAAGTTTAATAAGTAAATCATTTTTAATATGGGGTTATACATAAGATAAATTCGATTGTAAATATTCATTAGAACGCTAAAAAGATTTCCTACATGATGGTATTTTATTTGTAATTTTTAGACATCAAATAATTTAATTTATTTATGACACAACGATGATGCAGTAATTATCTTATTAATGAAATATTGACATAATTGATGTTATAAACACCAAAATAAATGTAATTTGAGATTTTTTATGAATTCCACTAATTTTCTAGGTTACTATGATATATTAATGTTGATTTAATCAACTTGGTTCGAACATATAATTCTGTTATGACTTTCACAAAAATAATATATCAAATAGTGTCAAAATTGACACAAAATAGTTTTTAAATCAAATATTATATTATTAATTGTTATTTTATTCATAAAAATCTAAGGTTCGGCCAAATGACTTAGATAAGGATATATATATTAATAATAAACAATTTTTGGTTCGTTTGGCATGTTATAGTAAGTTTATTAACCATATAGTGAAAGAAAACAAAAAGACACGGTAAAAGTTAAATTATTTAACTTAGAGTTAAATCTAATTGATAAGGTTTAAAATAATATCCAAACATGTCTAAATTTGATTGGTTGATGAGATTACAACCCTATCTCATCTAATCTTAGAATATGAGTCATTTTTGGAGGTTTTTAAGTGGGGTTATATTTATTATAAATTAATATTTTTAAGAATTCCTAAGGTGCCCCTCTCCTCCCCTATAAAAGGACACCTCCTCCCCCTCCTCATCACACCAATTTGAGCACTCAAGCTCGGCCAACCCCTGCCAAAATCTCTTCTCCACTTCCCTAGAAACATCCTAGAGGTTCTGGTCTTCCTCAAAGACCAATTCTAGTGCCCTAAGAGGAGGTCTCAAAGAGGCACTTCAAAGAAGAGGTAATTACCGTTACCAATTCTTTCATCTTTATTTCTTCTTCCACTTCTTATTCTTAGGTTGTTTCATTATGAAGTAATAACATCAGTATCACTCATATACTGATATGTTATTATAAGTATGAAACAACCCTATTTCACCATCTATCCATCCTACGGAAAAAGAAATCACCGCGCGTGCGTACGTACGGAATACCGTCTCCACGCCGTGGTGTAATCTATTTTCCACCATCACCTTACAAGGATGGGTATAATGGTGTAATGAGTAACTACATATGATTATTATGAAGTAATATTGATACTGAAATTATATATATATACTCCAATACAATTCCACGATCATAGGAACGATATCATCACTCGTGCGTACGTACGGAATACCGTCTCCACGATGTGATGCGACTCGTTCTACATGATCTTCATTTCATAATGATTATATAAATGAATTGAATGAATGAATATGGTATATACTACACTAATACCATTCTGGAAATGAATTATCTATAACCTAAAGATAAGAATAAGAATTTATTCGACAAAACACGCATAAGAACAAAAAGTTATAAAGACCCGAGTAACAAGTAACAATGAAATATTACTAACAAGAAGCTAATAATATGACCATATATGATATCATATCAATATGTATGATTCTGGAATAAGTCAATAACATTATTTAAACCATTATACAGGAGCTTCGGACACGTACAAAGCTAATCGGACCTAAGGTAAGGGAAATATCACAATCTCATTTTTATCCGAGATTGTTTATTCGTAAGTATTTACTGGGGTGTATTTTATCATCCACATCCATGTTCCCTCAATATGTAATATTGTTTCCATCCACTTGAAATAGTTTAAATCAAATTTTACCCTTCGGTAAATTTTTAGTAAAGGATATGAAAGGAATCTTTGGTCGTTTTTCGTACGAGGTACTTTTTTGACTTTTCCGACAAAAGTACGAAGAATGTTTTTTTTAACTTATACGGCATGAATGGATTTTTAAAACATTATTTCAAAGAAGCTTCCTTTACAAGTTTTCAAGTTTATTTTTAATCAACTTCTTTTATTTTAAAGTTGTATGACATGTTATGAAAGGAAAAATGTTTTTGAAGAAGAATGGATATTTTCTTCAAGAATTCAATTCAAGTGTTTTATCAAAATTATTTTCCATCTAAGATAATAGAGGGTTCTGTTTCTATCCATATTTTTACATTGGTTTGACTATGTTGTGATGGAATTATGTTTATGAATTCCTTTATCATATATGAATTGATTTATGATGTCATGATGTTTCAAGAATCCCATTTTTTTTACATGTGTTATGCGATGATGTATGTTTTATGATTATGTGGCACACATAAGAAAGGATTCATTATAAGATGGGTGGGACCTATATCTCCCTCCAATGCATTGGGTAAAGATTTTATATCTCATGAGATAGACATGGCTGGAACGGAAGGTTATTTCGGTTCAGTGATACAGGACTGAAACGAGGAGTGAACTCGGTTCAGAAAGGGACTTTGTCCACTAAGATAGTCTTGGCAATGAGTCATGACTAACAAGAAATGATTTTCCATGATTATGTGTGCATGCCACAAAGTTTCAAGTTTCATGTTATGATTATGGGGATCTCATTTTCACTTCTATGATTTGTTCCATGTTAAGATATTATGATCTCTTTTGCAGGTTGTGATTTTCAAAAAGATATGATATGATTTTTATTTCTTTTGTATACCCTTACTGAGCATTTGAGCTCACCCTTTTATGTTTTCTTTTCCCCAGGATATAAAGAAAGGTTTTAGGTAAAAAAAATGGAAGATCTTTACGGGAGATATTGAAGATCTTTCACCAGGATTAGAAGATTATGTTCCGAGTTTCCAAAGACACTAAACTATTACGATCCTTTAGTGTGTGTTTTTGTTATGTACTAAGTATTCCGCAAATGTAATGTAATGTCCATATTCGTCAGGATACGGGTCTCTACAATACCAACATACAAAAAAGAATCCAAACTCAGGACAAAATTCAGTCAAAAAGGATTCTCAACCCAAAATGTCTCACATACAACATGTCAAAAACACAAGGACACAATATGAAATCACTGGTTACTAAAACACCAAATTTTCATTTAACAAAACATTTTGAAAATAATCCAAGCTAGTGGGTTGAACAAACACCAATGGTGTCCCATGAGCCTTGCACATGCGTGTTCTCGTGCTGCACCAGAACTCACCTCATATCCATCCAGGCACTCATCCGCTCGTTCCATTAACTCTTTCACTTTCCAAATACATTCATGCATGTGGTTTCCCACAAGAACACCAATGATCAAAACAAAACCTTTCCATTTTCCAAAACCAAAACATCCAACCCACATTTTTCAAACTTCATACCTCATTTTCTTTTTAAAGAGATTTATTTAAAAACTTTTTCCAAAACATTTTCCAAGACCAAATCATTTATACTTAAGAACCAAATGTCCACCATTCTAGAAAAAGAAACGAAGAATAGTGCAAGAGAACACTAGCGTCAGCGGGTGACTGGAACATATGGTTGGCGTCCATACGCCAATCACACCACTGCCATAAAGGGTATTCTAGGATAGCGTCCCTGGCTCCACAAGGCTTGCCAGACCCTACAAGATCACTAAGACCACTAACCCTACTCCCTTTTCATTTCCCCTAGACGAGATTAACCGTAAGGACCAATGACTCAAGCAAACCTCAACTTACTTTGGTAACTCGAGTCCCACCACGAGGTGTGCTGGCCAGGCACCTTACTCGTAACTAGAACGCCGAGTTCCGAAAACCTTAATTTTGGTCTACTCTGACTCTATCTCAAGCGAAAACGACCCAATAGAGAAAACCTACCCATTGATACCATTTTTTCATGAACCAGGCCGGGTCGCCATCCGACCCAGCGCCTGACCCAGTTTGCGACATGGGATGAAGGGCGTTCCTGATCCCCACGGGCTGGCACAAGTGCATGGGTATCAAACATTACATGGGAACGATTTACCCGAAATAAAATATAGAAACACAACTCACCAGATAAATAAACTGAAACGAGAAATAGTCAACCAAACATGCCTTTTGTCACGAACCAGCCCGAGTTGACCCTGAACCGGTCACCCAGGCCAGCCCGTGACAAGTCCCGAGAGGCATTCCCGATCCTCCCGGGATGGTGAAAAGCACCAAGGGAATCAATAGAGTACACAAGGGAACGATTTTACCCATATATAAACAATCAAACAAACAGTGGAAATAAACGGACATCCCAAAATGAATTTATATAAAAATTGAACTAAATATTATTTGTACAAGAAACTAAAATTAGAACAAAACCAACAACTCAAATGAACAATTCCGATGAAAAAATAACTCCATGTGACACTTCTGGTCACTCTCCAACACAATGATAAAAATTCTCCCAAGGTGATCGAACTAAAGATGAAACCAGCACAAGGGCTAAAAAAAAGAAGAAGACTATAGGCATGAGTATTAAAACTCAGTAGGTTAGCCCGGTATTCTATTCCCAATGCACATTACTTTAAAATAAACGAAACATCAATTTAGAGTTTTAAATTCAAGATTTTAAAGTCTAGTTTTCAAATGAGGTTTCATGCTATAATAATTATCAGACAAAAACATGCAGGTTTAATAAACAAAAATGAAAGTAACAATTATTTTCAAAGAGGTGAAACTTCAAAATGAAAATAGTTTTCAAGAGGGCTGATTTAAATAATTTTAACATTCAAATAAATTACACATACTACTGAATTTACCAACCAAACACACCGTATGCTGACGGTGAGTACAAAATAGCCAATGAGCACTAGTCATAGGAATACCCCTAGGCACTAGTTAGTTGTGAGCCCCAGGTACCTCGTATCTCGGTGAAAGTAACCATAATAAATATCCGTTCTCGTGCACGAGCCACTAGTAGGGAACATACCCATAACCTAGTGGTCCCCAATCATCAACATCATCATAGTTTAGTTAGTGTTGTCATCGTCAAACTTGCTACGTGAAACAGGGGCCAACCCCCACAGAATCACTAGCATACTAGTACACATCCGCCCACCTAAATACCCGGGATTCCCTTTAGTGCTCAATCAAGTTACACATATTATCAAATAAACATTTCACATCCCCATTCCATTCCAGAACCATAAAAACACAAACATCCCATAATCATTCTTCACATTTCTTACACTAATCAACAAACCTCTAAATATTTCGGTAAAATAATTTCATGAAGTGTATTGAGGATTTGCACATAAAACTCTTTCAAAAACACTCTTTAAATTATAAACACACATCATAACCAAATCAAATCATATTTGGCAGCCCAATAAACATTTAATAAAATCATTTAATGGACCATAAAACAATCCCAATTTCACAACTTGTTATATACAAGTAAAACACTCCTTCATTAGGAAATGCCAAACGGGCCTTTAAACATTTTCTCAAAACTAACCTTTGATGAAGGTATGCATTTTAATTTTATTAAGGATATGTATAAACATCATTTGCAGCAGTAAACCTCATTCATAAATCTCTTATAATACTTAGGTTAAATATTCAAAACACAACCATTTTCATAAAGATGTGAAATGGTCCATTTTTGGGCAACTCGGGCCAAAATATGTTGTAAATCAAAACCCACTTGTTTGTAAAAACAAATCCAAATTGGAAATCAATATAAGTACCCAAAATACCATTTATAATTCTTCCAATTCCTTTATAAATCCAATCAAATAACTTTTAAATCACACATCACACATAAAATCCAACCGGGCAATTTACCGAACACATGACATGCCCTTTTTAAACAAAACAATTTATTTTATGTACATGAAAAGGAATAAAACACCAATTGAAAGCCATATTTTCATTAAAGATACTGTAACATGTTCAAAATACCATAGAACAGATTATAAACCTCACAAAATATTTGCAAAAGACAATGGAACATTTAAACAAACACTTGTTGAGAACTTTCATGACAAAACAACACTACCGTTCAGAAACCAATGATTAAACAACCACTTTGAACACCAATAAAATTATCCAAAGGATGAAAAACAATAATAAACATATATATCTGGTTTTAAATATAATAAAAGGATGAAACTTAAATAATAAAGTCATGTGCATGGGGTATCCTACCTCAAATCTTTGGCGTAATTGAAACGCACACCCGAAATCACCCGTCGCGGGTTTATAAACCCTAAAACTATAAATACCAGACCTAAAAAAACATAAAACCCATCAACAAACATGGTATAACAAAAGCCTAGGTCTATCAAGACTAGGGTACAATATAAAACCATGAAATAATGAAAGGAGGGGGAAGAGGAAGGAGAAAGGAGAAGGAATCTCACCTTTCACCCTAGAAAACTATTCATATTCCATTAGATCTGCAACACTAGAGGGAAGGGAATGGCTTGAAAATTCATTGAGATACTCCTAAGATCTGGAAGAACCAGGGAAAGAAAATTGGTGGCCAAAAGAGTAAGAATTGAATGAGTTATGGGTGAAACAATTTACCTTCTCAATTCTGGACGTTTTGAGGAAACCAGAGCACATTATCCCTAATACACGACCAATATGAGCTCCAAAGTGGTAAAACCGATATTGGGGGTGAGGATAGGGATATTGGCTTCGGGTGGGAGGTGGAATCACCGAGAAAGATTAAAAAATGAAAAATATATAAATGAAACAAATTATTTTTTTTAAAAACAGGAAATGGGCCCATGGGCTGGCCCAATACCTAAATAAGTGACCCAAATTTGTCTGGCTTATGAATTTCTAATGGGTCCAAAAGGATAAATAAATTTTAATATATCAGTATAGGATAAGTGGGAAGTTGATTGGGTGAAAAAGGATGAAAAACAAAAAAGTTATAAAAGAAACAAATTCAGTTGTTAAAACTGGGAATGGGCCGGATCAATACAAAGACAGAAAAAAAACCGTGTGTGACAATTCTCCCCACCATTAAAGCTTTCCGCCCCCGGAAAGCCATAACACTTTCCAGCTGAAAAAAAAACAACACATAAGGATTCCAGAATCTAACCCCCGCCATTAAGAATCAACTATCCCTAGAAATGTTCTTAGGATGAAAATCCAAGAGACCCATGGTGGGTCTCCCCACCATTAGAAACCAACTAGCAATGAATAGACAAGAATTGAACATGAGCTAAAATTGGGCGTCACTCACAGAAGCCCAAAAAAAACCCTCCTAGAATAACATAATATACCAAGTTAATAGGATTACAAAATGAACATATAAACCACCCACTCCCGAACAGAGGGGACAAGAACTTGGCCAACACATTCAGCACAATTCTGGACCCCCGTCACTTGGGGATGGGAGGGAAGGGGACCCAATAATTTGGCCACTGAAACAACAAAAGAAACAATGAAACTACCCAAAACTCTCCCCCAATGAATAGGTAACACCAATAATGCATCTGATTTTTACAGGTGGTCCACACATGGACATTGATTGAAAACCCACATCCATGAAGGAATAACCATAGACACTGTGTGAGGGGTTAAGTCCACCACGCTTGTTGCGACAAAGGGAAATTCATAGAAATGAAGAACCAAAACATTGACATAGTAACTAACTTACCAAAACAGAGGATTAAGGATCATAATCTAGCACTCCACACCTCTGTTGATTTCCTGACTGCATGAAAAGCTTCACTCCGAGGCCTATGGCTGGAGCCCTGATTCTTGAAGCATTTGCTGCACCACAGTCAGGTGATATGGATCACACCACTCAAAAAACCCACACTGGATCACAAAAAAAACCTTCATCTAAATAGGAAATAATAGATACATATCAAAATTCCTTATCACTCCAAATGAGGGGCATAATGGACAAGGAATTAGACGAAACACATCAACATCACCGAACACAACTGCTCTATCCAAAAGAATTATCACGACCTAGAAGCACTTTTAATAGATACCAAACATCTGTATATTCCAACAAACAGGTTGAGGCATCATCAAAAGAGGTGGATTTAAAATTTGAAAGGAATCCTTAGGTTGATCAGTAGGAAAGATTTCCAACGGAGAACTATCACTGGCCATATCACAACATCAAACACATCTTTAGAAACCCAATGAAAATTTCTCCAAAACCAAGACACCAACAAGATATCATCTCAAGATACAAAAAGAGTATGAATTCTAGATCACAAGGAAGCTTACTGAATAAACAACTCTTCTACAACAATGAAAAATCAAGCCACATAACCATTGGTTTTTAAAAAAAGGGCCACAATTTTCAGCTCAAAACAATTTTGAAAAATCAAACTAACTTGGTGGGTTTCCACATTCACCAATGGTGTTTCATCAAGTCTCACCCACATGCACATTTCCATGCCACCCCTAACACCCAACCACCATACCATATAGGCCATACTTCCAAATATAAATAAAACCATGCATGTGAGCACCAATGAAAACACCAATGGCTAAAATTAAACATCATAATTAAAAAAAAAATTACCTTCAAAAGGAACACCAACCACCAAGTCAAAAAACATTTTCATGTTTCACAAAAAAAAACCACAATTAATTAAGAACCATTTTCTTGAAAACCTACCCCTTTTCATTTTTAAAAACTTTTTAAATAACCAAGCCACTCCAAACAACCCCTTCACATTATTTTTTTTAAAAAAAAATCAGCAATGTATATTTTCATAATCTGAGGTCCATTGAGACCAATAACATTTCTAGTAAAAAACCAACCGATCAAAACTAATTTCCAAAACTAATTTATCCGATTTAAAAAAAAAATTTAACATCCTAAAATACCCCATTTAAAAAAAAGATCCAGAATCACTTTAAAATGATTCACAATTTCAAAACATTTTATTTTAACAAACCACAAGTTTAGATTATGGATAATCCAATCCCTTTAAATCATTTCTGCTTCCCTCTATTTTTTTTCACAAAAACACAACCTTCCTAAACCATTCTTATATTTAATTATTGAAACCCACTTTTTTTCACTTTTCAAAATATAATCCTTACATTAAAACCCATTTCCACAATTCTCACACAAGGATTTTAAAAACAAAAATTCAGAATTCAAGAAAGGTTCAAGAGACCCAAGAAAAAGGGAACTAGTGTCGGTGGGTGACTTGACCATATGGTTGGCGGCCATATGCCAAACACAACACCAACACAGAGAGACTTATTAGGACCATTCCCCAGCTCCACATGGCTTGCCAGGCCCTGTGAGCTCATGAAGGCCATTGGTCAGACTCCCCTTGTCATATCCCAATATAAAACAATCAACTAGAACAATGGACACTAATAAAACCGGACTTCCATGGAAACCTGAGGATTAGAACAAGAAAGAGTTCACGAAGCTCTTCTTGCACTTACCCCTCATGTCCCAACAATCCTACTCCATCTACATTGACATGCCCAAAATAACAAGGGCGCTCTAAAAAGAAAGGTCCGCTAATAGCCGACCTCCTCTGATACCATTTTGTCACGAACCAGCCCGAGTCGACCCTGAACCGGTCACCCAGGCCAGCCCGCGACAAGTCCCGAGAGGCGTTCCCGATCCTCCTGGGATGGTGACAAGCACCAAGGGCATCAATAGAGTACACAAGGAAACGATTTCGCCCATATATAAACAATCAAACAAACAGCGGAAATAAACGGACAGCCCAAAATGAATTTATATAAAAATTGAACTAAATATTATTTGTACAAGAAACTAAAATTAGAACAAAACCAACAACTCAAATGAACAATTCCGATGAAAAAATAACTCTATGTGACACTTCTGGTCACTCTGCAACATAATGATAAAAAGTCTCCCAAGGTGATCGAACTAAAGATGAAACCTGCACAAGGGCTAAAAAAAAGAAGAAGACTATAGGCGTGAGTACTAAAACTCAGTAGTTTAGCCCGGTATTCTATTCCCAATGCACATTACTTTAAAATAAACGAAACATCAATTTATAGTTTTAAATTCAAGATTTGAAAGTCTGGTTTTCAAATGAGGTTTTATGCTATAATAATTATCAGACAAAAACATGCAGGTTTAATAAACAAAAATGCAAGTAACAATTATTTTCAAAGAGGTGAAACTTCAAAATGAAAATAGTTTTCAAGAGGGCTGATTTAAATAATTTTAACATTCAAATAAATAACACATACTACTGAATTTACCAACCAAACACACCGTATGCCGACGGTGAGTACAAAATAGCCAATGAGCACTAGTCACAGGAATACCCCTAGGCACTAGTTAGTTGTGAGCCCCAGGTACCTCGTATCTCGGTGAAAGTAACCATAATAAATATCCGTTCTCGTGCACGAGCCACTAGTAGGGAACATACCCATAACCTAGTGGTCCCCAATCATCAACATCATCATAGTTTAGTTAGTGTTGTCATCGTCAAACTTGCTACGTGAAACAGGGGCCAACCCCCACAGAATCACTAGCATACTAGTACACGTCCGCCCACCTAGATACCCGGGATTCCCTTTAGTGCTCAATCAAGTTACACATATTATAAAATACACATTTCACATCCCCATTCCATTACAAAACCATAAAAACACAAACATCCCATAATCATTCTTCACATTTCTTACACTAATCAACAAACCGCTAAATATTTCGGTAAAACAATTTCATGAAGTGTATTGAGGATTTGCACATAAAACTCTTTCAAAAACACTCTTTAAATTATAAACACACATCATAACCAAACCAAATCATATTTGGAAGCCCAATAAACATTTAATAAAATCATTTAATGGACCATAAAACAATCCCAATTTCACAACTTGTTATATACAAGTAAAACACTCCTTCATTAGGAAATGCCAAACGGGCCTTTAAACATTTTCTCAAAACTAACCTTTGATGAAGGTATGCATTTTAATTTTATTAAGGATCTGTATAAACATCATTTACAGCAGTAAACCTCATTCATAAATCTCTTATAATACTTAGGTTAAATATTCAAAACACAACCATTTTCATAAAGATGTGAAACGGTCCATTTTTGGGCAACTCGGGCCAAAATATGTTGTAAATCAAAACCCACTTGTTTGTAAAAACAAATCCAAATTGGAAATCAATATAAGTACCCAAAAATACCATTTATAATTCTTCCAATTCCTTTATAAATCCAATCAAATAACTTTTAAATCACACATCCCACATAAAAGCCAACTGGGCAATTTACCGAACACATGACATGCCCTTTTTAAACAAAACAATTTATTTTATGTTCATGAAAAGGAATAAAACACCAATTGAAAGCCATATTTTCATTAAAGATACTGTAACATGTTCAAAATACCATAGAACATATTATAAACCTCACAAAATATTTGCAAAATATAACAGAACATTTAAACAAACACTTGCTGAGAACTTTCATGACAAAACAACACTACCGTTCACAAACCAATGATTAAACAACCACTTTGAACACCAATAAAATTATCCAAAGGATGAAAAAAAATAATAAACATATATATCTGGTTTTAAATATAATAAAAGTATGAAACTTAAATAATAAAGTCATGTGCATGGGGTATCCTACCTCAAATCTTTGGCGTAATTGAAACGCACACCCGAAATCACCCGCCGCGGGTTTATAAACCCTAAAACTATAAATACTAGACCTAAACAAACATAAAACCCATCAAAAAACATGGTATAACAAAACCCTAGGTCTATCAAGACTAGGGTACAATATAAAACCATGAAATAATGAAAGGAGGGGGAAGAGGAAGGATAAAGGAGAAGGAATATCACCTTTCACCCTACAAAACTCTTCGTATTCCATTAGATCTGCAACCCTAGAGGGAAGGTAATGGCTTGAAAATTCATGGAGATACTCCTAATATCTGGACTAACCAGGGAAAGAAAATTGGTGGCCAAAAGAGTACGAATTGAATGAGTTATGGGTGAAACAAGTTACCTTCTCAATTCTGGACGTTTTGAGGAAACCAGAGAACATTCTCCCTAATACGCGACTAATATGAGCTCCAAAGTGGTAACAACGATATTGGGGGTGAGGATAGGGATATTGGCTTCAGGTGGGAGGTGGAATCACCGAAAAAGATTAAAACATGAAAAAGATATAAATGAAACAAATTATTTTTTTTTAAAACAGGAAATGGGCCCATGGGCTGGCCCAATACCTAAATAAGTGACCCAAATTCGCCTGGCTTATGAATTTCTAATGGGTCCAAAAGGATAAATAAATTTTAATATATCAGTATAGGATAATTGGGAAGTTGATTGGGTGAAAAAGGATGAAAAACAAAAGAGTTATAAAAGAAACAAATTCAGTTGTTAAAACTGGGAATGGGCCGGATCAATACAAAGACAGAAAAAAAAACCGTGTGTGACACCTTTAAACTATGAACAGGTTTAAAGTCTACAATTCAAACCAATAACTAAATATAAAAGACGACAGTGGAAACCAAAACTCATCCTCAAACCTCCTGAAAAAAGAGAGCCCACATCAGCACCACTCTGCATGAAAATACCAACTACCACCTGAACCACCATCACTGAGCACGAAGTCACAACCTGGAATGCAGAAGAAACAGAATCTACATACACCCAAGGGTGTACGTAGGGTGTAAGCTAAAAGCCCAATAGGATGCCACTGAGAAAAGGTTCCATGCATAATTATTAAAAGACAAATACATTTTCAATTTAATAGAATAAAAATAAATAGGTGTTTAAATAATTTTTATGAAAATGGTTTTTAATGGGAAACTTCTCTAAAAAGAAAACAACTTAAATTATGTTACACACACGCATGCATACCCACACATGCACGCACACACACAGACGGATTCACACACGTACACACGCACACACACTTTTCTTGGTAACCCCAATGTCACACCGTGTGCCGATGGTTAGCAGAAAGCAAAGGGGGAGCACAGTATATTGGAGAGACCCTAAAGATACTAGCGAGAAGTGGGACCCTAGAACCTCACGTCACGGTGAACCATATCATACATTCCCGTGCACGAGCCACTGGTAGGGAAACACCTCCTACCATAGTGGTCTCCAGTCATCATCCAATGTTTAGTTAGTGTTGTAAGCGTCAATCCCGCTAAGTGAAGCTGGGCCGAGGCCACTCCCGTATCACTAGCACGCTAGTCTAGTCCGCCCACCTAATACCCAGGCTTCCCGTTTGTGCTCAAGTAATTCAAAGTTCATGCCACATGTCATAATCATACACTTAAACCCAATAAGATACTACACACACCAAGACAACCATTTTCACACACAAAAACCATTTGAAACAATGCACTCGGTAAAAACATTTTCAAAACACGCTTCACACTATTGACATTATTTAATAAACCATTTAAAAAGTTTATAAAAAAATAGAAAAAGAGTGTCACATGGTTTTACACACACATAAAAAAATAACTATTTATAAATCCAAAACACATACCAACATTTCACGCACTAAAATACAATTTAAAGTGTGACCTGCACCACCCAAATAGTTTGATGAAAAACTCGACACCGCATGTTAGATGATTTTTTCAAAAACTAAATAACTTAACAATACGAAAATAAAAGCTTATGACACAACTTTAAAGAAGTAACTAGGCATCACCCATTTACTCAATCAAGACCTTCGTTTATGATAAAATGCACATGAAAGTATATCAAAAATATTTTTCACACTAATTGCACATCATGACAAGCTAACACTATTTGAATAACATAATAAGCCAACCACACAATTTAAAAAACCACTAACAACTAGTTTTTCGCAGAAAACACACACATGATATAAACATGCTAACATGAGTTAAAATAAAAATCAGACATCAAAGATCAACTTCGCACAACACATATTAATTAAATAACAATTTAAACTAATTAGACTTGAAAATTGATTAATCAGATAATAATTGAGAGCAGAACCACCTACCTCAGGTGTCGAATACTCTAACGCTAGACGTGAAACACCAATCGCAAGTTGTTCACACCACAAGTAACCTACTACGAACCCGAAAACATGAATTTAAACAAAAAAACAATTTAAAACCCTAAAACCATCACATATACTGGCTAAAAAAACAACAAAATAATACAAAAATAAAAGAGGGGATTGGCTTATCTGAAGGGGTGCGACAAGCACGGAAGGAGAGAGAGATGCGCCGATGGGGGATTAAAAACTGCGTCGGCCAGTGAGAGTGGGGGGGGGGGGGGGCGCCGAACCCAACCGTGATGAGCAGGGGAGGTGCACCGGGTATCCTTTCCAGAATAGGCCACGCCGGTAGAGGGAGGGAGGCCATTTGGGAGTGTGCCGACTGACATGGGGTTCTGGGGGGTTGCACCTCGGCTGGACAAGGGGAGCATGGGAGGTTGGCCCAAGGTGCGAGCCGAGAACAGGAGTGCGGCACTGGAAAAGGGAGGGGAAGGAGGCATGCTGGGCAACCGGGAGGGTTTGCGGTGTGAGGAATAAGGTCGGACGGGAGAGGTAGGGGCGGTTGGATTTTCCAGATGAGGAGGGTCGGCGACCATGGATTGGGTTGAGTCACGATCCACACAAGGGGAAAGGGGGGTGATGAACACGACAGGGTGAGGGGGAGAAGAGGCTTTAGCGTGCAAGGGGAAGCCCATCGGTGCAGTGGAAACCAGAAACAAAAGAGAAAGGGTTGTGCAAACCCTATAATAAAAAAAACAAATAAGAAAATAAAGAAAAAAATAAAAAAAACTAATGATAAATGATAAATTCTAACAATGGTAATAATAATAATGATAATGATAACTAAAACAAGAGTAATAATAATTAATAAAATAACTTAATTGTCAGCACTAATATAAATAATCACAATACTCAATAATAATTAATAATATTCTAAAAAAATAATACTATCATTATATGTGAAATCTTTTCATTAAATTTTATCACATTAAATTTCATTTATTTAATACCAAGTCATTTTATTTAATTAATTGGACATTGGAAGGTCACTCGGTGGACCAGGCGAGGCTTCGCGGTTTCAAAAATGTGCCTCACCCGAGTTGTGCCTCGCCCAAGGTCGCGAGGTCTCAATTTTCATTGTGTTATAGTTTTATTATTCGTCGCATATATTTTTCATCTCCCTTAAACATCGGGTAGGCCGTGCGGCGAGCTGGGCGAGGTCGCGCGGCGGCCCGGGCGAGGTTGCACGGCTTCGACCGCAGCGCATTAGATACAACCAAGGGAAAAACATCCATTTTTAAATATATACTCAAGAAAATTTTAATTCGGACCTTAACCCGAACCACCCAATTCCCAATGAATATAATAAAATAAATAATATAAAAATGACGGGTGTGACACCTTACCCTTAGGGAATTCACTGATGTAATAAAGGGCTATGGATCAAGTCCCTAATTGTATGAATTTGTATACTTTTTTTAATAAAATAATGATACTATTTATCTTTTATTACTTTATAATGGTTAAATAATTAAATTTAATAAAAATTTGATTTTGATATGATGAAACCAAACTTTTTTTCTTGGAAAGTATACAGTTTCAATTAAGACACAATTTTTGAGGAATTAAAGAATTTATAAAATAATTGATATTAAAAAAAATATTATTATAAGAAAATAATTATTATATATAAATGATAATATAATTTTATGAAGTCAAATGTAATTTTTATATGGGTCTAAAAATGTTATTGTAAAAAAAATCATTTTTCAATAAATATAGATTTTTGATTTAAAAGTGTTAATTATCACATTTATAGAATTATTTTTATAACATAAATATTATATTTTAAATCATAATGTCAAAATTATCCTTGAGTGCATTTTTTATAATTTTTTAAGACAATTGATTTTTTGGGTGAAAATTAAATACGGTATATATTTTGACATCATAAGAGCCAAAATGTGATGTAATAAATACTATAATAAGCAGCCATGACCAATTTTATTCCCCTTTTAGAATTTAATTTATTAATTCCATAAACCCTTAATAAATTTTCAAGAACCTATATTATATTTTAATGTTTTAAAAATAATTATTTAAGAACATCACTCACCTCCACATCACCAAGTGTATTTTTTAATGAGTTATGTTATAATCCATATATTTTTTTTAAATCCACTCATATTTGGTAGAAATAGTGTCCAAAAAACATGAAAAGGTTTTTGGTTTTAATTATTTTATCATATAGAGTCCAAAATATTTGTTTAGAAATTAATAAATAATTACCTCTCTTTTGCTATAAAAACCCACCAACCTTCCATTATTCTAAAATAAAAACCATAAAAGCATGATTTTAATCTTCCCTTCACTTGGGTTCCAAAGGTTTCTTAATGATCTAGGAAGCTCTTACAAAGCTTTTAGAAACACTCTCTCTAGGTAAGGGATACTCTCGTCCTCATTAATCAAGAACCCTCTTTATA
Organism: Viscum album; assembly: GCA_963277665.1. Lineage (NCBI taxonomy): Eukaryota > Viridiplantae > Streptophyta > Magnoliopsida > Santalales > Viscaceae > Viscum > Viscum album. The sequence goes on along the minus strand of OY728147.1, from coordinate 390,765,072 downwards.
TTATGCCTTTTGATTCCCAATTTTTCAATTGGGTATATATTTTTATACATCCCTATTACTATACTTATGACTTAAAAGTGATTATAGACACATTTCACTCTTAGTGAGCCCTTCTATGAATCTTTATGTGTCCCTATTATTCTGGAGAAATTGTCTTGTGATTTTTCCATGCCAAACATTAGTGTAGTGAAGACCCATCCCAATTTCTAATCAATGTTATTCACCTAGATTAAAATATCCTCTATTTAATATAGATTCCATATATGAAACCCAAAATCCTTAATAATGTGATTAAAAGTGATGAAAGACATACTTATGTTGTGTGATTTATGTGGAAAACTTACACATGTACATGATATGATGGTGACAACTGGGATTGGAATTTTATATTCCTCTAATAAATTGGGTTATATTTTTATCTCATGAGATTCCATGTATAGTGAATGTAATGTTACCCTAATAACACCATGTTATGATATATCATTTTTTATCCTTGACTTATTCTTATAATGTCATGTTTTATGTTGTTTCCACATTCCAATGTTTCTTTGATGTTACTATCTTATATCATGATTAGATATTCATGTTTATGATTCCCACCCAATTTATGTCACTTTGACATACCACTTGACTATAATTTATAAATTTCATCATGTTATTATTTTATTATTTTATTATTATATTTATAGCTCACCCCTTTCTTATACACATCCCCAGGTTATCCCGTACAGTTTTTAAAGAATCAAAAGAATTTATGGTCAGGTTATGGAGTTTTAGTTTGATTCATTTTAATTACATTGATAGATATCATTCTATGCTTTTAATTACCTAAATACACTATTTCTCATGATCTTATGTGGTTTTATTAAGTGTATCTTTATATAATAAATCATTAATTATGTTTTATTAAAATACGGATTGTCTTATGGGTAGTCATGGGAAAGGACGACTATGTATGGTTAGCCTCACAAGCATTGGATATTTATGATAACACCCACTGAAAATTGGTAAGGCAGTATTACACATGATTGTGATCACCAATCCATCAGCCCGAGTTCTAGAGATATATGTACACACCCAATTATTTTAACTTCATTATATTAGATGTGTGGAACTCCACATTTGTGCATTGATTATAAGATTCTTAACCAAGTGATGATTAATTATAAATACAATTTGATTCAAATTGTTTATTTTCTTAATCGATTAATGGGTTATAGGAAGTTATTTAAAAATTAAAGTCCAGATACTCCCAACATCAGATTAAGGACCCATATATTCAAAATAATTCCTTCATGAGTAGTTATGGTCACATTGAGTACTTCATAATTATATTTGGTTTAAATAATTTTCCAGTAATTTTAATAGTTCTAAATAACTAGATATTTCACCCATAATTATATTCCTTCATGGAAGTATTAATAGATGATAAATTTTTTTATTCAAGAAATGATTAAGATAATGAGCTTCACCTCAGAACTATTTTGGGAACCTTGAGGGATCACTACCTATATACTACATTATCAAAGTGTAAATTTTGGAACCAAGAAGTTAACTTATTAGGAAATGTGGTATCACACCATGGAATCTCAATTTGTTATGAATATTTGAAAGCTTCCATCCCATGGGAAGAGATAATAAATGTTTTTGAGATTAAATTTTTCTTGGGTATGGAAGGATAAGACTTGCGGTTTGTAAAGGATTTATCGAAGCTAGAATTGATGTTGATAGCTATCAAAAGGAAGAGAGTAAAATTATCTTAGGTTTAAATATTTTAGGCTTCCTTCAATGAATTTAAATGGTGTTTAACCTAATAAAATATTATTATCTTTTAGAATAATTTATGAATGTGTTATGAATTTTAATGTTTCAAGTACTGGTTTATACTATCATATTCTACAAGGAGATAATTTGGTAGTATATGGATCTTGTTAGCCTCAACCACATGAGATGAACTACCATACCCATGACTGTTAGCTTACTATAGTTATGTATGACCTTATTAGTTGGTGACATTACCTTTTTGGGGAAATTTAAACTATATTTTTTGACTATAAAATTTTGAGTGATATCTATTCTCAAAAGTGCCTAAACCAAAGACAAAGGTTGTGGGTGGTGTACCTTTAGTATTTTAACTTTTACATCACCTTCACTCATGGAAATTGGAATATTATTGTTTATTCCCTCAGTAGGAAGTTTCCCTATCATGTAGTGATGGACTCCACAGATGAAAGAAACCTCATGGGAATTTTCACAACGATACACTTGGATATAAAGGTTAAAGGGAATAATGTTTACATTGTGAGTATTAAGTTGATATTGTTTCTTATTGATTAATTTTCCATGAGAATAAATGGCAAGGTGAATTAAAGATTATTAGGGATTATTTATATGGTGGGGAGACCACCATTGAGTGGTATCTGTTGTAAAATGGTGTAATTTTTTTAAGAAACGACATTTTTCTCCTTTTCCCATGAGAAAGGTTATGATGGGGTAGTTTTATTGATCTCATTAGGCCATTCACTCAGAAAATACTAAGATATATTACGATATGAGTTATTGGTTTTAGTGGCATGCTATGATGTAGGACATTGATGATTTTATATCCCATTTTTATACATGCCAACATATTAAGGATGATCACTAAACGAATTTCAGTTTTCTTTAGCTGCTCCTTGTTCTAGTATAGAAGTGGGATGTGGTGTCCATGAATTTCATTATCGGGCTACTATGAATTCCCCAAGACAATAATTCCATAAGGTGGAAGATTTACTGATTAACTAATTCAGATCATTATAAACTAATCTATAATGCACATAAGGAAGAAGATTTGGGAAAGTTTTATGTGTAACAACCTGATATTTTTTAATTTTTTTAATTAAATTAATATTTTTATATTTTTCATTTTATGAAACACTGAATATAATTTTTTATATTAAAGAACTATATTTGTCTTGCATTTTATGAAACACCATGTTAATTTCTCACTAAATGAAACATTTAGATTATATTGCGGCACACAAAACACTATATTTTCCTTTTATTATGCATAAAAATAAGTCCCTTCGATAACATGTATTATACAAAAAAATGAGTTTTTACCAAACTATAATATACTATTAATATTATTATTGAAATATTATTATAGCTACCAACTAGCCATTGGAATAGAAGTTATGAATAAGATTAACTAAATTATTAAAATATGATCTATACATGTATATAAAATTAATTCTTTGGTTATCAATTAGTTTGCATGAACGTAAGAATTATTTGAAAATTGAGAAATTACTTTTCTAAGAAAACTATTTTTATATGTACAAACATAATCTTCTCTCAATAAATTAAAAAACCACTTTTGATTAATTTCTTCAATAAAATTTATATATTTTATATTCAATAAATACTTTTTATACTCATCTAATATATTTTATATGTATAATATAAGAATAAATTTGACTCTGTGAATAAAAATATTTATTATTTAAAAGGTAATTTTATACCTTTTAATGGAAAAACCATTTTAAATATGATTTTTGAAACTTTTATAATTTTTTTTGAAAAAAAACTACATTTTTTGAAGTGTAATATTAAAATTTACTTTGGGTGAATTTTTGGTATTTCTTCTGAGAAGATTCATCTTTTGATGAATAGTGAAAACACTAAATTTTAATTTAAAACTACTTTTTTTATCTATTTTATTTATATAGTTAAATTGAATTTTTATTTAGTTTTGAAGTTTAACTATATAAATTTAATATAAATTAATACATTTTAGGTAATTGGAACAAATTTTATATTTAAATTGGATATAAAAACATTCCAAACTTTTAAACATTTTTGCTTAAAAACTAGCTGTCATAACTCGTCTGTGAGATTAAATTTGATTTAAGTTCTACGAATTATGTGATAGAAATTTGGAAAAATATATTACATATTTAGAATAATTATAATGTATAATTTATAATAATTTTAAATTAGTTTTTGATAAAAAAAATATTAGTGAAAGTAATTAAAATTAATTACAATGTTTAAGAAGAAAATTTCTTTATCAAGGGACGAAACCACACACTTAAGGGACAAGATGACCAATAAACATATAAAAAATTAATTTTATAACCATATTTAGATCCTATAATCCATGTTTTATAATTTTTACCATTATTTGAGCCACTTTTAATAGTAAAAATGTGGGTGAAATTCCCTTTTAAAAAATTTACAAGAATGCCACTAATCCACTATAAAAAGGAACACATCCCTCCCACTTATTCACTCCTCGAAATCCCTTTGTATCACACCAAATATTATCCAATAATCTTCCAAAATCCCTCACTTATTCAAAGAATCATCCATTTTCATATAAATTAAACTAACAAATCCCTTTGATGAAAACCAAGAGGAGCTACCCAAAGAGAAGGTAACATCCTTCCTCAAGATCCTTTGTTTTATTTTCATTCTCCACATGATAAAATCTTCTTATTACATTATTATAAAATAGTATTATTATAATTAATATACAAATATGTTTTTATAATAATTTTTTGACATAAAATTACACAAAATTCCATCTAATGGGTAACAGAGTTATCGTTCTTTTGTACGGTGAACTACCGCCTCACAAAATGGAGTTTTTTTCCTTTACCACCTCGCAAGGTTGGGAATTATGATAAAAATACATTTTTATATGATATATATTATATTTATGATATATTTATGGTTTTTTAAATATTATTTAGAACATATCTTTATGCTTTCCATTTTTTGTAAATACGATAACTTCATTTATTGACGTGTGGAATACCGCCTCCTCAAAGTGATTGGATTCACTCACACTCTACAAGGAATGTCTTAAGGATGGGTTTAATAAAATTATATGATATATATTACATAATTATTCTACTTTAATTATAATATACATATAAATAGATGTATTTCATTTACTTTTCTTTCACTATGATATGAAAACAGAAACAACGTTCATGCGTATATACGACCTACCATGTCCATGAATAGTGTATTCCATTTCATATATATAATATTATAGGTTATTATATATATTTATATACTGAATATATATTATATATAAATCATTTTTTACATTTTTTAAAAAATGAAATCAGGATATCTATAATAAGTTTAAGAATATCAAGTCAAAACACGCGTGATAAACAAAGTGGTTATTACCCGAAACGTTCCTTTACTAAAGAATTATTAATAAATGGGTAATATAAATTCATAAGTGAATATTATATGGTATTATATATTAGAATAATATTTTTATTTATAATAAACTTATATTAATTATAGTGGAGGTTTGAAAGTGTATAAATAAATTCAAGACTTAAGGTAAGGGTTTTCTCATCTTACTTTTTATATCTGTGAGATACAAGCCATGTTCACCACTAATTTCTTTTGCATCATGTATATAATAACCATTAATTTATTATATTATTCTTATAATTAAACATATTTTTATCTATATATCCATTTTATGATATTTTTTTCATGGAGTTTATGGTTCAAAAGTTACTAAATCGGTAATGTAATTTTGTCTCAATTTAACTTCCTTGAGATACATTCCATGTTATGCACCTATATTATTCAATGGGTGTATATAATGGAAATTGACATGTGAAATTCTTAATATACTTATTTTAATTATATTTTAAGCTTCATGTAATTTTATTCTTTCATGTGGATTATGCTTCAAAGTTACCAAAGTGGTTACAATTTATTGCAACAATATCATACTTTATCAGGTTTCTTATGATTATTCTTGAATTGATGAAATAATATGAACCATATATAAAGAAAAATAATTAATTTTATCCTCATGTATTAATTTATGTTATTTTCAAGTAAAGGTTCCATTTTTTCTATTCTTCAGAACTTAAGATAATTAAGAAAATGTTTTTATGAAAATCAAACATTATTTCTATTTTCAGTTATAAATATGTGTTCTTTAAAAACCATATTCTCTAAAATTGTTATAAAAATGTATTAATATTTTCCTATAATGTTTAATGGAAATTTTTACCCATGTTTTACCTTTTTAAAAAATGGATTTAAAAATAAATATTCTTATAATTTTTTGATCAAGGAACTTTTCTAAATGTCTACACTAAAAAAAGAATGTTAGACATGTATGGATTTATCTGCCATCATGGACATAATTCCGTTTAAGATGATATTTTAATTTTATAAGAATTATTTTATAAAAAATGGTTTTCCTAATATTCTAGAGAATCATTATTTTTATGGTTGTTATCAAAGAAAATTGTTTTCAAATAATTATATATGATTTAATAATTGTTTTAAAATACTTTTAAAGTGTATTTTAACTGTTTTAAAAGTTATTTTAAAAGAAAAAGGTTTTAAAAAGGTTTTTTAAAAAATTTTCTAGTTTTTTTTACAAGTTTTTAGTTTTTTTCGAAGAAAATGGTTATCTAAAAGTTTTACATTTTAAAAATAATTTTTCAAAGAATAAAGTATATTTTCCTCAAGAAATGTTTGAGAAAAAATGGTAAATATTTCATTATATGAAAATGTTTTTTGAAAATGGTTTTATAAAAAGTATTTTCAAATAAAGTGTATTTAACTTAAGAAATGTTCCATGTGATCTTTCAAAATCCTTCTCCATCTAAGACAACAAACTTATTTATAGTTTATGATATTATGGGGAAATGATCCAATAATACCATTCATATTATTTTTTAAATGGTTTATGTCGAGAAGGAATTATGTTTATGAAACCCATTCATCTTCCACAGGTTATATTCTATTGAAACCCATTTATTTTCACGAGTTATTCATTGATGAAATGATTACAAAACCTATATATTTTCCATAGGTAATGATATGATGAAATGTTATGATATGAATTTAATTTCATGGGTTATGATTTGATTTTTGAAAAACCCATCTAATTTGATGGGTCATGATATGATGCAAGTTCTATTATCATTTGGAAAATATATCTATGATTCTTTTATGTGATGGGTGGGGACTATATCTCCCTCCAATGAATTGGGTAAAGATTTATATCTCATGACATAATGATTAGATTAAAGTCGATGGGCTTGATCCCCTTTGAAAGATGGGGAAACCCGATCCACTATGGGAAGATGGGGAAACCCAATCCCTTATAAGGAATGGATTATGACTGGGGATGGTGGTCTTTCTTGACCAATAGGCATAGTCCCCATGAAGTGGCCTAATATTTTTTTGGAAACAATCCTTAACTTATAAAGAATGAAATTACATATTTATGTGTTTTCAAAAAATTATATGTCTTATGCCTATGATATGATCACATGGTTCATGTTATTGATTATATTCTGTTTCACATCTCATGAACTGACAATCTTTTTGACATGTCTTATGTTTTTGATATTTGATATATAGGGTATGATTTAAAATGTTATTCTCATGTTCTTGACCCCTTATGATCATATTGTTATTATGTATTTACTTTATTTACTCTTACTGATCATTCAAGATCACCCCTTTATTATGTTTCCTTTCCATATGGTATGAAGAAAGATTTTAAGTAATAGTACTAAAGGGGAGGATCTTTAAGGGAGACATTGAATATCTTTAACCAAACTAGAATAACGTGTTCCGTGTTTTCAAGTAAACTAAACTATTATGGTCCTCAAACAAAATTTTTTGTAATGTATAGAATATTCATTAAAATTTATTTAATATCCATGTATGTTAAGCCTGAGATGCTAGAGTATGCGTAGAAGATTGTGGGGTTTCATGGGTTTCTGTCAGCTATCCTTTTGGATGGAGTTTACTAATTTACCTATTAGTTTTTGGAATGGTATTTTGGAGGTGATGGGATCTCAGGTGAGGATAATTATAGCCTACCATCTTTAGATGGATGGTTAAACTGCATGATAAATTATATTCAAGAGGATATAATCTATTTGTGTAACCACAAATTTGGAAGTACTTGGGATTGTAATTTCATACTGTTTGAACTTTCTTAAAAAAATAGTGACCAATATTCTATCAGAATAGACCCCTTAAAATCCTTGTAAAACCGACCTTACATAATATTCATTTTTTGGTTTACAGTTTATAAAACTTCTTCAGTTATGTTGTGTATTTTTTAGGAGATGATGGATAAGATACAAACTATAAATTAATGGTTTATGATGGCTCAAAGTTGGCATAAATATTCTATTGATTGACAATGATATCTTTTGATGTTTTTGGTCTGTTATTAGGTATTCAGGATTATTTATCCTCAATTGGGTCACCTATATCTTAGAAATTAAAAGAAATTTTCTCCAAGATATGTGGGTAATTTTTAGATCATCAATCAAATTGGAAAGGTGGCATATCATTTGGAATTTTTAAATTAGTTTACTATAATCCATGATGTGTTTCTTATATCTTTTCTCAAGAAGTACCATTCTAGACCATCTTAGATTCTATATTGGCAGAATCTCATTTAGGGGATATACGTGTTGATAGCTAAGAAACTGTTTTAGGTAGTTGATTTATAGGAAAATATTATATAGGGAAAATATATTCCATTAGTTTGAGGGATATGGTAGCATTGGAAAGATCCTTATGAAACATGGGAGTGAGAATTGTATATGAGGAAGTAGTTATCTCACATATTTTTTGGATAAAACTTCATGAATAAAACACCATGGGTATAGAAATAGATATGGTTGGGATAATTGATATTCCCCAGTATTTATTTCAGGTAAAAAAATACATACATTTATTTTTTTTCTATATATTTTTGATTTTATATTATTTTTTGGTGTTTCATATCTTTAAAGGAGATGAAACACTATTTCTATAGTAATTCAAAGTGTGAAATTATCAATCACATTGTTACTAGTTTTGAGAGTGAGAATGGGTTTATGTAATTATGGTTTAACTCATGAAATATATGTTCTAGCTGTGAGACAATCAAGTTGAAGGGATTAATTTTTTGAATGCTAGTTTCTTGTCATAAACCCATTAGGATATCTTTTAAATTTTTTGGTTTCTCTATTTTCCCCATGTTCTATTTAACAAAATCTATCCTTTTTTTATAAGACTCAATCCTGGTAGCATCTCACTTATCTTGACCTTTCCTCCCCTTCTCTTTTGGTCTAATTTTGGTGGTAATTTACCCTATATCATTGAAAATTATCATGGTAAGTGGTATTCTTTATATTCCATTGATATTTACTCATTTTTTGGGTTTTAAATTCACTACAAGGATATGATAGGATAGGGTTTTTTAGATCCAAATGTATTAACAAAGATTTTTTAATTAGGGATTCTTCACATATCTTAAGATCTTCCTCTCCCATTATATTTTGGGTTCCATATGGTCTTGGGAAGTTTCAAGTGTTTGAGGTAGGTGTATTTTTAAAAAGGAATTATCATATGAACCCTAGTTAGTTGTTCCTATTTAAATTTAAAATTCTCTTTAGAGGCATGATTTTTGTTCTTTGGAAACAATTCTAAAATATGAAAATGAATTTATGTTGGAAATGAATTATAGAAAATTTTATTCTTGTTACTGGGGTTATTTGTAATGCATTTATAAAGATGCATTTTGATTTATAAAACAACCCCTTTAAATAATTTTAGTTTTGATAATAGTCCCTCTTAGGGAGGAGGATATCCCATGGGAGCCTGGGTATTAGTTGGGTAGTCTTGGAAAATAATGACTAGGTATGGTTATCCTCCCTAACATTTGATACATATGACAACACTAACTAAATATTTTTGAGGAATGGAGAAACATTATGAAGATCTCCATTCACTAGGTATGAGTTCAAGGTACATGTGTGCACACTTGGTTATTTTTCCTTGGTCATTTGAGGTGTAGGGATCCTAGCTAAGATGAAATCATATAATTTATGAATAAACACCATGGTACTAAATTGTTCTATTTTAATATTAGTTAATGATTATTTTTTGTGAAATGGTTTTTGTGTATATATATATATATATATTATTTTCAAACTAGTATGGAGTGATTTTTCCCATTATTTGATTTATGTAGTGAATATATGGTTTCATTCCTTTACGTTAAAATAGTTTCAAAGTTGTATAACTCTTTGTTTTATATAAAAATTTAAAATACCCACATATTCTTGTTTTATACCTCCTTAAGAAGTATAATTGAATTATTTAATAAAGTCTACTTATAGGACACTTGGTTAGACCTATTGGGATTTTGATCTCACACCCTACATATGCCCAATGGGTCTATGTAGATACTATTTTATCTTATATAGGAAAGGGAAAAACTCTTCTTGGAGGTAGTGGTTTCTCATACTAGTCAAGTTCAAGTTATGTTGGTGGCACTATGGGATGCTCACCCAAATTTCAAACAAAAATATGTTGCAGTCTTCTTTGTTTTTTTCTTATCCCTGGATGAGTAATTGTATTGCCTCAATGATGATTATATCATTTATTACATTATATTTAGATCTACCTTGTTATTTTGTGAAATTTTTCAGTGTTCTTATTATTTATGTCTTTTGTTAGAATATTATCTATTTCCATTTTTCTTGCTAGATCCCAATTATTATGTACTTTTTGGTGAAATCATTCCCAAATATTATTCTTCGATGCCCAGGAGCTTGAAACTAACCCATGGGGATTGAGGATTACCTTCAGGCCTTACCATAGTCCAAACAGGGTTTCCTATTTTGGGATGAATCGGGTTGGTTCATGAAAAACTTTGGTAAGTTTTCCATTTCATGCCTTAATCCATTATTACCAACACAATCTCACTTAGTTTGGGGTGTTAGACTACTTTCTTGACTAATACTCTCTCACTTATGGGGAATCTACAAAGACACTTTCCAATTTTGAGAGAGGCCTAATTCCATGACACATAACATCTCATAAAACCAATCTCCTACTCATGGTGAGGTCCCATGCCACTTCTTGAACACTACACTCACACATGGAAAGGTTTTCTATCACATCCTTACCACTATCTACTTACTTAGTGTAAGGTCCTATGTCACATCTTAACTACTTACCTCTCACTAAAAAGAGGACCCTACATCCATCCTAACCTCTACACTTTTACTTAGGGTAGGTTCCCATGGAATATCTTGAACACTACCCTCTTACTCAAGGTATGGTTATGAATCTTATCATGACCACTACCCTCTAACTCAGGCTAGGGTCTGATAAGAATTATCTTACCACATCACATACCACCACCCTCTCATATAGGTTGAGTCTCATAACATATTTATTACACGGTAAAAGAATAAATAATATTAAAAAAGTGGAAAATGTAGCCCATATTCTAAACCGTAACTAGCCTCACACCTAACCCGACCTAGCTCTCTACAAGAGGGAAACACCTACATCCAATAATAATTTCTTGGACCATCCAAATAATTTATATCCAGACACCCAATCAATATATAAGAAATATCCATAAATATCCTAGTCCCATAGGCCATACTCAACTCACATTCTCAACCCCTAAGTCACATCTATCCTCATTAAGAATTAATCATCTCACTCAATCCACGAACTACCCCATATGGTATCATGGGAACACTAAAAATATATACTCCATTCCTAGAAAATGGATAATACCCAACTATACCTTGATAAGACTCACTATACCCACATTTATCATTCTCAAAACTTCATCGTACAGAGACCACTAAAGTAATACCCAAAAAACTCATCCAAGCAACCCATGGTATACCATATTTAACACTAGTCAAATATCAAATGACTTCAAACTGTTTATATATATCCATATCACATTTTCATTGCTACTACCATAGGGATTCCATATTTCAAAGGGATTACACCTATAGTGACCCATGATTTTCATACATAAATATTACCTTTTTATATTAATATTCAATACATTTCACAAATTCACACCCAATGATCATAAAGGTTTGGTGTCTTTGGAGACTAGATACTCAATATTATTATTTTACGAAATATCTTCAACATATCCCATAAAGATGTTACCAATTATCACTCTTGATATACATAATATAATTGAATAATTTATTCATAACCTTGGGAAAGAAAAAATAATAAAGGGAAAGATCAAAATCTTTTTAAGGGTAAACATGTGAGATATCAATCTATGATCATATAAAATCATAATATAACTTAACAGTATAATATCAAGACTATAACTTATAAAGTTCATTCCCAATCTATCAAAGATCATAAATACGAGTCATGGAAAAATAATCATCATTTTAAAATACATGAATCATAAGTTTGAGAAATCATCATAAATTATTCGTGGATTATGAGTTCATGTCATAAATGTGTGGCACCATCATAGGTGTAGAAACCATTTTATATTCCATGGTGAACTATCAAGAACATAAAATCGTATTTTATTAGGAATCCATATATATTTCTCATATCATAAGGAACTATACATCATCACCTGCATCCTATAGTGGGTAAAGTACATCTACTAGTTTCCCATAGTAGATAAAGCACCTCAACTTGTGTAGAGTCCTAAGTTTTTGGACCATGTAAAAATTTCAAATGAATCTAAATTCTATCATTTGGTGGGTGAGACATTCTATAAAATTTTATTTGGAAGGAAAATATGAATTTTGGAACACTTAAATGTATTATTATTGGACTTATTTTAAATCACAAGAGGTTCATCGTGCATTCATTAAAGTTTGAAGGGTTCTAGAACCTAAAAAACACCAGTTCAAGAGGACTAGTGGGGGAACATAGTTTGTCTGAAACCATGCAACCCACCAGAGGAAATCATGTGATCTACTATGTAGGGTTAAGGGTGTCACACCATTTAGTAAAATCATGCACACTAGGATCCATGGTTATAAAACTAGCTATATATTCCTTGAGAGAGGAAAATTCATGGTTTCACATGGTTTCCCAAACCATGAACATGAACCATGTGACCTCCCTCCTTGGGCAGTGGAACATGCATGGTTGGAAAATGGTTTGGCCAACTATGTAACCAAACCACATGACTTATTTAAAAGGGTAAAATTACACTTTCTACATTCTTTATTTTTTTATTTATCCCCTCATTTTCTCTCCTTCTTCGTGTACAACAACTTTCTCCATGGGTTTCTCATCTCCTGTCCTTCCAACGGGAGAACTCCATTATATGGTTTCTAATTTAAGCAAAGTCAGGTGTGATATATATTCCTCGGCATGTCTATGACTCCCCTGTAATTTTTTTCATTTTATATTATTTCTTTATATGATATTTTTGTGGGACCTAATTCCCCTTATTTTTAGAGTGTTCTACCATTTATTTGATTTCTATCGAACTTGAATGAATCAAACCTCGATATTGGACATGTGAGTCATCCTAAGCTTGAGGAAAGTGGTATAAAGATTTTCCCATGATGTCTTATTAATTTATAAAGTACGCCATTGTGCTTCATGTCAAACCCTTTTGAAGAAGCCTCCTAAATTTGGAATTAATTTAATTAAATGTTGTTCTCTATGTCGATTATGACCATATCAAGTTAAAAATCCACACAATTGGGTTTTATACTTTACATGAGCCACCCATTGGGGTGTGCTATTTCATATGGGCCTAAATTTCTGTTTCCCTTTAAATCATTAAACCCTCATGAGTTGTGTTTACCTTATGATGATTATTTTTAGAGTATGAATTGAAATTATAATTTAATGGCCATGAGTAATACTTAATGACTTGTTATTATTTATTTATACCTTGTACTTAATACCTTATTCCATAGATGTTTGGCTTGAATAAAATGACGAGGAAAGATTTTCTAGAATGTTGATTTTGAAATCCATTATTAATTACTTGTAATATTGATTTCTAATAATTAACTACATATGATTTGAGAGGGGTAAATAAGTTTCAAAATAATGACACCATGTAAAGGTTCACCATGCTCTATATTCAGAACTATTAGATGTGCTATGAGTGATACTTTTCATGAATTAGACGAGCTCTTTAGGTTAATTATTGGTACCCATGAGTAATACCAGTTCCCTTGGAGAGGAACCATGGATGAGATCTTTGGAAATATGGTTATACCATGCATCAAGTGATACTTAGTCCCTTATATGAGATTTCTAGGATAGGATTAGAGGGCTATGCTTATTCCATGCCGAGAGTGATCTGATGGACTCCTTTTATGGATCACATGGACAAGATCATATGCTATTAGAGATTTTATTTACCTTGTGAAATGCTTAGGTCTCCTTTATGAAACACCAATGATGTGATCATAGGCTAATTTATACTGTGATATACAATGAGAAATACTTGTTATGCCTTGGATGGTCTCACCATGCATTTTATTACCTCCTTGATTGATACTGGTTCCCTAGGGGACAACCCATGGATGGGCTTAGTGGCGAGATGGTTATACAATTCCATGAGTGATACTCAGACCCCTTTCTAAGATACTTTAAATGGACTCATAGGTTTATTTATTCACACCATATCAGGTTTGATACTTGGGATTCTACTGTTTAACACCTTGAAAAGACTAACAGTAATTGGTATATATAGGGGCATTGTGGTGATACCTAGGATTCTAGTTATAGACCACATTGGATGGGTCCATGGATCCTCTTAATAAATTCAAATGATAGATTAAATGTTAAGGACTAATATTACATTTTTTCTTATTTAGGGACACACTATCAGGTCTAATCACATGTATGGTCTCAATCCTTCTCTTCATTTTTAGTTACGATAAGAAATTATTATATTATATCCTATATGTTTAGGTTAACTTATCTATAGTTACATTCCAACTTAAGTTGAAGTAGGTAGTTGGATGGGTTTCCTTTAGAGAATACAGACTGAAGTATTTAATTATTTATTTTCTTGCACTTATTATTTCTTTCTCATGGTTGTAATTTATATTCATAGACTGAATTTAGCTTTAGAGACCATTGGTGGTGGCCTACTAAGTATATATCAAACCCTACTCAATACAACATTGCACATGGGTACCTGAGTATATTTTTGGGTTCGTAGGTCAAGGGATTATTTCATGTGTAGTGCTTCATACTTAGGAGCCTAGGAGCATAGGGCTGAGCTAGTACTCAGGATTCTCATGGAGATCACCCTATGTGAATTTCATTCCTTTTTTTATTTATGTATTGTGTCATATCTGCCTCTTGTTTTATCTTAATTTTATTCTATAGAATCATTTAGAAATGATTTCATAGTTGTATATTAGGCATATTCTATTTTTATTTAGTTATTATATATATATTTCATAGCTATTATCTCCCATTTATACTACTTCTGTTGTTGGTTTATTATTTATTATCTCTTATACAGTTTTTCTACTATGATCCTGATGGAATAATCTTCACACTGAACCACCATTAGACCCTATCTTCTATTCGAAAGCATTTGGCATACAGGGTGACCGGTCAGGCTATCAGTTCCATGTTTAGTTGGGATAGTATGTCACAAAGTGGCATCAAAGACTCTTTTTTTCATTTATCATACTATTTTGGGTTGGTAGATATAAGACTGGGAATGGGTATGTTCTTGGTAAATAGTCGTTTCTAGTAGTAATTAGACCATGTACGGGGAAAACACCAAGTGGTCAGGGATGGGATTGTGGTTGTTCTATTCTTTATTATAGTTCATTATGATTTTACCTTGAGTGCATGGTGTACTTTTCATTTCTGGCTGATTTTTGAGATTTATAGAAATTTAATCTTGGACTGGTATGATAGGTAATATACTCACATGCGTCATTATAGGCACATAGGGATTTTCATGTCATGCATATTCCATGCCATGTATATTTCATTATAAGGCTATTTGAAATTTTTTTATTTTCCTTGTGTGTTTATTAGAATGTCTAATATAAACCATGTTAGGAAATTTAATAACATGATTATTTTTTTACCTACTTAAGTATTCCATTAGAATTTTTATTTTTATAACATGATGTATGATTTATTTAGTATGTGTTCTTTTATAGAGTGCTTCTGTGATTTATTTCTCATACTTTAGTTGTATACCATTCTTGGGTATTTTCCCTGCTTATGTAGTAGCCTACTATATTAAATCCCATTGCTTCCATGTTTATTTAGAATGTTTCCCTTTAATTACTTCTATATTTACCTATATTTATTACTATGATTATCATGCATTGTTATAATTCTAATATAAAAATTCTTATTAAAGTGCCATAATCAACCTAAATAGTTTTTTTCTCATATAAATTGACAGTGACACATTATTAAGAAATCTTGACATTTTGATCCATGAACCATTGGTTTCATGGGATAAAACATTATTGGGTTCCATTAAATGGGAGCCAATTTACAATTTATAAAGTGTATGGGTGCATTATAAATTGAGATATGTGAACCCATGTATGTAATATCCCAAGTAATTAATGAATAATAGATATTTTTATCTATGTCTATTAAGGAATTAGATAATGTTTTAGAGGCTTAAAATGAAAATAAATCCTATCTTAAGCATGGACTACACTAATATTTTTTAAAAGATTGTTTTACTATCTTTTGATGGAAAATCATTTTTAAATATATCTTTTGACAATTTTATAAGATATGTTTGTCAAAATAAACATATTATTTATGATTGGTACATCAAAATTTACTTTGTGTGAATTTTTGGTATTTTTCTGACAATGTTCATTTTTTAATGAATAGTGAAAAATATTGCATTTTACATCAAAACTGCTTTTTAATCTAATTTATTTATATGATTAGATTATCTTTTGAATTGGTTTTAAAGTTAAATTATAATATATTTTTACCATTTAATCCAATGGTGGTCATTAGGATTAATTTCACTTTGGAATTGGGCATAAACTAATGCCAAACTTTTCATAGATATTGTTTCAAAAAAACCCGCTATTTGTTTTGACAATGAAAATTATTTTTAAATCAATTATTGCAATTTCTATGTTTGGAATTTCGTAAAATGGATTACATATTTGGAATAAGAAGGTCCAAATTATGTAATCAAGACTCTTTTGTTTTTGGACATTATGAATAGTAACAACGGTAATTATCTTTAATTATCTTGATTAATGAGTAATCGGGTAGTTAATGATAATAAAATAATATCATAATAATAAAAAAAATGACACCAACATGTGTCCTAATTCAACTGGTTGTCTCATGGCCGACCATGGTATGTCTTGTTCCAAACTTGGGGACCCCATGGAATCAATTTTGTGGAAAGTGACTTGTTATCTTTTTATTTTTTTAAGAAAGTAAATATAACAAGAAAGTATCACCTGATTAATTTTTTTTAATTTTGTCTACATAGATGATATTTTAGACTATAAATATTCATTGTAAAGCTAAAAATATTTCATACATCATAGTATTTTTTTCATAATTTTTAGACTTTAAATAAATTAAATTATTTAAGACATCATGATGGTGCAGCGATTACCTCATTAATAAAGGATTTAAATAAAATGAAATGATAATGTAAAATCTATTACCTACACATGTCCAAAACCTATTTTATGGGTGTATTTCGAACCCTTATCACCTTACCCTCTAATGTTATCAATGTGGGACCTTTTTAATCCGAAAATCATTTTCAAATAAAGTAACATTTCTTTACTTTCCAAGAGTGCCCCTCCTCTCCTCTTATAAAAGGCCCCCACCTCTACCTCCTTACCCACACTCCCAAAGCCTTTGGCTCGGCCAACCCCTACCAATTTTGTCTCTCCACTCCCCTTTATTACTCCTTGAAGCCTCACTTTGGGCAGAAGTCTTCCCAAGGAATCCTTTGAGCTCAAACCAAAGGGAGTTACCCGATTTTAAGGTAATGTCTTCACTTGAGTCCTTTTGTTTTATTTTGCTTCTCCAACCCCCTAAAATCTTTTTATTCATTTCTTTTGTAAAAACTCCAGTATCTAAAATATAATAGGAAGTTGTTATAAGAAGGATTCGAGCTACACTTACACACACCTACATCTAATGGTTAAAGGACATACTGTTTCCGTGGATGGTGAATTTATGCCTCCCGAAACGATGATTGTTCAACATTCTTTTAACACCTTCAAAGGTGGCCATTAAGATGTCACTATATTTATATATGATATATAATATGTTTATGTTTTCCTTAAGCTTCTGTATTTTTCATTTTGGGAATACCTTTATGGTTTTCATTATGGGTAAACGCGATATCTTTATTTAAGGAAGTGCGGACTACCGCCCCCTCAAAGTGATTTGATTCGTTAAATACCATATGTGGGACATATAAAGGATGGAACTATGATATTATATATGATATTATACTGGAATTATAATATACCTTTATATCATTATGATTCAATTCTATAAAATATGAAATAGAAATGAAAGTAGCGTTCATGCGTACGTACGGCTTACCGTCTCCATGAACGGTGCATTTCATTTCTTAACTCTAAATGATTATGTAATATTATTTAGGAGATTAAAGAACAACCGAGTCAAGTCAGACCCGAGGTATGGGACTTCGTCTCAATCTCCTTTCATTGAGGCATATTTTGTTTTATACTCAACCTTCTTTTATATGGTGTATAAACCCCTTTGACTTTTACGTTTATTCAAAAGGAATCTTTTTATACGAAGCGTTTACTAAACAACAAAAGGGAATGTTTTGTCGTACGTATACGGAGACAACGACTTCTCTGCCGCCGTGACCATTATTTTAGTTTCGTCTTCCTCTACAAGCCATACCTTCTTTTTAAAAGAAAAATAAATACCCTGTTTTACTTTTCTTTTATTTTGGTATTGAAAATGGTTTTCATAATATTTTTATATCAATGTGTGGTATTGATATCTTGTGATTGAAAGGTGGAAATGATATGTTTCCTTTATGCATGTTTTATGTGATACGATTATGTTGAGGTTCTTGGGCATTATTATGAAGACGGGTGGTTTTGTGATAGACTAAGGGCGGGTGAGCCCGATATAGCTCTCCAATGCATTGGGTAACGCGAAGGAGTGAAACGTTAAGGTTTCTCTGAAGAGATTTAGGGAATATACTGTGATGGGTATTCCAAATGTAACCAAGAGGGTTACTCCCTACGTAAGAATGTTATGAATGCCTCAAGTTACCTTTATGTCTTATGATTTCTATGATTTATTCATGATTTGATGAGGTATGTTAAAGTTCTTATGTTTTATGGGTAAGGTATGATTTCATTCTTATGTATATATGTACCCACGTTTCCTTTCCATATTTTTATATCCCTATTGAGATTTTTATGCTCATCCCAACTTTTTTTGAAATGTTTTTCACAGGTCAAGGGAAAGGTACATGATTTGATGATAGTGTCAAGGAAGTGTCAAGAAAGAATCCTTGTTTTATTTTAAATATGTTTCCATTGATGGGAAAGAAGAATACTATCTTTATGTAACCACTTTGTTTATATGTGAAATGTAATGCAAGTTTTATGATCTAATTCTCTAAAACTATAAACCTGAAATGATCCTCAATGTGAAATCTTGTAATAACTCAAGATTAAGCAAGGTTTAAGGCTGGGGCCTTATAGTTGGTATCAAAGGTCGGTTTAGATAACTTTAGGAGTTAGAATTCTATTAAATGATTATCCAAAAATATTTATTTTTTTATGGTCAAATTGAAGTGATATTGTATTTGATGATTACCATGTTGCTTCATCTAAGACATGTTTGTCCAGAATGGTTTTCCATAGAGGAAACATGGAAGCAGTGCTAGAAGGCATGCAGAAGGAAATAACCTTCCGAATCAGCATCCTGAGATGGTCGGAATTGGAACTGAACAGTTTGTTGCATTAATGGCACAGTTGACTCAAGCGATAAATGGCGGTGGTATCCATGCACGAGACCAGCCAGATCAACCGCAGAGGAACATGTCAGTGGTTGAACATTTCATGAGGCAACATCCCCCATCATTCAAAGGATCATCTGACCCTGTGTTAGCTGAAGGGTGGATTAAAGCACTGGATAAGATTTATGATGTCATGGGGTGTTCAGACAATCAAAAGATTAGTCTTTCTATTTACCGTTTGGAGGGTGAAGCAGATCAGTGGTGGTCGATAGTTAAAAATATCAGTGACGCCGATGATATTAATGCTCTCGACTGGGATGAATTAAAAGGTATGTTTCTTGAAAAGTATTTTCCTAAGGCTGTTCGACTTAGGATGGAAAAACAATTCTTGGAATTGAGGCAAGAGGAAGAATCAGTGGCTACCTATGAAGAAAGGTTCACTCGATTGGCAAGGTATGCTCCAAATTGTATCTGAGACCTTGATAGTAAAATCAATCGTTTTTACTCAGGATTAAAGCCAAAATATCGAAGGGCATTAGCTTCTCGTGAGTTTAAAAGTTATGAAAATCTTGTTTGATGTGCTGATAATGTGGAAATGGAGTTTTCCGATGATCAAGTGTTCTATAACAACCAACAGAAGAAGAGACTGAGGTGGCAGGAGAAAGGAAAGAATTCTTCCAAAAGGTCTGACGGTAAGAAAAATAAGTTTCCAGTTTGTGATAAATGTGGCAAAAGGCATGCTGGGGAATGTCTTCTGAATTCTAGGAAGTGGTACCGATGTGGTAAGATGGGACATAAGGCTCATGATTGAACTGAAAAAGATCAAGGTGATGGTAAGTCGAAATTTGATTTACAGTTAGTGAAATGTTTTAAGTGCAATGAGATGAGTCATTATGCAAACGAGTGTCCAAAAAAGAGCTTGAGTGACGGGAAGCAGTTAGACTACAAGCAGAAAGGGGTGGTGAAATCCTTTTCAACTACATCAGTAGATGTTGGGCCAACAAATGAAGTTGTATCAGGTACTTTGTTCATTTTTTCAGATTATGCCAGTGTGTTGTTTGATTCGGGGTCTACACATTCTTTCATCTCTGAAACCTTTTCTAGTAAAATGGGAATACAATCTCAATAAATGACTCCTGAACTTGTGGTAAAAACATCTGGGGGAAATGTTGAGGCAAAAAGAATTTATAAGAACCTTCCTATCCTAATCGATGGAAAAAAACTACTTGCAAACATTATTGTTCTACCTCTAGTAGAGTTTGATGTTATCCTGGGTATGGATTGGCTCTCTATTTACCATGCTAAGATTGACTGTATAGCTAAAGAAGTTTCTTTTCAGAAAGACTTTCAATTTGTGTACAAGAATGAACCCTTACTTTTGATAACATATCAAGAGGCCGAGAAACTTGTAAAATATGGAAATGAATGTTACCTTGCACACATCGTTGAAAATAAAGGAACTGTTCAGATTAATGTTGTGCCAGTGGTAAATGAGTATCCTGATGTTTTCCCTAATGAGTTGCCTAGAATAATATCGGATCGGGAAGTTGAGTTTACTGTTGACTTAGTTCCTGATGCTAAGCCAATTTCTAAACCCCCTTATCGAATGGATCAAATTGAACTTTTAGAGTTGAAGGAGCAATTGCAAGATTTATTAGAGAAAGGTTTCATTCGACCTAGAACATCACCATGGGGTTCTCCTGTTTATTTGTTAAAAAGAAAGATGGTTCAATGAGACTTTTCATTGATTATAGAGCCTTGAATAACATCACTGTTAAGAACAAATATCCTTTGCCTCATATCGATGATTTGTTTGATCAGCTCCAGGGAACTCAGTATTTTTCAAAGATTGACTTGAGATCGGGGTACCATCAGCTAAAGGTAAAGGAAGCAGATGTTCCGAAGACCACGTTCCGTACAAGATATGGCCATTATGAATTTGTTGTAATGCCTTTTGGGCTAACCAATGCACCTGCTGTATTCATGGACTTAATGAATAGAATTTTCCATGAGTTCTTGGATATGTTTGTGGTGGTTTTCATTGATGATATTTTGGTGTTTTCTAAAGGTAAAGAGGAGCATGAAAGACATTTAAGGGTTATCTTTCAAACCTTAAAAGAAAAGAAACTGTATGGAAAATTCAGAAAGTGTGAGTTTTGGTTGCAACAAATTTCTTTCCTTGGTAACATTGTTTCTAAAGATGGGATAATTGTTGATCCTGCAAAAACAAAAGTTGTGGAAGACTGGCCAAGACCCCCAAATATAGCTGAGATTCGTAGCTTCCTTGGTTTGGCAGGCTATTACCGAAGGTTTGTTAGAAATTTTTCATGGTTATATAGTCAAATGACTAAGCTAACTCGGAAGGGTGTTAAGTTTATCTGGACAAAAGAATGTGATGATTGTTTTCAGGAATTGAAAAGAAGATTGGTGAATGCTCCAGTTTTGGCACTACCTTCCAGGAATGGTGAGTTTGTTATATACAATGATGCTTCATTGAAAGGACTTGGTTGTTTCCTAATGCAGAATGATCAGGTAATTGCTTATGCTTCACGACAGTTGAAAACTCATGAGGTAAATTACCCTACACATGATTTGGAATTAGCTGCTGTTGTTTTTGCTTTAAAAATCTGGAGGCATCATTTGTATAGAGTAAAGTGTGAAATATATACCGATCACAAAAGTTTAAAGTATATATTCACTCAGAAAGAATTAAACATCAGACAAAGGAGATGGCTATAATTAATCAAGGGTTATGATTGTACAATTCATTACCATCCAGGAAAATCAAATAAAGTGGCTCATGCTTTGAGTCGAAAAAGTAATGCTTCATTAGAAATGTTGCGTTTGGAACGTGATCCTTTGGTTAAGGATTTGATGAACTTTGGAATAGAAGTGGTTGGTGCAGGAAGTTCTTCGGTTTTGTTTCAGGTATCAGTGAGATCATCTCTATCAGATAGAATCAAGCAAGCACATAAGTAAGACAGTGAGTTGTAGAAAAAGGTAGATCTGGTTCAGAAGGGTAAGTTTCCTGAATTCAACATTGATAATGATTGTGTTTTGAGATTTGGGAAGAGATTGTGTGTTCCTTGTGATTCAAAGTTGAAGAGAGAGTTGTTATGTGAAGCTCATAGTTATCCGTTTTCAGTTAATCCTGGCAGTACTAAGATGTACAGAGATCTGCGGGAGTATTACTGGTGGGATGGAATGAAAAGAGATATTGCTGATTTTACTATGAAGTGTTTGACTTGTCAATAGGTTAAAGCAGAGCGGCAGTTACCGAAAGGGATGCTTCAGCCTTTACCAGTGCCAGAGTGGAAATGGGAGAATATGTCCATGGACTTCGTTGTGGGATTGCCGAAGACCCCTCGAGATAATAATGCAATCTGGGTTATTGTTGATTGCTTGACCAAGTCTGCTCATTTCCTTGCTATACGAGATACCTTCTCTCTAGATCAACTTTCTCGATTGTACCATAAAGAGATAGTCAGGTTGCATGGAGTTCCTCTATTAATTGTATCCGATCGTGATCCATGGTTTACTTCTAACTTTTGGAAGGGCCTTCAAAAGTCATTGGGTACTGAATTAAATTTTAGTACAGATTTTCATCCTCAATCAGATGGGCAGTCAGAACGAACAATTCAGACATTGGAGGATATGCTACGCTCTTGCTCTATGGATTATCAGGGAATTTGGGACCAACATCTTTCTTTGGTTGAATTTTTATATAATAACAGTTTTCATTCCAGTATACAGATGGCACCATTTGAGGCATTATATGGGAAGCGGCGTCGAACTCCAGATTTCTGGGATGAAGTAGGTGAAAGGAAGTTGATGGGACCAGAATTGGTAGAGGATTTGGAAGAAAAAGTTCAGCTGATACAGAAACACATGAGAACAGCTCAGAGCAGGCAGAAGAGTTATACGGACAATAGGAGGAAGGATCTATCTTTTGAGGTAGGTGATCATGTTTTTCTCAAAGTCTCACCATGGAAATGTGTGATGAGATTTGGTAAGAAAGGAAAGAGGAGTCCAAGGTTCATTGGACCATATGAAATTCTGGAGAGATTTGGATCAGTTGCATACTGGGTGGCTTTACCTCCGAGTTTATCTCAGGTACACAATGTTTTTCATGTTTCGATGTTGAGAAAGTACATGCCAGATCCATCTCATGTTTTGAGTCCAGAGGTAGTTCAGTTGGAAGAGAACCTATCTTATGAGGAACAACCGGTCCAGATTCTTGACCACAGGGAGAAAGTGTTATGGAATAAGGTGACTAATCAGGTAAAGGTTTTGTGGAAAAACCACATGATAGAAGAGGCAACATGGGAATCTGAAAATGCAATGAGGGATAAGTACCCCCATTTATTTGATAAGTAAATAAATTATGGGGACACAATTTTCTAAAGGGGGAAGGATGTAACATCCCAAGTAAGTAATGAATAATAGATATATTTATCTATGTCTATTAATGAATTAGATAGTGTTTTAGAGGCTTAAAATGAAAATAAATCCAATCTTAAGCAAGGAATACACTAATATTTTTTAAAAGATTGTTTTACTGCCTTTTGATGGAAAACCATTTTTAAATCTTTATTTTGACAATTTTATAAGATATGTTTGTCAAAATAAACTTATTCTTTATGATTGGTACATCAAAATTTACTTTGTGTGAATTTTTGGTATTTTTCTGACAATGTTCATTTTTTAATGAATAGTGAAAAATACTGCATTTTACATCAAAACTGCTTTTTAATCTAATTTATTTATATGATTAGATTATCTTTTGAATTGGTTTTAAAGTTAAATTAGAATATATATTTACCATTTAATCCAATGGTGGTCATTAGGATTAATTTCACTTTGTAATTGGGCATACAATAGTGCCAAACTTTTCATAGATATTGTCTCAAAAAAACCCGCTATTTGTTTTGACAACAAAAATTATTTTTAAATCAATTATTTCAATTTCTGTGTTTGGAATTTGGTAAAATGGATTAAATATTTGGAATAATAAGGTCCAAATTATGTAATCAAGACTCTTTTGTTTTTTGACATTATGAATAGTAACGACAGTAATTATCTTTAATTATCTTGATTAATGAGTAATCGGGTAGTTAAGGATAATAAAATACTATCATAATAATAAAACAATGACACCAACATGTGTCCTAATTCTACTGGTTGTCTCATGGCAGACCATGGGATGTCTTGTGCCAAACTTGGGGACCCCATGGAATCACTTTTGTGAAAAGTGACTTGTTATCTTTTTATTTTTTTTAAGAAAGTAAATATAACAAGAATGTATCACCTGATTAAAACATTTTTAATTTTGTCTAAATATATGATATTTTAGACTATAAATATTCATTGGAAATCTAAAAATATTTTCTATATCATAGTATTTTTTTCATAATTTTTAGACTTTAAATAAATTAAATTATTTATGACATCATGATGTGCAGCGATTACCTCATTAATAAAGGATTTAAATAAAATGAAATGATAATGTAAAATCTATGACCTACACATGTCCAAAAACTATTGTATGGGTGGATTTCGAACCCTTATCACCTTAACCTCGAATTATATCAATGTGGTACCTTTTTAATCCGAAAATCATTTTCAAATAAAGTAACATTTCTTTACTTTCCAAGAGTGCCCCTCCTCTCCTCTTATAAATGGCCCCCACCTCTACCTCCTTACCCACACTCCCAAATCCTTTGGCTCAGCCAACCCCTGCCCATTTTTTCTCTCCACTTACCTCTCTTACTCCTTGAAGCCTCACTTTGGGTAGAAGTCTTCCCAAGGAAGCCTTTGAGCTCAACCCAAAGGGAGTTACCCGATTTTAAGGTAATGTCTTCACTTGAGTCCTTTTGTATTATTTTGCTTCTCCAACCCCCTAAACTCTTTTTATTCATTTCTTTTGTAAAAACTCCAGTATCTCCAATATACTAGGAAGTTGTTATAAGAATGATTAAAACTACACTTACACACACCTACATCTAATGGTTAAAGGACATACTGTTTCCATGGATGGTGAATTTATGCCTCCCGAAACGATGATTGTTCAACATTCTTTTAACACCTTCAAAAGTGGCCATTAAGATGTCACTATATTTATATATGATATATAATATGTTTATGTTTTCCTTAAGCTTCTGTATTTTTCATTTTGTGCATACCTTTATGGTTTCCATTATGGGTAAACACGATATCTTCATTTAAGGAAGTGCGGACTACCGCCCCCTCAAAGTGATTTGATTCGTTAAATACCATATGTGGGACGTATAAAGGATGGAACTATGATATTATATATGATATTATACTGGAATTATAATATACCTTTATACCATTATGATTCCATTCTATAAAATACAAAATATAAATGAAAGTAGCGTTCATCTGTACGTACAGCTTACCGTCTCCATGAACGGTGCATTTCATTTCTTACCTCTAAATGATTATGTAAAATTATAAATGCATGAATTTACTGGATATATATGACATATATTATATATACATCATGAATAAAATTCTTTATATAATGGATACATGAACAAATTTTAATTATAAAGGGCTTATTTTTTACTCAAGTACCAATGATCGTTAAAACGACCGTTATTAACTTAAATAATTACATAGTGTTCATGAAATGGAAATAAGTGATATAAAAGGAATAATGAACTTGAAAAAGGTTCTTAAACAAGTAGAAATTAACTCATGTTTATTATTCAGGAGATTAAAGAACGACCGAGTCAAGTCGGACCCGAGGTATGGGACTTCGTCTCAATCTCCTTTCATTGAGGCATATTTTGTTTTATACTCAACCTTCTTTTATACGGTGTATAAACCCCTTTGGACTTTTACGTTTATTCAAAAGGAATATTTTTATACGAAGCATTTACTAAACAAAAAAAGGGAATGTTTTGTCATACGTATGCGGCGACAACGACTTCTCCGCCGCCGTGACCATTATTTGAGTTTTGGCTTCCTCTACAAGCCATACCTTCTTTTTAAAAGAAAAATAAATACCCTGTTTTACTTTTATTTTATTTTGGTATTGAAAATGGTTTTCATAATATTTTTATATCAATGTGTGGTATTGATATCTTGTGATTGAAAGGTGTTTATGATGTGTTTCTTTTATGCATGTTTTATGTGATACGATTTTGTTGAGGTTCTTGGAAATTATTATGAAGACGGGTGGTTCCGTGATAGACTAAGGGCGGGTGAGCCCGATGTATCTCTCCAATGCATTGGGTAACGTGAAGGAGTGAAACGTTAAGGTTTCTCCGAAGAGATTTAGGGAATATATTGTGATGGGTATTCCAAACGTAACCAAGAGGGTTACTCCCTATGTAAGAATGTTATGAATGCCTCAAGTTACCTTTATGTCTTATGATTTCTATGATTTATTCATGATTTTATGAGGTATGTTAAAGTGATTATGTTTTATGGGTAAGGTATTATTTCATTCTTATGTATATATGTACCCATGTTTCCTTTACATATTTTTATATCCCTTACTGAGATTTTTTATGCTCATCCCAAGTTTTTTTGAAATGTTTTTCACAGGTCAAGGGAAAGGTACATGATATGATGATAGTGTCAATGAAGTGTCAAGAAATAATCCTTGTTTTATTTTAAATATGTTTCCATTGATGGGAAAGAAGAATACTATCTTTATGTAACCACTTTGTTTATATGTGTAATGTAATGCATGTTTTATGATCTAATTCTCTAAAACTCTAAACCTAAAAAGATCCTCAATGTGTAATCTTGTAATAAATCAAGATTAAGTAAGGTTTAAGGCTGGGGCCTTATAATGTAATCAAACCATTGAGTATAAATTTAAAATACCTTAAGACTAGTTATTTTATGATGCCTTGTTCTTATGAAAAAACCACTAAGGGTGTTTAAAATGTTAATGTTTCAAATAAAATGGGGTTTCATTTTGATGAACCCATAATGACCAGACCAGGACCCTCATAGGCCACCTTATCTTATGTTCCCTAGTACTTAACCCCATGGGGTTATACTTATTCCTTATAGGTATTGTTATTTAAGTGTCCAAAACCATTTATATGGTGTTATGTATAAATGTTTAGAGGCATATTACCTGACCAGTCACCATTTTAATTAACAAAAGACCCCTTATCTACTTTTGAGTTGTACTTATATGAGAAATTGGTTAATTAAAATTCCAATTTCTACCCAAAGGTTGTTATCCTCTATAGATTGGAATTGAAAGTTTCATTAAACAAGCTAGTTATGAAAGCTTATAAAAAATGAATAATGTTTAAAATAGATTTTTTGTAATAAAATGACCTAAATATGATGGGATGTCAATTAAATGAAAAATATTTAAAATTAAGTTTGATATAAATTTTCTATGTTTCCTTATGGATTTAGCTAAACAAATAACCAAGTCATATATAATTATGATCAGTACTTGATGTTTTTAAACTGAGCCTTTAAATTAGTTAAACAAAAACTGTAAATAAATGAGTCATCTCAATAAAACATGTAGAGGTGTTCTTAGTGTTAACCATTATGTAAGGGTAGTTTAGATGTTTCTTTGACTAGATAACATGAAAAGTGAACGTGATAGTTACCCATAAGCCCCTTATTTTATGGATCAAACCTAAATGATAGTCCCTTAATCCTAGTGTCCTTTTCAGAAATGATCTCTTATTAGGATTGACACTTTTTGTTTCAGTAAGGGGATATAATGAGGTAGGCAGTGCCCTTAAAACCTCACATGTCGTGCCAAATTCCATGTTCTATATGACACATGGTAATGTTTAGGTGTCGTCTATCCCTAGTAGGGATCTAAGTTCTAAATTACAGTATGGTTTGATGAGTTCTTGTTAGGTTTTATGACCCTTTTTATAGGCATGAACATTGAGTAATGCTCAGTTCCAATAGATAGATATATTTAGGGAATGGTCAACCACCTATTAGGTTGTGTTATACTCCTTATCCTTCCTCTTCAGTGATAGATGACTAAGGTGGTCATCAGCCAAATTGATATTCGAATGGTGTAATGTGACTTTAGGCTAGTTCTTTTTGTAATTCATTTGATATTGGTGGGAATCAAGATGATAATAATATGGTTAGTATCAAGGATGTTCCATTTTTCTTGTTAAATATTTGGTTAGTATCCATTTATACATGTGGTACCTGTCGTGTTGATTGAAAGGTATAAAAAATCATTTGAGTTTGATTGGAATCAATAAATCCTGGATCCATTACATTTTGATTTCTGGTCATATATGGAGTAGAATGACTTGGGAATCAAAGGAAATCTAACTCTTCTCAATGCTTGCGATGGTGCTCCAAAGAGTATTAGGTGTTTTGAAATGGTGGTCGATTTATTATAATTTTATTCCTAAGACTATGGTGCATGTGGATGTAACTCATAAGGGTTGTCAAATGTATTTCTAATAGTGAATCTGATCTAGCATGACTTCTTATTTATAGTTTTCACCTCCTTCAGTTTAATTATTTCTAATAGCATGTAGGACACCTCTAGGACCTGCGGTTAGTGGTTGTTGGAGCGTGTGCTCTTGGATGAGTTCCATTTTTCAATAAATGAAAACAAGGGCACTCCTAAGGTGGGTATAATCATGTAAAAAAGTTATTTGGTGTGTCCTCTAATTATAGAGAGCACAACCATAAAGATTCCATTAGGAAATGGTTAGTGAATCTCTAAAATTCGTTCAAGGATAGTGAGATTTCTCTTTGTCGGTGCCTGCAAGGAAACACAATGATGGGTTAGTTGTATGTGTATGAAACTTTTATAAAACACCCTTAGCCATGGATGGAGTTCAATCATTGTGATTGAGTGATCACAAAATTCCTCAGTTGGTATAGAAATTGTGATCAGTTATGGGTGGCACATTGGCTGCTACAACGAAACTCTTTTAAAAGAGGTTGACTGGTTGCGGTCTAACTCAAATTCCTTCAAGTTGTTGGTTATGGAAGGTTCAAATCCATATCAAGCACTTCATCATTAGTTTATTTGGAGTGTATCAGGTCCTATTTGGAATTCTATTGAGTCCTATTAGTTTACTATTAGATAAATGATGATCATATTCCCTATCTTGAAATCACCTAGGTACACTGAGAGAGAATCAGGTGTACACCACAATAGATTTAATAGTCATTGGGATTGATAGGTAGACCATATCAGAGTTACACACCAGAATCATGGATACTATTGAGGCATGGTTAGTCTTGAGTGATACTTGGGTTCTCGAGTAGGAACACCATGGACAGAATCATGATCATTAGTTGTTTCCTTTGACTTGATCTCTAGGAGGATACCGCTTTGGGGTCAATCAGTGTTCTTGATGACTGGATATTGTGGATGTGTACCAATGTATCAATTGTAAACACTAGAGTAATAATTATCTTGGATGATATCCTTAGACTCTAATTGATGAATCAGAAGTTACCATGAACCTCATATGGGCTCAGATAGAATGTTTTGAGGGTGTCAATCCAAGTTTTCTGGATCGAGTATGCATCAATGTTTGTGATGAGGCATGAAATCTTGAATGAGTTTTTGGAATGGGACCTATTTGGAATTCAGGTATGAGATTCAGTGGATGTGATCAAATAAAA
Source organism: Viscum album (assembly GCA_963277665.1). NCBI lineage: Eukaryota > Viridiplantae > Streptophyta > Magnoliopsida > Santalales > Viscaceae > Viscum > Viscum album. The sequence continues at coordinate 390,734,678 of OY728147.1, read as the reverse complement.
AATGAAGTTCCTTGGGAGAAGGTGTCATGTATTAGGTTGTGATATGTTAGACATATAATTCTAGTGCTTTTGAAAATAGTCATATGGCAGTGGATCGACTTTTTATTCCCTAAATTTGATAAATTTTGATGGTAAGGAATTGTTTTAGGCATTCTATTTTGTGAAGATACGTACAGTGTGAGGGTTGACCAAAATATTTCATGAAAATTAGGATAGACTAGGATTTTGAGGTTATTTGGGAGTCGACCATTCATTTAATAAGAGGATTATGAAAATATAATCATTAGAACTTTATGGGAACACTTGAGTATACATTTCCAATGGTAGAAGTACCATGGATCGAGGAAAGCTATTTGTTGATATGAACTATGGATATAATTAACCCAGTTTGGATTTTTAAATATATGGATATGTGAACATTTTTTCATTTTGATAGGTACAAATAGTCTCTGTCTCAGTGTTTCAGTTCCGAAGATGTGTGTTGGCTCAAGTTTTAATGACTCAAGTGTAGTATTCTTGAAGTGATTCTTAGAGGTGTGTTGGGAATTGGAAACACAACATGACTATTTGAATAAATATTTGTGACCCAAGTTGGTCAGTTGTTTCTTTTTTTATTCTCAAAGGATTCTTGGGGATGACAAGTTCTAAGGTGGGGATATTATAGCATCCTATTTTTTTGGATCATGTGAAGTTTCCAAAGAATGTTTAATTTTATTTATTGATGGAAGAGCTATTTTATAAAATGAGATTTGGAATAAAAATTCAATTTTTGGAACACTTAAATGTGTTTTTATTGGACTTGGTTTTAGGTTTGAGAGATTAATCAATTGATCAGTCAAGTTTTGGGGGTGTCGATCCCAAGAAAAGTCAAGTTTAGGAGGACTCGTGGGTTGATATGGGTTCCCTGAAATAATGAAACAAATGGTTTGTGCATGGTTTCCCAAACCATGTGCATGAAACATGCGATCTCCCTCCTTGGGTTGTGGTACTTACATGGTTGGCACAGAGTTTGGACAACTATGTACCTTATTTAAAGGGTTAAAATTACCCTTTCCCCCTTGAATTCTTTATTTTTATTTATCCAATATTTTTCTCTACACCTCCACGAGCATTAGCCTCCTCTATGGGTTTATCATATCCTCTCTTTTTTTGGATAGAACTCCATCATATATTGTCTAATTAGAGCACCGCCAGGTGCGTTGGATAGATCTTGGTGAGAATATGACTCCTCCTTCCTATTTTACTTGTTTATATTATTTAGTTCTATTCTATTTTGGTGAAACATAACTATCTCTATTTTTAGGGTGTTCGTATGTATCTTTGTTTGCTCTCAAACTAGACTAAATTGAGCCTTAATATTGGATGCGTGGGTCATCCTAAGAATTTTATAGATGGTCTAATTATTTTTCCTACAAAGTTTCATTGATTTATAAAGTGTTCCATTGTGTTGTGCTATGGAACCTTATGAAGATGTCTCTTAAATGTGGAATTAATTTAATTGAATATTTTTCTTATGTCGAATATAATCCTAGCTAGCTATAAATCGACATGATTGGTTTTTTACCTTAATGTGAGCCACCCCTTGGGATGTTCCATTATTTATGGTCCTAAATGAATCTTTCCTCTTAAATTGTTAAACCACCAAGATGTGTGTTTCCATTTTGATAAATTTTTTTGAAGTAATAACTGAATTAAGAATTTAATGGTTAGGATTAAACCTTTAGAACTTGTGCCTATTTCCTTATAACTTGTGCTTACTGCATTATTCCATATAAGTTTAGCTCGAACAAAATTATTTGGATAACTTATCTAGCATGTTGATATTTGAAATAACTTTTTAAATTTTTTAATATAGATTGATAATATTTACCTTCTTATGATTTGAAATTTATACATTGGTTCTGATATAAGGATACCATGGATGGGTTCACTATGTTTTGTATCTAGAACTGCTGGACACACCATGAGTGATACTTAGCTTTTTTTGGATGGGATCAAAGGGAAGATTATTGATACCCATGAGTGATACCAGTTATGTAGGTGAGGCACCATGTATGGGCTTGTTGTAAAGATGGATATACCATGCCTTGAGTGATACTCGGTATCCTATGTGAGATAACTAGGATGAGATCACAGGGTCATGATTTTTCCTTACTAAGAGTGATATGAGAGACTCCTTTTATAGATATCCTTGAATAGACTCATAGGATATTAGATATTATATATACCTTGGGTAATGCTTGAATCTCATTTACAAGATTCTAAGGAAAGGCTTAGAGGTTACTTTATACTTTGATACATTGGGATTGATAAATTTTATAACTTGGATGGGATCGTTATGTGTATTCTTAGCACCTTGAGTGATATCAATTACATAGGGGAGAAACCATGGATGGGATCGGTGGTAAGATGGTTATACTATTCCATGAGTGATTTTTGGACCCCTATGCAAGATAGTTAGAAGAATCTTAGAGGTTGATGACTTTACACCATACCAGGTGTGATACTTGGTATTCTATTACGGAGCACCTTAGATGGAATCTGATGATGATGGGTAGGGCCCCTAGTGTGATACTTGGGATTCTAGTTATGGATTTCCTTGGATGGGCCTAGGGATCATATTACTAAATTCTATTTATGAATTTAATTTTAAGGACAAATATTTCATTTATATCATCAAGGGATGCTCTGCCAAGAAAAATCACATGCATAGTATCAGTCATTTCTTCTATTTCAGTTATTGTGACATATTATTATATTGTATCCTATCTCTATAGGTTCATATTTTTTCAAATACATTTTGAATTTTTCATAATAAGGTAATGGGAAGGGTGTCCCATGGGGAACTCCGGTCGAGGAATTTAATTATTTATCATCTTGCACTTTTTATTTCCTATACATGGTTGTAATTTATATTCAAAGACTAGATTTATATATAGACACAGTTTGTGGTTTCCTAACGAGTATATATCAAACCCTTCTTAGTCCACCATTGCATTAGGGTACCTGAGAAAATCTTCATGTTTGAAGGACCAAGGATTGTTGCTTGTGTAGTGCTTTGTACTTGGGATCATAGGAGCACATGACTGAGCTAGTACTCAAGATTATCATAGAGATCACCCTCTGATAATTTCATTCTTTTTATTAATTTATGAATTATATCATATCTTCATAATTTTTCTCATGATTTTATTTTTATTTTATTGCATCATCTGGACATGCATTCATATTTTTATATTCAGTATTGGCCATTTTTATTTACTTATTATATTTGTATTCCATTTATGTTGTCTCCATTTTATACTGCTTCTATGGATGGTTCATTTTATATTATCACTTATACCGCTGTGATACTCTAATCATGAGGGTATGTTATCCCCATTGAACTACTATTAGATCATCACTACTAGTCGGAAGCCTATAGCATATTAGGAAGTGTTCTTGAGGAAATGTGGAAACTAGTCAGGCTATAAGTTTCATGGTTATTCGGGATGGGATGTCACAACTAACATTCCATAATTATATCTTGAGATGTTTTAATTTTACAAATGAATTAATGGGATATATAATTTCAGGACCATTTTACAAAAAATTAAAACCATAAATATGTGTGCCATATTATCATAAAACATTTATCATATCATAATTCGTGAAAAAGAAATGGGTTTTAGAAACATTTTTTTATGGAATAACCCATGTAAATAATTAGTCTTATTAAAAACATTTTCATAATAATCATAAAAATATTGAAATAGAATAATTATGATATACTTGTATTATATCTCCATTAAGATATTTATTACATTCAATTTTTTTATTGATGAAAAAAATCACCATTAAAATATCATTAAAACATTCTTGTGGAAAATTGGCTTTCCAATTGGAAAATTACCTATTAAATATAAAATTTCACAAAATATTGTGAAAATTATTTTTATTTGAAAATGACCTTGGAAAATTATAAATGAACCTTTAAATAATCTAGTGGTCATGATTTTGGGTAAATAGGTCCATGTTGTATTCGTTAAAACAAATATTCCTTCCACATTTTCAGTAAAAAGTCAAAAGTACATTGTTTGGAAAATGAAAATAATATTACTTTTAATATAGTTTTATAAAAAGTAAAAAAATTGGTAAAAATGATTTAAAAAAATAATTATATACTTTTAAAAATATTATTTATAAATTATTTAGAAAACATGGACATAAAAGAGAAATGATTTTCGATAGAAGAGATAAATATAGTCGATTTTCTAGAGAAACCTAATTTTGGTTTCATTTTTCATTAAAGAGAGGAAAATGAAAAAAATATTTATTATATTTAAATATTAACAGGATAAACAATTTCATGAGATTTTTGATATTTGGATTAATAAATTTCATCATCATAAGCATAATAAAAAACAATCCCGCTAAAAAAATGAGATTGTAAAATAAATCACATACCTTAGGTCTAACTTCGTTAATACATGTTTAAAAATCATGAATAAGAACTATTGTTTTATTATAAATATATTAAATAACTACAATAATATATATCATACCATATATGATTTATTTTTAACCTTGTATCACCCATTTATTAATAGTTCATTATGAAATAACTATTCTAGGTGATAACTCCTTCACTTTTCATGTATGCTTTGGTTTTGTAGTTCTGGTCCTTCAACTTTGATTATGGTTCTATATTATAAATAATGTTAATAATTATATAAATATAATATATATTCATTATATAAATATTTATATTCACCCATATAAGTAATATATATAAATGAATTACACTATTCGTGGAGATGGTAGACCGTACGTATGCATGAACAAAATTTTCATTTTTTAATGTATAGAATTAAATAAAGGGAAATAATATTCCACATTTTGAGAATAAATTTTATATCATATATATCATATATATTAATTAAATATATCTTTATTACTATCCATGTAAAAAGAAAAAGAAAAACTGATCGCATCACTTCGGGGAGGTTATAGGTCACACGTACACATAAGCGACATTATCGTTTTCCAAAGTATTGGAAGGTAAGAAGGTAGATGTGATATTTTAATTAAAAAATTATAAATACATCATAAATATCATATATATATATATATATTAAATAAATTATTATATCTATCTGTGATAGGTTGTGATGGGAAACAAATTACATCAGTTTGTGAAGCGGTAGTCCATTATACACAAGATGAACAGTTTCATTTCCCATTTGATAGAATATGATATGGATAAAGGTTATGGTATTAAAATAATAAAATTTAAGTATATTTAAGTAATTGTTTTTATTATATCATAATATTTTAAGATTATTTAAGGATATAGATGAATAAATTAAACGAAAATACATGATTAGGAATTATACATCTTCTTCAGACAACCACTTTAGGTTTATACATAAAGACTTGCTAGGATAGTTTTCTAATCAATAAAGAGACTCTAGGTTATTTGGATAGATTTATGGAAGTTATTTTTGTTGGTATTGGAAAAACCAATATGATCTTGTAGTCTATAGAGAATATAAGAGGGTGTCTCCTTTTATAATTTAGGTGAGTGGAACACTTGTAATTTTTAAATGTTTTAAAATAATGTCAAATAACCTTCTTGGAAAAGAGTCTCCAAAATGGCTCATGATTCAAGGAAATAATGTTAAGGTAAAAATTATAATAACCAATGGGGTTTCAGAAAGTGTGTAGGTCATTTTAACCCTTATCTTTTTGGTTTAACCCCCTCTAAACCTATTTTACCCTTAACCATAGGAAAAATATTTTATTGTTTTTAATTTTTATTATGAAAAACATTTAGTTAAAATTATAACCTAATATAAATTATTCTTATTAAAAATATTGAATCCATTTTATAAAATTAAATTCACATAATTAGAATTATTTAATTTAAAATTAAACCAAAAAACGTGATGAAAAACGATTTCCCAAAGAAAACGTTTTCTTAAGAATAAAAATTTTTTATATAAAAAATAAACATAAAATTGATTCCAATATTATAAATTGTAGAAATTATAATCCAATTTAAATAATATTAATTTTAAAACCATTTTAGATTAAAATTTTACTTGGTAAATTCTTTAAATTAAAATAATATTTTAATAAAAAATAGTATTTTTCACTGTTAATCAAAAAATTAATCTTCTTAGAAAACTACCAAAAACTCACTTTAATATAAATTTTAAATGTTTATTTTAAAAAGGAAATACATTTATTTTTAAAATAATTTTATTAAAAGTGAAAATAATTAATTTTAAAATAAGTGCACAAAACTTAATGAAATCATTTCTTAGAAAAATATAGTTTTTAAGCATATCACTGGATTTGTTCTTATCTCATGGCCCGTAAAAAAAATTATTAGATGAAAGTTAAAACATTTTATTCAATATATAATATTAAAAATATAATTAAAATCATTCACCAACAATGATTAATTTAATATATTTATATAAAAACATGTTGTGTGTATAAAAATAGTTTTTCCAGAAATCATTTGTTTTTCCTTATAATGATTTTTATTTTCATTTCTAATAAATTGATAACCAATGAATTTATTTTATACATGTTTATAACATATATTTTTTATAATTTAGTTATTAGTATTCATACCTTCCAATCTAATAACTAGGAGATAACTGTAACATTAAATAATAATATTTTAATAGTTTATCACAGTTCGTTTAAAATTGGTGTTGCATGTAACACAAGATTTTAAAGAAATAAAATTATTTAAAGAGAAATAAATTGTATAATCGAGGGGTGTTAGAGAAATCCCTCCTCAAAGTCACCAACTTCCGTTAGAGATCCCCAATGTGAGTGATTTTCTTCATTAGTGGCCCAACAACTAACATATATATTCCATTCCAAATAGTGTGTAGAGACCCGAAGCCTGATGTACATGAACATTACATTACTTTTGAGGAATACTTAATTCATAACAAAAACAGACACACAAGGACCTTAATAGTTTAGTGTCTTTGGAAACTTGGAACATAATCTTCTAATCGTGGTAAAAGATCTTCAACATCTCCCATAAAGATCTTCCCCTTTTTTTTTCTTACCTAAAACCTTTATTTACATCCTGGGGAAAAGAAAAATTAAAAAGGGTGAGCTCAAATTCTCAGTAAGGGTAAGCATGGATAAAATAAAACACACCATATACATTTGAACTTAAAAACATGAACATAATGTTTAAACATCAAAAGCTTAAAAAATGACATAAAACATGGAAGTACGTAAGGAATAGATCATAAAGAAACATTAAGAATGATAAAATAGCATGGGAATAAAACATGTAATTGGGGAAACCATTAAACACAAGATATGATTTCCATAGTAGCCAAGGCATTGCTTCCAAGACCATCTTAGTGGACAAAGTCCCTTTCTGAATCGAGTTCACTCCTCGTTCCAGTCCTATATTACTAAACCGATTTAACTTTCCATTCCATCCATGTCTATCTCTTGAGATATAAATCTTTACCCAATGCATTGGAGGGAGATATAGGTCCCACCCATCTCATAATGAAATCATTCTTACTTGTGCCACAAAATAAACATACATCATTCATAATAACCCAACGAATAAAATGGGTTTCATAAACATCATCCCATCATTACATAATCCATATAAAAGAAATTGATATCATTTCATAATAAGAGAAGTGAAACCATGTGAATCATAGAGACATTACACTTGAAACATACACATATGAAATAATGTCATCTTAGATGAAAAATGGTTTTGATAAAACACTTGAAATGAATTCTTGAGGAAAATATCCCTTTTTCTTCAAAATAATTTTCATTTCAAAAAATGTTATGAAATTTTAAAAGGAAAGGATTTTGTTGAAAATAGTCATGAAATCTTTTAGAGGAAGCTTCATGAAAACAATGCTTTATAAAACCCTAAAAATCCGTTCATGCCGTATAAGTTAAAAAAACATTTTTTTCGTACTTTTGCCGAAAAAGTCAAAAAGTACCTCGTAATGTAAACAAAAGAAATATTACTTACATACCATGTAGTAAAAGTCAAAAATGGGTAAAAAGGACTTTAAACATACATGAAAACACTTTTAAAAAACATGGACATGGATGATAGAAATAACCCCAGTAAATACTTACGAATAAGCAATCTCGGATAAATATGAGATTTGAAAAATTATCCCTTACATTAGGTCCGATATGCTTCGTACGTATCAGAACCTCCTGTATATTGATTTAAATAATGTTATTTACTTATTACAGAATCATATTAATTGTTATGATATCATATATGGTTCACTTATGACTTTATATTATCCGTTCTTTTGTAAATTCCATGTTAAAGAGCATTTTGGGTAAAATCGTTTCATTTTTCGTCCGTGTTTTGACTTGTAATTATTCATATGATTACTTAGATCATGATTAATTACATCCAGAATGTAAAACATGATTTATATATAATATATATTCAGAATATACATATATATAATAGATCGATAAATGGAAAGAAATACACCGTTCATGGAGACGGTAGGCCGTACTTACACATGAACGCTGTTTTTGTTTCCTCATTGAATTGAATGGAATTAATTGGATGAAAAACAAATATATATAAATAAATCCAGTATCATTATTATGTCATATATTTCATTATTACTTATTATATATACTTTATAATCATTTATGAATAGTTAATCATTGAGAATGAATCTCATCGCGTCGTGGAGACGGTATTCCGTACGTACGCACGAGCGATGATATCGTTCCCATGATAGTTGAATTTTATTGGAGTGTATGTATACTATTACAGAATCAATATCACTTTACAATAATCATATATAGTTATTATTTACACCATTATACCCCTCCAAGTAAGGTGGTGGTGGAAAATAGATTACACCACTGTGTGGAGACGGTATTCCATACGTACGCACGCGCGGTGATTTCATTTTCCGTAGGATGGATAGATGGTGAAATAGGGTTGTTTCATACTTATAATTACATATCAGTATATTATTGATACTTATGTTATTACTTCATAATGAAACAACCTAAGAAGAAGAAGTGGAAGAAGAAATAAAGGTGAAAGAATCGGTAACGGGCATTACCTCTTCTTTGAAGCGCCTCTTTGGGACCTTCTCTTAGGGCACTAAAATTGGTCTTTGAAGAATACCAGGACCTCTAGTATGTTTCTAGGGAAGTGGAAAAGATAATTGGTCAGGGTTTGGCCGAGCCTGAAGGCTCAAAGTGGTGTGTGGAAGAGAGGGAGGAGGTGCCTTTTATAAGGGAGGAGAGGGGCACCTTTGGAATTCTTAAAAATATTAATTTATAATAAATCTATCCCCACTTAAAAACCTCAAAAAATGACTCATATTCGAATATTAGATGAGATATGGTTTTAATCTCATCAAAAAAATAAAATTTATACATGTTTGGATCTTATTTTAAGCCTTATCATTTTGATTTATCCTTATTTAATCTATTTAAGTTTATTTGTGGTAATAAAATTCTAAATTTTAAATTATAACAAATAATTACTTATTTGTTGTGAATTTTCCATAATTGTTTACTTTATAACATTATAGACCATATAAATTTAAATTTATAATTTTTAAATATTTTTGTGATTTTAAAAAAAATTTATAATATGTTATTTTTATAAAATAACAACAGTGTCAATTTTGAAACTATTCATTTATTTGAATTTAAATAAAACATATACAGAAAAATATGTTCAAACTAAAAGCTTTAATAGATTCATAAAAGGTCATATCTATCTATGAAATCAGCGTATCACATTAAATAGTTCATATAATATTTATTTTATTATTTTTAAAATTATTTATTTGGTTTATCTCTTAATAAAATAATTACTACAACATTTTTGTATAATTATTTAATATACTTTTTTGTTTTATAAAAATTAAAAATAAAATCCTATGATGGATATAAATATATTAACTTTCACAATAATATGTTTACTCGAATTTATCATCTTAAAATATCAATATTTAAGTTTTTATATTTATTAAATTATGAAGGTGACAACTTTGGAATCATTTAAAATAAAATAATATAAGTGTCATAATTGCTTGTATAAGACTCCAAATGGTCAAATATTAGACCATTGGATGATTATAGTTTAACTTTACATGACCAATAAGTTTTGGTCGGGGTTTTGTGCCTTTTATGGTCACTATTAGTTTAATAAAAACTATATTCTTGATTTTTCACTAGATAAATAATTTCTGCATCACTATTGTGTCACAATTAATGATAATTATTTAATTCCAAAAAAATCTAAATAAATTCTAATGATGTAGATAATTTTGTTATATTTCTGTATACTATTAATTTTTGAAGTTTCATGAAGTTTATCACCAACTTAAAATTATTATACTTATAGTATTTAAGAGAGTGACATGTTGTCACTTTCTTTGGTTTTAATAATAATTAAATTATTTTCATGGAACAAAGTCCATTAAATGAATCTAATATGACCCTTAGGTGATATGGGTCGACTTTTAGTCATCCAATAGGATTTTTCCAAGTGTTCGGGTAATTTTATAATCTTATATTTACCCATAATTACCCGATTTACCTTTAACTATGGTAAATAAAATTTACCGTAGTTACTATTCACAATGCCCAAAAATAAAAAGTAGCTTATTAAAATAATTTGGACCCACAAATTCCAAATATGGAATCCATTTTTCCAAATTCAATACACAAAAGTTGCAGAAATTAAATTAAAATTAATCTCATTGTCGAAAGAAAACAGGTTTTTCTTTAAAGCATTGCAAAAGATTGAATTGATTTAACCTACGAATTCAAGGTAAAATCAATGATAATGACATAAATTATATTAAATGGTAATAATATATTCTATTTATAATTTAAAACCATTAAATATTATAATTTAACCATATAAGATATTACGATGAAAAATTTTGTTTTTAATTTAAATATAGCGTGTTTTTACTATTCATTAAAATATGAAAGTTATCAGAATAAAATGAAAAATTTATCCAAAGTAAATTTTTATTTCTTGATTCAAAAGAATAATTTTATTTTTTCAAATGGAACTTATAAACATTTAAAAAACTAGATTTAAAGTGGGTGCGCCATCAAAAGGTGGGAAAACTGTATTTTTTGAAAAATACTTATTTTACCCGAAATTTTTTTTTTGTTCTTATACCATGTTCTAGAAAATTTGTAAGATGAATAATAATGTTATAAAATTCAAAATTTAGTAAATACTATTCATAACGGCTAGTTCATAACAATATTATAATAATATATTGTTTTTTAGTAAAACTCGGTATTGTGTACAACACACGCTATCAGGGAAGGTCACGATTGTGTGTAATGCAAGCCAAGTCAGGGTTATATGTAGTGCAAGACTCATTTTTTGTTGCGTATAATAGAATCCAACCATATTTTATTTATAAATTGAATATATATATATATACAATCAATGTTGCGTAGAATAACTTCTATCAAACGAACTTGAAATTGTGTGTAACACGAGGCAAGAATAGTGTTGCGTATACTGCAAGCTAATACGGTGTTGCGTATAGCACAAGATAATCTTGGTGTATCGTACAACAAAAGATATAAATGAAATTAAAAAGAATGTGTCTTATAAAATCTCGGGTTGTTACATTCTACCCCCCTTAAAATGAATTTCGTCCTCGAAATTTGTCGGGGTTTTATATCATTTACTATTCATAGAAACCCACATCGTAAAAAGAAATACTAAAACTGAACTTTAAAAACTAAAGTATGAAATATAACGGTTACCCAAATTAACTCATCACTGGGTTTCCATATAGGATAACATTGGTGAAAATATTGATATGGAAGAGAAATCTAACCATCATGTTCAGATAGAGAGTGGTAGAGAACATGGCTATGAAAAAGCCAACAATCACAAAGCCATAAATTTGTGATGATCTAAGGTACCATCTGATTCTTCGGATATAAAGGCACTAGGACAACATTTTTGGTTCTCAAGATTATTTCCCTAAAGATGATGAAATTGGAATTAGAAGAAATTCTTTCTTGATTTTGGTATAGTCTCAGCATTGGTCGTTCTTTGGACAATTTCCACTTCATCTCTTAAAGAAATGAAGTTGAATTTTTCATTCTTGATGTGTTAGAAGATCATGTGATAGAATGATAGGTCATTCCATCTATCTCAAACAAAAGGTTATAAAAGTTATCAAAAAAAATACATAAGTCCATCTATAGTGAGATTAATCATATATGGTTCCTAAAATGGACTTATACTTCATATATCATACTTCTTAATATAATAAAACTAGTTTATACTAAACAGGGACTTCCTGTAGGCCAGTGGTAGGCGATAAAGGCCAGTCGCACTTCGGTTGTGGGTTCGATTCCCACAGCCTTGTCCGATGCGATGGGCTATCACCCGTCCTGCAGGTTGTCCTTTTTCTAAAACTACATTACTATAAAATCCCATCAATAATATAAAAAAAAGTTCTGTCCTTAAACAATACTAACTTATGTACAACATAATTCATTCCAATCTTTAGGCTTATCTAAAATACTTCGGTCCAAGCTCATAGTATAAAGAAAATGATTACTTGAAATGTCATCAACCAAGCATCCGAATATCATCATTTATCCCCCATATATCTTGTTGGTCACATTCCAATCATGCGAATACCTTAATCATGTATTCTCTTGAAAATGAATACTCATTGAACCATAGTGAAAACATGAATGCAGTTGAAAGTTAACACTTTCCACATACCAAAATTCTCAAAATTCTATATACTCAAACCATGATATCACTTAGTCCTTATATCAATCATGAGCTCATGAATACTGTCAAACATTTCATTTTCTCCTTATCCCTTCATTATGCGCATATCATCTAAATTCAAAAAATATCTGAATAACCATTCATGGATATAGGTGTAAAGAACCATAAAATTCAAGGAAATTTTTTTTTCTTAATTTTCTTTGGGATTTTACAAGAACGCAGTTTCAGACGGCACTTAATTCCGAGGCCCGGTGAGCCCGGAATTTCTATCCGATGTTTAGCTCGGGTACATTCAGTGAACGAACGAGCGGGCTTTCCTATCTTTTGAACCGGTGCTCGGAATCAAATTCTGAGGGCACTGATGGAACCGTAACACCGGTAATTGCTTAGGAATGCTTAATCCGGAGTTGCGTTTAGACGAGAGAAGTTGATAAAAATTGTTGAAGTTAAAAATAAAAATTTAACAACAATTTTAATTTTTTTTACTCTAAGTGTATAATCCTTGAAATAGAAGTTGGGTAACTACCCAACCTCCCTTGGGAGGTTATGAGGGTGGTGGGGCCCACATGAACCCCACCCCTTCATATCCTCTAAACCCCCCTCAACTCCCATTTATTTTTTGATAACTTAAGATTATTAACTTATGGAATTAATGTGCTGAGTTAAATGTAAGTTTTTGAAATTCAAACTCTTGAATTTCAAAAGCCTTGTTGTGTTAATAAAATAAGTTGAGAACTTATTTTATTTGGGTTGGTGTTTAGTTGTTTGAGATCTTTTGGAGAAAAGGCTAAGGAAGTCTTGAGTTCTTCTTTCCCTTTGACGAAGAACGCGAAGAACGAACGATCTCCGACGTGGAGCGCCGAGCCCTCGGAGACCGTCTTCTGTGACACCGACCCGCGACGCGACGTCTTCTTCCACGACATTCTTCTTCCACGACGTCTCTTCCGTGACGGTTTTCTGCGACGAAATCTCCGTCAACATCTTCGAATCCTCGCTTCACGACACCGATGTTCGTCATCTCTTTTATCAAGTAGGGGTTAATTATTTATTTTCGTTCGTGAATTCTACTTTGTCCTCCTTCGTGAATTTATGACCAGTTGCTATCGATTAACGAGAGGGAGCCGGACCGCACAAACACGGCTGACCCTCCTCCATTATTGATTTTGTTTCTAATATGGTTGGAACGGAATGGTGTGGTGTCGTCGCACCACACGGGAATCATACGACAAGTAATGCGTGGCGCCGTCGCGCCGCGCCGTGAAGTTGAACAAGGACGCGATGCCATCGCGCCACGTTGAAGAAAACCAAAGACGCTGCGGCCGGAGAGGGGCCACGGCGGAGGGGCGCTGTGCCGTCGCACCGCGCCGGACGAACCAAGCTGCGGCTGGTTCCGGGCCACGGAGGAGCAGGGTGACCGGCGGCCGGTTCCGGGCCGCCGGTGTCAGCGATGGAGGAAGGACCGCCCGTCGCTGGTCCTTGTCGACTGAACCGGACGGCCGGTGCGGGCCGGCCGGACAAAGGAGAGCCGAGGGAATTAATTCCCCCGGCTGGCCAGATCAAACGGCCCCCATCAATGGGGGGGGGGGGTTTCACCAGGGGGGCAGGCCCCCCGCCCCCCTTGCCGAAACGGCGCGGCCACCGGCCGTGCTGGCCAGCGCGCTGTGCCTAGCCGGGCCGGGCCGGGCCGGGCCTACCCGGACGTGGGGCGGGTCGACCCGGTTTGGGCTGACCTGGGGGTCTCGGGCCGGGTCGGTCCGGGCCCGACACCCCCGTTTTCGGACCGTCTACGGCCTTTTGCCCATAACCTGGGCTACAGACCTCTGATCGACGCATAGTCAGTTGCGATGCAATCCTTGAATCGAGACAGTCGTTTTGGTATATCGCACTCGAGGTTTCAGATTACTTTAGGTTCGGCCGGGTTGGTTCGTACACGAAACCAACCGGGCCCTCGGAGCGGAAACACTCATATCTTGAGCTTCGGACATCCGATTGACGTGCCGTCGACCTCGTTGGTTTCCTCTAAGTGAGACGGATCTTTTGGCTTACTCCGCTTGAGGTTTGGATGTAGGTGGAGTACAGTCGGGTTGGTTTTTCCTTAAAAACCAACCGGGCCCCTGGGATGAAAAAGCCAATAACTCTCAGACTGGGCGTCCGATTGACGCACCGTCTGCGACGTTGAGTTCCTGTTGACGATACGGAACTTTTGGATACATCAACTCTGGACTATGTGTCAGTTGATGTATCACCCTCTCGGCTCATGGAGCGGACCCTCCCGAACGAGCTTGCTGTGTGCGGGAACCCTAGAGCTGGCTGCGACTGCTACTATGACTGCGACGACGACTGTGCAGAGATCCTCAGTGGATTCGACGACGATGACTACGGCACTCAGTGATCCTGTGTGGATCAGTGCTACCGATCCTGTGTGGGTCTGATCCTATGTGGGTCAGCTCTCAGCGGTTCTGTGTGAGCCAGCGCCTACAGATCCTGTGTGGGTCTGATCCTGTGTGGGTCATTGCGGGGGTTAGTACCTATCGATCCTTTGTGGGTCCGACGACTTAGATGGATCAGTGATCATCTCTATCGTCTTTCGAAGAAGTATACCTGTGTGAGATGAATTCTATTTTCTTTCCTGTGTGGATTGTGTTGTGATATCCTATGTGGATTACGTTTTGCTTTCCTGTATGGAATACGTATGCTTTCTTGTGTAGACTGGGTTGTACTTGGGCTCGGAGGTTGGAGCGTATTGGAATTAATGACTTAGGTATATGTATGGGCATATACCAAGGCAGTCTCAGATGTTACTTTTTGTTTGTAACAATTTAATGTGGTTTTTCCTTTGTGGATTTTGGGAGACCTTCGGGGGGTCTCGGGGTCCCTACTGAGCAGCTTATACTCACCCCTGCATGGGCTGTGCCGGCACTACGTTGTGTTGGTTGTAGACAACGGACAACGCTGATCGTGGTGGAGGCTTGCGGACCAGGAAGGTACCTGGAGGTGGACCACTGGGCGGGACTTACTCGGAGCGGTAGGCTAGACCCGAGGAGAAGTGGGGGGGTTTTCTGTACCCACCCTTCAGGTGGGATTCCCAGTGGATAGCTCGTCTTTGCGGATTTACCTTTCTGTTGTTGTTTTCCCTTTCGAGTTGTACTTTACTTTCAGTTTGGGTCTATATACTGGCCCACTTACTTTCCACACTTACATTTGTACTCTGTTTTTACTTAGTGTTTGCTTCTACTGCTTGCTTGCTCTGTGGTGTTTGTTTTCTTTACAAAGGCAATGCCTTCCCTATTTACCGGGATTTACGCCTTGGTGCTAGTCGCCAGCCCCGGGCCTAAGGAAGGCGGGCTTGGGGTAGTCACGACACGGGCCCTGAGGATGGGTCGTGACAAATTGGTATCAGAGGTGTTCGGTTCTACCGCAGAACTTGGGAATCTAATATTTTTCTATTTGAAGCAATAGTGTTTAGCATATTGGGTGTGGTTATCAGTCCAGGGAGTCCAGTGTTGGTGCGGCGGCCGACGTATCCGTACACCAGGACCCTGAATTCTGATTTCCAACTTAATGCACGAAAACATTGATTGCGTGTGTGTTTCAAGTTTTCTTTGTGATTACTTTGTATCAGCTCACCAGGTATACTTTTCTGACCGTGACGCACCTGTTTCCTTTTCAGGATGGCCCCACGACGGCAGCCAGCTAGGGTTCCGAGAGTTGAGAGTGACGATAGCCCACCGAGCGACGAGACCTCAGTGCATGGCCCTTTGTTATTAGTGGCACCGGCGGTAGCTCTACCCGCCGAGCCACCGATGCTTCCAGCACCAGCCGCTGACGATGCACGTCACATCAGTGCACTGCATGAGTTCCAGCGCTAGAGACCGCCCAGGTTCCGCTGGGAGATGGACCCCCAGGCAGCCAAGGACTGGCTGGAGGCAGTGGTACGAGTTTTTCGGTTAGTGAGGACACCATCAGACTTCATTGTGATCCTCGCAGCGAGCCTACTGCACGCAGCAGCGAGCTGATGGTGGAGCTTGATGCTCCAGGTGCACGATGAGGCATCTCTTCTCTAGACGGATTTTGAGAGCCTCTTCCACTCTGAGTTTGTCCCAACCACCCTCCGTGTGGTGCGCATTCAGGAGCTTCTTCAGCTGCGGTAGGGCAGCTTGACATTCACCCAGTACTCGACGAGATTTACCGATCTCTCACGCTACTCGACAGACATGGTACGGGACCCATTCTTCCGGGCCCGGACCTTTGAGCAGGGATTGAGACACAAGATCAGGGCATCGCTGATCTCCGTCAGCATTCCGACTCAGGCAGGAGTACTGGAGCAAGCCCTTTTGATTGAGAGATTCCTTGCTGAGACTTCTCCAGTGGTGAGACCTACCGCGGGGCGGCACGTAGTAGAGTCTTCCACAGTAGGCAGTCGACGGATGACTCAGGGGTCCAGGCAGACTAGACCCTCACGCAGAAGACCTCAGGACACTGGCTCAGCAGTGCGGGACACACAGCGCAGAGCCAATCTTTCGAGAGGCAGACAGTGCTACTCATGCGGCGGGCAGGGCCACATGGCTCGTGACTGCCCGACCCGCCATGCTGAGGAGCAGCAGATGATTGAAGGACCATTTAGGCAGAGGCAGAGGGTCGACCGTGGTGGTCCGCAGGGAGGAGGTGGACGAGGTAGAGGAGCTGGCTGAGCAGCATGTGGTGGGAGACGCTTTGAGGCTCTACCACCACCACCACTAGGAGGTCCACCCTGACCACAGGGAGCTGGCGGGAAGAGACATACACAACTCCAGGCAGCAGAGGCCTACAACCACGGCGTGCCTGAGATGATTCGAGGTACTATCTGTGTCTATTCCACCCTTGTTGCAGTACTTATAGACACAAGAGTGAGTCACTCTTTCATAGCCGCTGCCCTTGTTCGGAGCTCGAAGATTCCGACAGAGCCGTTCGCTCGATCCTTACAGCTAGAGACTCCTACGGGAGAAGACTCGATGATTACGCACTGGTGCCGGCAGTGTGAGCTTACTCTAGGAGGCGAGAGCTTCAGATGTGATCTTCTTGTAGCAGCGTAGAGGCCTTACGACGTCATCTTGGGCATGGATTGGTTGTCTACATTCTATGCACAGATTGACTATTTTAGGAGCAAGGTGCGTTGTGTACGCACCGACGGGAACAGGTTCACCTTCACTGGCGAGAAGGGAGGCTTCGTAGCACAGGATGGACTTTCGCAGAGGAGAGGAAAACCCATCACTAATCATTTGGCTAGCCTCATCCTAGGAGCAGTTGACGTGCGAAGTCCTGGTTTTCCTGCAGTGGTGGATCAGTATGCGGACGTTTTTCCCGATGACATTCCATGGCTACCTCCTTGCAGAGAGGTAGACTTTTATATTGACCTATACCTCGAGATAGCCCCGATATCGACTCCAGCATATCGGATGGCCCCCGCCAAGCTCCAAGAGCTGCGGGTACAGTTGGAGGACTTGTAGGGCAAGGGGTTCATCCGACCCAGTGTTTCACCCTGGGCTTCCCCGATATTGTTTGCCAAGAAGGAGGACGGGAGCTTGCGACTTTGTGTCGACTATCGTCGCCTGAACCAGGTGATAGTGAGGAACAAGTATCCGCTACCGAGGATTGATGACCTCTTTGATCAGCTCAAGGGAGCATGGTGGTTCTCGAAGATAGACCTCAGGTCAGGCTATCATCAGCTCAGAGTTCGAGACAAGGACGTGAAGAAGACGGCCTTCAGATGTCGGTATGGCCACTATGAGTTCTTGGTTATGCCATTCGGCGTAACCAATGATCCAGTAGTGTTTATGGCCCTCATGAACAGGATCTTTCAGTCATACCTCGATTGATTTGTCGTGGTCTTCATCGATGACATTTTGATTTACTCGATGACTGAGGAGGAGCACGCCTACCACTTACAGGTTGTACTAGACACACTCCGAGATCACCAGCTTTATGGTAAGCTCTAGAAGTGCCAATTCTGGATACGTGAGGTCCACTTCTTGGGACACGTCATCTCTGAGGCGGGAGTTGTAGTGGATCCTGCAAATATCGAGGCAGTGCTAGCTTGGGAGCCACCCAGGAGTGTGACGAAAGTGTGGAGTTTCTTAGGACTAGCCGGATACTACCTGAGATTCGTGCCAGAATTCACCAGAGTTGCGGCACCACTCTCAGCTTTGACGAAGAATGGGAAACCCTTTGTGTGGTCAGACAGATGTCAGCAGAGCTTCCAGAAGCTGAGACAGAGATTGACTAGCGCACCTATCTTGAGGTTGCTTGAGGAGGGAGTAGGGTACGTAGTCTACTGCGATGCCTCAGGGACCGGACTCGGATGTGTCCTGATGCAGTATCGGGCAGTGATCGCCTATGGATCACGTCAATTGAGGCCGCATGAGCAGAACTACGCTACCCATGACCTAGAGTTAGCAGCGGTGGTCTTCGCTCTAAAGACATGGCGACACTATCTGATGGGCGAGTGCTTTACAGTCTTTTCTGACCATCAGAGTCTCAGATACATCTTCTCTCAGAAGGATCTGAATCTGAGACAGCGGTGATGGCTCGAGTTCCACCAGGACTATGACTTTGAGATATTCTATACTCCTGGAAAGAGGAACGTGGTAGACGATGCCCTCAGCAGGAGGATGGGCATTCAGCAACTTGAGGAGGTGACAAAGAAGCTAGCCTCTTTGTAGATATCCTTCATGGATAGAGATGGATCAGACTTCCATCAGTCTCTCATAGTCACTCCTCCACTACAGAAGCGGGTCAGAGAGGCACAACGTGGGGACACTGACTGTGAGACGCGGCGTGCAAAGATATCCTCGGGACAGGCACCTGATGGTTTCTCCTTTGGAGCAGAGCACGACATCCTTTTCAGAGGATGTACCTTGGTACCAGTCGCTTTACGAGAGGAGGTTCTGAGAGAGTTTCACACTTCTCCTTTGGAGGTACATCCTGGAGTGGCGAAGATGTACTAGGACCTCAGATGACAGCACTGGTGGCCAGGCATGAAGAAGGCTATGGCAGAGTTCATTTCATGATGCCTCACCTGCCAGTATGTGAAGGCTGAGCACCAGGTACCAGCAGCCTTGGTACATCCCTTGGAGGTCCTGGAGTGGAAGTGGGATGGGATATGTATGGACTTCGTGACTGGACTTCCACTCACTTCCAGAGGTCACGACTCCATTTGGGTGATTGTCGACCGACTAACCATGTCGGCTCACTTCTTACCCATCAGAGAGCAGGGCTCAGTGGAGAGCTAGGGACGACATTACGTTCAGAAGATTGTGCGGCTTCACGGTGTGCCATAATCTATCGTCTCCGATCGAGATGCTCTCTTTACTTACCGGCTTTGGAAGGGGTTGCAGGAGGCGTTCGGGACACAGCTACGTCTGAGCACAACCTTTCACCCTCAGACGGATGGTCAGACGGAGAGGACCATTCAGACTCTCGAGGACATGCTCCGTGCATGTGTCCTCAACTTTGGTCGCAGCTGGGAGGACCACCTACCCGTGGTGGAGTTCGCGTACAACAACAGCTACCACTCCACCATCGGGATGGCACCATACGAGGCATTGTACGACCAACCTTGTAGATCTCCTTTGTGCTGGACAGACCCTGGGGAGTCAGCACTTTTGGGACCGGAGATGGTTCAGGCCACGACAGAGAAGGCCCAGGTCCTCCAGGAGCAGATGAGGACAGCTCAGAGCCGGCAGAAGTCATATGATGATAGGAGGTGGAGGCCACTATAGTTCGAGGATGGAAACCACGTCTTCTTGCTTGTCTCACCATGACGTGGAATACGAAGATTTGGACGAGGCAGCAAGTTGTCTCCATGCTTCATCGGACCATTCCAGGTCCTCATCAGGATTGGTGAGGTGGCTTATTGTCTGGCTCTACCACCTCAGTTGCACCGGGTGCACGGCGTCTTCCACGTATCTCAGCTGAGGAGATACGTGGACGACCCGACGCATATCATTGACCATGGGGAGCTCGACGTTGATGATGGGGATACTTTTGAGGAGGTCCCAGTGGAGATCGAAGATCGACAGGAGCGAGTCCTACGTGGACGGTCAATTCCTCTAGTGCGCATCAGATGGCAGCACGAGAACCTCCAGGAGAGCACTTGGGTTAGGGAGGCTCAGATGCGTGCTCAGTACCCACATTTGTTTCCCCAGTTTTTGATATATCTTTACGGGGACGTAAAGCCCTGAGGTGGGAGTAATGTAAAGACCCATAAAATTCAAGGATTTTTTTTCTTAATTTTCTTTGGGATTTTACAAGAACGCAGTTTCAGATGGCACTTGATTCTGAGGCCCGGTGTGCCCGGAATTTCTATCCGAAGTTTAGCTCGGGTACGTTCAGTGAACGAACGAGCAGTTTTTCCTATCTTTTAAACCGGTGCTCGGAATCGAATTCCGAGGGCACCAATGGAACCGTAGTGCCAGTAATTACTTAGGAACGCTTATTCCGGAGTTGCGTTTACACGAGAGAAGTTGGTAAAAATTGTTGAAGTTAAAATTAAAAATCTAACAACAATTTTTATTTTTTTTACTCTAAGTGTATAATCCTTGGAATAGAAGTTGGGTAACTACCCAACCTCCCTTGGGAGATTATGAGGGTGGTGGGGCCCACACGAACCCCACCCCTTCATATCCTCTAAATCCCCCTTAACTCCCATTTATTTTTTGATAACTTAAGATTATTAACTTATGGAATTAATGTGGTGAGTAAAATGTAAGTTTTTGAAATTCAAACTCTTGAATTTAAAAAGCCTTGTTGTGTTAATAAAATAAGTTGAGAACTTATTTTATTTAGGTTGGTGTTTAGTTGTTCGAGAGCTTTTGGAGAAAAGGCTAAGGAATTCTTGAGTTCTTCTTTCCCTTTGATGAAGAACGTGAAGAACGAACGATCTCTGACGTGGAGCGCTGAGCCCTCGGAGATCATCTTCCGCGACACCGACCCGCGATGCGACGTCTTCTTCCAAGATGTTCTTCTTCCGCGATGTCTCTTCCGCGATGGTTTTCCACGACGAAATATCCGTCAACGTCTTCGAATCCTCGCTTCGCGATGCCGATGTTCGTCATCTCTTTTATCAAGTAGAGGTTAATTATTTATTTTTGTTCGTGAATTCTACTTTGTCGTCCTCCATTAATTTACGACCAGTTGCTATCGATTAACGAGAGGGGGCCAGACCGCAAAAACACGGCCGACCCTCCTCTATTATTGATTTTGTTTCTAATATGGTTGGAACGGAATGGCGTGGTGTCGTCGCACCATGTGGGAATCGTATGGCAAGTAATGCGCGGCGCCGTCGCACCGCGCTGTGAAGTTGAACAAGGACGCGACGCCGTCACGCCACGCCGAAGAAAACTGAAGACGCCGGGGGCCGGAGTGGGGCCGCGGCTGAGGGGCATGGTGCCGTCTCACCGCGATAGATGAACCAAGCTGCGGCTGGTTCCGGGCCGTGGCGGAGCAGGGTGACCGGCGACTAGTTCCGGGCCCCCGGTGTCGGCGATGGAGGAAGGACCAGCCGTCGCCGGTCCTTGTCGGTAGAACCGGCTGGCCGGTGTAGGCCGGCCAGACAAAGGAGAGTCAGGGGAATTAATTCCTCTGGCTGGCCAGATCAAATGGCCCCCATCAATGGGGGGGGGGGGGTTTCACCAGGGGGGTAGGCGCCCCCCCTTGCCGAAACGGCTCGGCCACTAGCCGAGCTGGCCAGCGTGCTGGGCGCGTTGTGCCCAGCCAGGCCATGCCGACCGGGCTGGACCGGGCCGACCCGGACCCGGGGCGGGTTGACCCGGTTCGGGCCGACCGGGGGGTCTTGGGCCGGGTCGGTCCTGGCCCGAAATCCCCATTTTCGGACCGTCTACGGTCTTTTTCCCATAACCTGGGCTACGGACCTCCGATCGATGCACCGTCAGTTGCGATGTGATCCTTGAATTGATACAGTCATTTTGGTAAATCGCACTCAAGGTTTCAGATTACTTTGAGTTTGGCCGGGTTGGTTCGTACACGAAACCAACCGGGCCCTCAGAGCAGAAACGCTCATATCTTGAGCTTCGAACGTCCGATTGACGTGACGTCGACCTTGTTGGTTTACTCTAAGTGAGACGGATCTTTTGGCTTACTCCAACCGAGTTTGGACGCAGGTGGAGTACAGTCGGATTGGTTTTGCCTTAAAAACCAACCGGGCCCCTCGGACGAAAACGCCAATAACTCTCAGACCGGGCGTCCGATTGACGCGTCGTCTGTGATGTTGAGTTCCTGTTGACGATATGGAACTTTTGGATACATCAAATCTGGACTATGTTTCAGTTGATGTATCAGCCTCTCGGCTCATGGAGCGGACCCTCCCGAACGATCTTACTGTGTGCGGGAACCCTAGAGCTGGCTGCGACTGCTACTGTGACTACGACGATGACTATGCAGAGATCCTCAGTGGATTCGACGACGACGACTATAACACTCAGTGATCCTGTGTGGATCAGTGCTACTGATCCTGTGTGGGTCTGATCTTGTGTGGGTCAGCGCTCAGCGGTTCTGTGTGAGCCAGCACCTACAGATCCTGTGTGGGTCCGATCCTGTGTGGGTCATTGTGGGGGTTAGTATCTATCGATCCTTTGTGGGTCTGGCGACTTAGATGGATTAGTGATCATCTCTATCGTCTTTTGAAGAAGTATACCTATGTGAGCTGAATCTTGTTTGCTTTCCTGTGTGGATTGTGTTGTGATATCCTGTGTGGATTATGTTTTGATTTCCTATGTGGAATACATATGCTTTCCTGTGTGGACTGGGTTGTACTTGGGCTCAGAGGTTGGAGCATATTGGAATTAATGACTTAGGTATATGTATGGGAATATACCAAGGCAGTCTCGGATGTTACTTTGTGTTTGTTACATTTCATTGTGGTTTATCCTTTGTGATTTTTGGGAGACCTTCAGGGGGTCTTGGGGTCCCTAATGAGTAGCTTATACTCACCCTTGCATGGGCTATGCCCGCACTACTTTGTGTTGGTTGCAGACGACGGACATCGCTGATCGTGGTGGAGGCTTGCGGAGCAGGATGGTACCTGGAGGTGGACCACTGGGCGGGATGTACTCAGAGCGGTAGGCTGGACCCGAGGAGCAGTGGAGGCTTTTCTATACCCACCCTTCAGGTGGGATTCCTAGTGGATAGCTTGTCGTTGCGGCTTTACCTTTCAGTTGCTATTTTCCCTTTCCAGTTGTACTTTACTTTCAGTTTGGGTTTGTATACTGGCCCACTTACTTTCCGCACTTACAGTTGTACTCTGTTTTTACTTAGTGTTTACTTCTACTGCTTGCTTGCTCAGTGGTGTTTGTTTTCTTTACAAAGGAAATGCCTTCCCTTTTTACCGGAATTTACGCCTTGGTGCTATTCGCCAGCCCCTGGCCTAAGGAAGGCGGGCTTGGGGTAGTCACGGCACGGGCCCCGAGGACGGGTCATGAAAACTGGTACCATTAATCATACACTTTCAAAACTCAAGGAAAGACAATAGTGTAACAATCCTTATATGTCTCTTTATTCCATAGTACAATGATATAACTTATACAACATTACACTTGATAAACATGTAATCATCCCACTACCTTCTTAAACTATTGACCGAGCTTCAACAATTCTTTTATCTCACATATCATTTGTAGCCTCTTCATCATCATCAGCATAAATACTACCCATACGACCGTACTGATTCTCTTCATGAGACTTTCCCTTAGGGCATTGGTTTGCATAATGCGCGTACATTCCACATTTAAAACATTTAACCATTGTTGATGTCATAGCAATACCATTATCCTCATCCATGGTGTTAAGTGAACCTTTTCCTTTGCACTTACTAGCTTTGTGTCCTTCTTTTCCACACCCAAAGCATCTTCCAGTTCCTTTGAAACAATCTCCCTGATGCCTCTTCCCACATTATTTACATGAGGGAATTTGAACATTCTTTCCTCTATTATCATCATGAAACTCCATCTTTCTCTTATTATCTGAGTCGGGAAACTTACCAAAGTTGAGATTATTGATCATATTATGAGATTGATGATTAGGAATAATAATGATGTTTGGACTTCCAAATCCTGTTTCATTTGGTTTCTCATGAAGAATATCATTCCACTGTCCGTCATATCCTCCATTATCATGAATCTTCCTATTTCCAGCCATTTTCTAAAACCCAAAAAGAATAGTGTGAGAGGAAAAAATCAAGCTAGGGAAAACAACATAGTAAAGGGGGAGCACCCTCAATATCTAACATCTTAGGTTAAATTCTAAGATCGTTACTGTAATTCTAGGACTATATCCTATACGTATACTTATCCTTAGGTACATCCCTAGACATACCTTAGAAATATCTCTAGGGATCTCACTGACGTTTTCTCATCCTAGTTTCCAATGGTTGACTAAACCTTTCCTCTGATACCAACTGTAGAGACCTGAAGCCTGATGTACATGAACATTACATTACTTTTTCGAAGTACTTAATACATAACAAAAAAAAAACACACAAGGACCGTAATAGTTTAGTGTCTTTGGAAACTTGGAACATAATCTTTTAATCGTGGTGAATGATCTTCAACATCTCCCATACAGATCTTTCCTTTTTTTTTCTTACCTAAAACCTTTTTTTATATCCTGGGGAAAAGAAAACATAAAAACGGTGAGCTCAAATGCTCAGTAAGGGTAATCACGGATAAAATAAAACACACCATATACATTTGAACCAAAAAACATTAACATAATGTTTAAACATCAAAAGCTTAAAAAATGACATAAAATATGGAAGTACGTAAGGAATAGATCATAAAAAACATTAAGAATGATAAAATAGCATGAGAATAAAACATGTAATTATGGAAACCATTAAGAACAAGAAATGATTTCTATAGTATCCAAGGCATTGCTGCCAAGACCATCTTAGTGGACAAAGTCCCTTTCTGAATCGAGTTCACTCCCCATTCCAGTCCTGTATTACTGAACCGGTTTAACTTGCCGTTCCAGCCATGTCTATCTCATGAGATATAAATCTTTACCCAATGCATTGGAGGGAGATATAGGTCCCACCCATCTCATAATGAAATCATTCTTACTTGTGCCACAAAATAAACATACATCATTCAAAATAACCCAACGAATAAAATGGGTTTCATAAACACCATCCCATCATCACATAATCCATATAAAAGAAATGGATATTGCTTCATAATAAGAGAAGTGAAACCATGTAAATCATAGAGACATTATACTTGAAGCATACACATATGAAATAATGTCATCTTAGATGAAAAATGGTTTTGATAAAACACTTGAAATGAATTTTTGAGGAAAATATCCCTTTTTCTTTAAAATAATTTTTTTTTTCACAAAATGTCATTTAATTTTAAAAGAAAAGGATTTTGTTGAAAATAGTCATGAAATATTTTAGAGGAATATTCATGAAAACAAGGCTTTATAAAACTGTAAAAATCCGTTCGTTCCGTATAAGTTAAAAAAAACATTCTTTTCGTACTTTTACCAGAAAAGTCAAAAAGTACCTCGTAACATAAACAAAAGAAATATTCCTTACATAACATGTAGTATAAGTCAAAAATGGATAAAAATGACTTTAAACATACATGAAAAAACTTTTATAAAACATGGACATGGATGATTGAAATAACCCCAGTAAATACTTACGAATAAGAAATCTCAGATAAAAATGAGATTTGCAAAATTATCCCTTATATTAGGTCCGATATGCTTCGTACGTATCTGAAACTCCTGTATAATGATTAAAATAATGTTATTTACTTATTACAGAATCATATTAACTATTATGATATCATATATGGTTCACTTATGACTTTATATTACCCGTTCTTTTGTAAATTCCATGTTAAAGAGCGTTTTGGGTAAAATCGTTTCATTTGTCGTCTGTGTTTTGACTTATAATTATTCATATGATTACTTAGATCATGATTAATTACATCCATAATGTAAAACATGATTTATATATAATATATATTCAGAATATACATATATATAATAGATCGATAAATGGAAAGAAATACACCGTTCATGGAGACGGTAGGCCGTACGTACGCATGAACGTTGTTTTCGTTTCCTCATTGAATTGAAAGGAATTAATTGGATGACATACATATATATATATATATATATATATATATATATCCATTATCATTATTATGTCATATATTTCATTATTACTTATTATATATACTTTATAATCATTTATGAATGGTTAATCATTGAGAATGAATCTCATCGCGTCGTGGAGACAGTATTCCGTACGTATGCACGAGCGATGATATCGTTCCCATGATCTTGGAATTTTATTGGAGTGTATGTATACTATTACAGAATCAATATAAAATTAAAATAATCATATATAGTTATTATTTACACCATTATACCCATCCAAGTAAGGTGTTGGTGGAAAATAGATTACACCACGGCGTGGAGACGGTATTTCGTATGTACGCACGCGCGGTGCTTTCATTTTCTGTAGGTTGGATAGATGGTGAAATAGGGTTGTTTCATAATTATAATAACATAAAAGTATATGAGTGATATTTATGTTATTACTTCATAATGAAACTACCTAAGATGAACAAGTGGAAGAAGAAATAAAGGTGAAAGAATCGGTAACGGGCATTACCTCTTCTTTGAAGCGCCTCTTTGAGACCTCCTCTTAAGGCACTAAAATTGGTCTTTGAAGAATACTAGGACCTCTAGGATGTTTCTAGTGAATTGGAGAAGATAATTGGTCAGGTGTTGGCCAAGCTTGAAGGCTCAAAGTGGTGTGTGGAAGAGAGGGAGGAGGTGCCCTTTTATAAGGGAGGAGAGGGGCACCTTTGGAATTCTTAAAAATATTAATTTATAATAAATCTAAACCCACTTAAAAACCTCCAAAAATGACTCATATTCTAAGATTATATGAGATAGGGTTTTAATCTCATCAAAAAATAAAATTTAGACATGTTTTGATCTTATTTTAAGCCTTATCATTTTGATTTATCCTTATTTAATCTATTTAAGTTTATTTGTGGTAATAAAATTCTAAATTTTAAATTATAACAAATAATTACTTATTTGTTGTGAATTTTCCATAATTGTTTACTTTATAACATTATTGACCATATAAATTTAAATTTATAATTTTTAAATATTTTTGTGATTTTTAAACAATTTTATAATATGTTATTTTTATAAAATAACAATAGTGTCAATTTTGACACTATTCATTTTTTTGAATTTAAATAAACTATATACAGAAGATATGTTCGAACTAAAAGCTTTAATAGATTCATAAATGGTAATACGTATCTATAAAATTATCGTATCACATTAAATAGTTCATATAATATTTATTTTATTATTTTTAAAATCAATTATTTGGTTTATCTCTTAATAAAATAATTACTACAACATTTTTTTATAATTATTTAATATACTTATTTGTTGCATAAAAATTAAAAATAAAATCCTATGATGAATATAAATCTATTACCTTTCACAATAATACTCTTAATCGAATTTATCATATTTAAATCAGAATATGTAAATTGTTATATTTATTAAATTATGAAGGTGACAACTTTTACATCATTTGAAATAAAATAATATAAGTGTCATAATTGCTTGTATAAGACTCCAAATGGTCAAATATTCGACCATTGGATGATTATAGTTTAAATTTACATGACAAATAATTTTTGGTCAGGGTTTTGTGCCTTTTATGGTCACTATTAGCTTAATAAAAACTATAATCTTGATTTTTCACTAGATAAATAATTTTTGCATCACTATTGTGTCACAATTAATGATAATTATTTAATCCCAAAAAATTCTAAATAAATTCTCATGATGTAGATAAATTTGTTAGATTTTTTTAGACTATTAATTTTAGAAGTTTCATGAAGTTTATCACTAACTTAAAATTATTATACTTATAGTATTTAAGAGAGTGACATGTTGTCACTTTCTTTGGTTTTAATAATAATTAAATTATTTTCAAGGAACAAAGTCCATTAAATGAATATAATCTGACCCTTAGGTGATATGGGTCGACTTTTAGTCATCCAATAGGATTTTTCCAAGTGTTCGGGTAATTTTATAATCTTATATTTACCCATAATTACCCGATTTACCTTTAACTATGGTAAATAAAATTTACCGTAGTTACTATTCACAATGCCCAAAAATAAAAAGTAGCTTATTAAAATAATTTGGACCCACAAATTCCAAATATGGAATCCATTTTTCCAAATTCAATACACAAAAGTTGCAGAAATTAAATTAAAATTAATCCCATTGTCGAAAGAAAACAGGTTTTTCTTTAAAGCATTGCAAAAGATTGAATTGATTTAACCTACGAATTCAAGGTAAAATCAATGATAATGACATAAATTATATTAAATGGTAATAATATATTCTATTTATAATTTAAAACCATTAAATATTATAATTTAACCATATAAGATATTACGATGAAAAATTTTGTTTTTAATTTAAATATAGCGTGTTTTTACTATTCATTAAAATATGAAAGTTATCAGAATAAAATGAAAAATTTATCCAAAGTAAATTTTTATTTCTTGATTCAAAATAATAATTTTATTTTTTCAAATGGAACTTATAAACATTTAAAAAACTAGATTTAAAGTGGGTGCGCCATCAAAAGGTGGGAAAACTGTATTTTTTGAAAAATACTTATTTTACCCGAAATTTTTTTTTTGTTCTTATACCATGTTCTAGAAAATTTGTAAGATGAATAATAATGTTATAAAATTCAAAATTTAGTAAATACTATTCATAACGGCTAGTTCATAACAATATTATAATAATATATTGTTTTTTAGTAAAACTCGGTATTGTGTACAACACACGCTATCAGGGAAGGTCACGATTGTGTGTAATGCAAGCCAAGTCAGGGTTATATGTAGTGCAAGACTCCTTTTTTGTTGCGTATAATAGAATCCAACCATATTTTATTTATAAATTGAATATATATATATATACACTCAATGTTGCGTAGAATAACTTCTATCAAACGAACTTGAAATTGTGTGTAACACGAGGCAAGAATAGTGTTGCGTATACTGCAAGCTAATACGGTGTTGCGTATAGCACAAGATAATCTTGGTGTATCGTACAACAAAAGATATAAATGAAATTAAAAAGAATGTGTCTTATAAAATCTCGGGTTGTTACATAGTGTGTTATGGATACTAGGCCCATTCCCATCACCTCCCTCTATTCACACGTGGGATTTAAATTTCTTGAGGCTATTCCCATTACCTTTCATATACAATTACCAAGTATAGAAATAAATTGGTCTATTTCATAATGGGTAACCACTTATAATCCCTTCAATTTTCCCATTAAGTCCCATCTCATGCCGTATACAAACATCTCATGAGCCAAACCATCTTCAGGTTCCTTGAAACTACTCTAGAAATTAAACACCCATTGAGACGTTTCCTATAAGAATTCCAAAAAACCCAATTCACACATGGAATACTGACTTCATCACTAAAAGGCTCAACACTATTCTTTCTCACAATACCAAACTCACTCGGTCAACCTTATAAAATTTGGAACCCAACCCTAGGAACACACATAAAATACAAATAAAAGCATATATATAATTTAGTATTAGAAGGGCCACCTACCTTAAAATTTTAGTTACTATAATCATACCAAGATCTCCCTCACCATCCATTCATGAACAAAATTCACCATGATCCTAATCCCCTATGTTAAGACACAAATAATTTAAAATTAATTACAAGTAGTTATTAAATTTAATTCAAGGGGGAATAATTATTGAATTTTAACTGAGTGGCCACTCCTAGATGAAACATAGAGTAATGTTACACTATCAAATAATTATGTGTTCCTAGAACACCTATGAAAAATTCATCTATGAATAATCACATTGGAATTATACCTATAATTTGACGCATAATAATTCATTAATTGCAAAGGAATTCAATAAAACCCATAGACAAAATCACCCGGAGATGTACCTATAAAAAAGGTAAAAAAAAATGGGATATAACCCCTCTTTTAGTGTACTCAATACAAAAAAACATAAAACCCCAACATATCAGTTGAATTTCACCATGTATTAATGAAATCCATCATAAAAACTAGCCTAGAAGATTGAAAATAATCGATGTAAAAATGGAGGAAAAGTACAAAAAAGAGGATAGAATACCCAAATTTAATGTGAAGAAGAAATACTAATCTATCCTAGACCCATGTAAGTAAAGGGGGATAAATATCATATAGGGGGAATCTAGCTTTTCTAGTTCTTCTAGATAAATGAGGATACCACTATTTTAGGGTCAAATATGGGGTTTGGAAAAGACTCATTTACCCCTCATAAAAAAATCCATCTAGAAATACCAAGTACGCAGTCAACCAACACCATGTACCTAGTGCTCCCCTAACCACCTAGTGTACTCCCCAGCTGGTCGGTGGGACTCTTTGTCTTACAAAGCAACTTTTGAGTCCCCCGGGTACTAAGTGGCGCTAAACAGGGTAACCAATGTGAAGTGTAAAAATTATTTAGTTCACCACACAAAATTTCCTTTACATAAAACCTTGAGACACCTAAAACCCCCCAACAAACACCCAAAAAAATATCCAAAAACACTCTATTTGGATGTTCAAACTCTCAGAATTTTTATGCGAGTCCTCAATACTAAAATTACAATACAATCTGTTCAAAATTCAAATTTTCTCTGAATTTCACAACATTCAATGATGAGGTCCATTACAGCGTTTGATGGGGTATATCCATATATAATATACAAAACCGAATAGTCATATATATTCAAGTGAACGATCAAGAGAATGATTAAATCAAAGGATATGGAAGTGAATATGATATCTAATTTATATTATATGAAGCAAATTTCCTTTTTCATAGTTAAAGTTCATATTAGGGTATATAAATTTACAATATATAACTTTGAGAAAGTTGTAAATCTTTTAGAACATGTGTAAGAATATATTATGTAGAATATAATAAAAAGTAATAGACATTAAATATTATAATAAAAACATGGCAATAATGTGATTTTAATATATTTAATTTTAGGGCATTCATTAACCCAATACATCTGATCATTGATTAATACCCTTTTAAAACCTTTAAACAATTTATAATCTTATAAAATTTGAATTCATATTTCACATAAAATGTGAAAGTCACTAGAGGAAGAAAATTATATATTCTATCCTTTACTTGCACAAACTTTTCCCTTATCCCTATATCAATCATATAAAACCAATATTTGATTTCATGTTTTTATTTTATAGGGTTTATCTAGTAACATGTTAATGAAACTTTCATTTATATTTTTTCCCTATATATATGTTATAAAGAAAATGTATTATATAAAAAAAATTAAAATACAGTAATTTAATAAAAAATGATCTTTTTTACCATCCCATTTTTATAGGGATTTTTTATTTTTTTTATAAAAATAGTCACAATATATTTCACTTTATCAAACTATTTATCACCAATTAGTAAAGATGGTTGTGTACCTTCTTACGAATTCCATTAAAATGATGTTTTCTAGGATTGGTTTTTATTTCATTATAGTAAAGAATTAATGATGTCATAGAAACACTTTCTTCATATAATGTTTTAACCAAACTTAATGTGTACCTCAATTACAAATGGGAAACCCTAACATTACTTTTTATGTGCTTGCATCGTATCATTAATTCCACAATGGATTATTAGATAATAAATTTATAGTTAAGTCCAACTGACACTATTGTGAAGGTTCACATGATAGTATAAATACAGGGCTGAACCCATAAAGAGGTATCAATAACCAATGTGACCTAGGTATTAGAATCTAGATTGCATTATACAAGTAGATTTAGTGAAGTTTTATTTTAATTAAACAAATCGATTAGCTTTTAGTTGATTAAATGAGGGTTTGATATTAATTCCAAGAATCCTATCCAAAGGATATAACTTAATCTAGTATGGGAAGGTCTTACGACATAGGCCACGAAACTGTTAAAGAATCACCAAATGGTTTTGTT
This sequence comes from Viscum album, assembly GCA_963277665.1. Classification (NCBI taxonomy): domain Eukaryota; kingdom Viridiplantae; phylum Streptophyta; class Magnoliopsida; order Santalales; family Viscaceae; genus Viscum; species Viscum album. Next base: position 390,701,791 of record OY728147.1, on the reverse strand, counting down.
CAAAATAATTGTATCTACCTAGATTGGAAACCAATATTCAGTCGAGCGGTGGTCATCAAACTAGGTTCACTAAGTGAAACCTCAAAGTTAGAAAATGAATAAAATTTATTGGTCCAAACATAATTTATTTTAATTAGGCCACGGTCATAATTTTTCAATCCCATAGATAAGTATCATATAGAGGTATAAAATAAGATTGTATTTTTAACCTAATTCCTTGAAAATTATAAACAAGGTTTTGATTTAAAAATTCATTGAAGAGATGCTACCCCTACATTAAATCCATATCCCAAACAGATTATCCACCCATGGTAATTTTAGGATTAAACATGTGAAGAAGTAATGAATATGATGTAGACATAATTAAAAAAGAAATATTTAAATATATATATTTGCAACTGATATTCTTACTTGAAATTAGAATAAAAAGAGTGAAAAAAATTTTATTGTAAGAAAAATGGATTTAAACAAAAATGATTGAAGGAAACTTCTTGGTTCAAAATCACTGTAACAAAATTAAGGAAAAATTAAAGAAAAACTAGAAAGAATGAGTGCATACATATCATCCCATGAAAGTTATAGGATACTATAATTTAAATAGGTCGGAAAAACTTATGCTGTAAATGGATTTTAAATCATGAGTCCACATAGGTTTCTTTTTATCTTAGCATTTTAACTTTGTGAATCTAGATTTTATGTCATCAAAATGGAATTGTGGGTGTTTAGTAATTTTTATCTCACATGATTAATGACATGAATTTCATTTGTGTGATCCTTAGGGGACCATATAAAGATTGACTAGAGGGAGATACTAACCCATTAAAATCATGATTGTCTTTCACATCATATGTTTTATTCATCCCTGAAATTTCAGGATTATAATAGGTTTATGACTCCAGTATTCAAATTAATATATTTATTCTTATGATATATATGAATAGAAATCATGAATCAGTAATCAAAACATGAAATGTATATAATTTTAAAAATTCTACAGTATAAACTCCTTCAGATAATGACATCAAAATCACTAAAAAAATCATTGATATATTACAATATCATACTATAAATATTATATAAAACCTAAAAGATCAAATCCAAAATTTATATACGAATTAAGAATATAATATCACCTAAACTTGAATAATTTCTTGTCCTGAAAAAATTAGCATTTCAACAAAAATCTCAAAGGAATTTTTTTTAACAATTAACAAGCATTACAACCAGTTAAACGAGTCCAAGAGTTAAAAAAAGTATATATCCCCCAAAATCATTCCTATATATAAAATCAGTCATTCATAGTAGTAATTATATTTATTAAAATCCCTATTTACTTTAATTTAAATTTATAAACTATTGCATTGATGTCCATGCCCATGTTGTGATTTACCTCACTATGAATCTTCCCCGTCACTCAAGGTAGAACAAAACTAGATTTATGCTCATACCCTAGAAAAATACAGCTAACCATATTTCTGCATTGAATATTACATCTTACCTCCATAAATATTAATAACAAAATCTATCATGAAGACTTAACATAATGGATCAAATGACTTAGAGGATGAGGGTAGGTGGGTAAATGATAAAAACATCAGGCTCAAAATGAGGGTAAACAATAAATTACCATGGATTATAATCTTAAATAGTGTAATGTAGAAACTCCTATAAAAATTAATGTCTCAACACTCCCAGAATTTCAAATTAGGTCCATGAATATGTCATGAAAAAATAATGATTGTACCATATTTATTTTTTTTATCTTTTTTTAGATGTCATGTTTAAGAATGATTTCATATCCACTACCCAACCACATATGATCTTTAATGAGAATAATTGGTCTAGGAATGGTTATTTTCACCCACATAATATATAAACTGGATTTGTTTTTATATCTTTATAAAGGAGATGAGGTAACCAGAAAATTACATCATATGCAATCATGAACCATGTCCCATAGGTTTGGTGAAAGTACCACCAAACATCTTATCAACAGAAACCATCATGTTTCCAATCATAGTGACTATTCCCCTAACCCCATTCATGTAAAAATCATGAAATAAACCAAAGAGTTGTGTATAGATGGATAAAATAGGCTTGAAACATAGCTCAATACTAACAAGATCATCCATGGAAACTAATAAATAAGTGGGGAATATATATAGTATGGTATTAGGGAAAAGGGATTAAAAATAAAAATGACTCAATTATTTTAGTATAGTATTTGTTCATTCACAACTGAAATAAGATACCAATGAAATTTTTGAATGGTTTACATGTCTAAATTGATTCTCAAGAAATATACTCAGAAAAAATTAGAAAAATATGGTCCATAATTCTATTGTTAAGGATAATAAAAATAAAAAGGGAAATAAATAAAGACATTGTTACAAGTAATAAGTCAATCTATAAAAAATATCAGGCATTCACAATTAAATTTTTTTTAACCCATAAATAATACTAAATTTAATTTTTTAAAATAATTTTCACCTAAACTTTCTATTTTATTTACATGGGTGCAATGAGGTTTCAAGTTATAGTACACTTCTAAAAAAAATCTCTCCTATAATAATGGGAACATGCAACAATCTAATTAAAAATGTAATAAAGATCAAGAAAATTCACCCCACATTAAATATTAATCAGTTTATACACTATTTTTTGAAAATGAGGCATGATATATGGAAATGAGAAGAGACATAATTTTATTGAAAGACTAAAAAAGGTGAATAAAATCAAGATATCCTGAAAATGAATGTAATTACACAGAGGTATTTATTGTAAGATGGTGTGAATGCATACCACTTAGAGAAATTATAGAAGGAAAAAACTTGTACTAGAAAATTTATGAGTCCATAATATATAGAAAAACTAAAAATAGTAATTGAGGTAGGAGCGTACAAGAGTCCCAAAAAATGTAAAATAATAAGTGTTGGAATTCAGGGGAGTACTATGAAATGTCCTAATGAACAACCATGAACAAAACTACCAGAAAACAAAAAGTCCTAACTAAGACTCAAAATACTACAAAATGAGTTGCCTCCTAAAATGTGCTTATGGTGACATCATCAATCGAGAAAATGGAAAATTATGAGTTTGAACAGTCCTTCAGATCAACACTCCACAACCTCTTATTGGAATTGGAGGAAGTGTCTTCTAACTCTAAGGATCACTTCGGAGGATTCACTACCTAAAAAATGGTCGAACCAAACCACTCATTCGAAAAATGTATTATCCATATATGTCACAGATGGATATACTAGGGTATTCTATTAATTTTACAAGCATAAGGAAATAACTCATGAGGGAAGAAAATTGGGATTTAATGAATTGAATCATAAGTGATAGAGGAAACATGATAAACATTCATAGAACAACTTTATATAAGTGGAATGAGGAATGATAAAGACAATGATCAACTGAAATAACATATATAACTTCTATTTTGTAAAGTAAATGTAAAAAATTGGGGGTAGGGAATATAGTTGAACCAAAAAAATACACCTGACAAATAGAAAAATAGGGGGTATACTGGGGAAAATCTATGTAGAGTGGGAAACATCTCCATGACTAGCATATGTGGCACCCCCTCTAAAACTTGGTGGATGGATCTACCCTTCAATTTCAGTATAAAAAATACTGGATGGGGTGGATGAATCTAATTTCATGGAAGGTGGATCAACTATGTGTAGAGGACTAAAGTTACTGGTTGGTGGATGTGAGGTTCAGATCCACACTGAGGCTATGTTTCTAGAATCTGGATCGAGAAAAGGTACCTCTGAGGGATTCTCAATATTAGGGAACCTTGAGCATGATCCCAAAAATCCCATCTTAGTGTTGGGGTTAGTTATCAGAAGAAAAATATTAGTTAGGGATACTTCTTGTTATAGGGTGGATGGTATATTATTGGTTTTAAAAGATGTCCCAATGACCGAAGGATGAGGTTGGGTGGAATTAGTGGTTGATTGTGGTGTAGTAGTTGTGGGTGGGGTAGGTTGTGAAGAATATTAAAGGGGATCAAAGAACAAAATTCCAAAGTGGAAGAAAATGCACCTATGGTTATCCAGAATGAATTATATAACTCTATCATGTTTTCAGACCAATTTCCACAAATCTAATAGAATATGGATGTGTTGAGATTAATATGAAGCCTTTTATCTTGCAGAACTAGTGGGTGCTAAAGTGTTTGTGGCTGTAGTATGGTATCAGGGAACCTCCCTATCTACAGAATCCTCATACGATCTCCCCCTCAAATATATACATAGTTTCACACTCATAATTTTGGACGAATTTAACTAATAATATCATATTTTACATCAAAACCATATAGATAATCTTAATTGACCCCATGGAGGATAATGCAAGGGATGATTAAAAAACACTATAGTGTCTAGCTAGATCTATTGAAAGTGGATATGCTAGACCCATCTAAAGTATGTAATTTGATTACCATTATATGTATATAGTGATATAAATACTTGTGTTTTCTTACTATAATAGTGTTGATAATTTTTAATACACTATATTTATCGTAATGTTCTTATATTACATGTCATTTCAAATGGTTATAACAGTTTTTAGGATATAATGAGAACCTAGATACACCATGATAGTAATCATTAAAGAATTTCCTATGGTCTAGATACATCATAATGACAAGTCACGTATGATGTGTGACCATTAGGTGTTGGGGTCTCATAATCATTGATAATTCTTCTCATTATTTTCAAACATGGTTATCTTGAGTAGTTGTGATAATTAGGACTAATCCACTTATATAACACCACATATTTCAATAGTCATTGGTTGTTCTTATATGTTAACACATGAAATGGTCTCTTTAATTGATACTTTTATTAGTGAAAACTATTTGTTTACATACTTTTATGCAAGATGAAAACTATGAAATTGATGTTGTAGTGGGGTAGCTTGTATTGGGTGTGTCAATAGTGGTATGACATTGGTTGAATAATTATGAAATTTTTTGTTTCTTCCAAAAGGAAGAGATATGTTAGACCTAGTTTATGAGGACGTTAGTACCTTCTTTAAATAAATATCTATAGTTGAATAGGGTAATTATATCCAGTAAGGATGAAAAATAAAAAACAAAGGATGATAACATAAAGTGTGCATCCTACTTTATAAGATATCATGAGACAAAGAGATTATATTACACGGTGTGAGTTCATAGGAATAGTTGTTGTTGTTATGGATTTTACTTATCTCTTTTGGGGAATTTATGACTTGAGAGACTCCACCCCTATTCTATTAATAATAATAACTACTATCGAGATAACGACCTAGAGGGTCATACACTTTTCATATTCAAAAATCCCACCTTATTCTGATGAATATGAGTATATGACATGGTAGGCACCACTATGAGGTCTGAGATATATCTAATATTAAACAATTACCAATGAATAAATAAATTCATTATTATTTGAGTATATAAAAATTGGATTTGGATTTATTTAATAAACATATTCACAAGGTTTTATGTGAATATATGAAAAAATATTAAACAAACAAATACTATTTTTATTATTCAAGATTTATATAATATTTTAAAGAATTAAGAGTCAAGTTAATGAATTAATTTTATAATGAAATATATTTATCTTTTTTACAAGTAAGTGATAAAAATATAAATGAAATTATGACATAGTTATTTTCTTATAACGTGTTGTTCATAGCTTATTTAGAAGGTGTTATATATGTGGTGATTATAGAACAGTTTTCGGGTGTTTAGTCCCCACTATAAAATCAAATAGGAGCTCATTTATGAGGTACTACACATTTCCTCGAATTTGAGATCTCCTATATCTTCCTTCCTGTATCATAGAGAGAGAGAATATACTTCCAAGAAATCTATCCAATAACACCTTTTCAAATAAAAGGAAGGGAGTCGTGGTGATCATCGAGACATCGAAGGCATCATTTAACCTCTTTAATAGCATCTAGATTCTAAGGATCGACATACCTTCATAGTCTTGAATCATATGTGGATGATATAGAGGGGTTTACCATTGGATCCTTTAAGTAACAATCATTGATGATGATAAACATTCAAATTATCCATCAATCGAAATGAGGTAAACATTCATTTATATTTTTGTGCTTAATTAAATTCACACATGAACCTTGGAACATTACTGGGGTTTTATATTTTAATATGACCAAGTTACCATGATATGGTTATAAAACATTAAAATACAAGTCCCGCAGGCTTCCACTGCATGCCTTGATACTAGCAGTTGGTATCAGATAGGGCATGTGAACTTTGTGAGCCATGAAAATAAAAAAATTTCTCTCAATTTACTGGAGATATTTTTTTATATTCCAAAAAATCTTACCACACATCAATTAGAAATCAAACAGCCAAGTTACATCCCTCTAAAAAGATAGTTCAAATCAAACATGGTTTTTATGGGTATATAATATTTAATAACATATATTGATATATATTTTAATTTTACCCATTTCCAATGTATGGTGAAGATTCCATCCACCCACATATTCAAAATATGTTCTATCCAGATTCTATAAGCTGGTATAGGTTTTTTGATAGGGACTATATTTTTCCACAAGATTTTGGAATTGTCAAAAAAAATAAGAAACATAATAGGATTTTTAATTTTCAATGCAAAAAAATAAAAATAAAAATCAAAATAGGGGTTGGGGTGGATCATGCATGGATGAAAAATATTTATTAAAAACTAAGGGCAAATATAATGGGAGTTCATGAACCTATCATCACACAAAAATAATTTTTTTAGTTAAAAAAGTGGAAATGTTTTTTCTCCCAAGTCACTGTACGTATACCGGCCACCTAAAATCATCGAAACCCTCTAAGACTTACATGGCCAACCATTTCTTCCCATTGGAGTCACCATCCAGTGACATGACAGTCTCCCACTTAGTCAGATCTTGCAGGTGAATCTTCCCTTCCAATTAGGCCCCCTATGGGGGACTCCTCCTAAACAATATTCGACCATCAGTATAACTGGGTTGAACTAACCTAATATAGAAAGGGGAAGGCTAGACCCGACTCAAAAAAAGTTAAGGCTACACATTCCCAACCCACAATATCCCTGAGTGAGATTTTCTCAATCCGAAACAGGCTTTTGTGGGTTAAACCCAACCCAAAATGGGTCTGGATGGCTTCTGTGGCATGAGTAATTTTTTTAATATATCCTAAAAAATTAATTTATAATTTTGGGTTTTAATTTTTTGAAATATTAATTATTCAAAAACTAATTTAATTTTGGGTATATTTTTAAATTAAATATGAGATCAAAAGAATTAATTTTTTTTGAATTAAACATAATTCATTTTATTTATTTAATTTCCCTCAGACATTAATTTATTGCATTTAATTTTTTTCTTGTATTTATTTTACCTGTATTGTGGTCTTGAGAATTGTGAGACATTGTTGTTGGGTTTATTTTTATTTAATTAATTATTAAAAATAAATGTTATGATTATATTAATTATTTATTTCTTGATGGTATACACATCCTCTTTTTTAATATATATATGGGTCAACATGTCCATTAGTTTTATTCTCTAAGAATTTTTAACTTCCTGAGTCCCCTTCACCTATAGATGATTATATTTGAATTATAATGATGATGTTGTAAGATGTAGACCATACCAACACAAGGTTGTATCCTAGGCATAATTTGAAAAACATGGATTTGGGTATGAGATACATTACGATTCGAGACCGAATTAGGTATTATAACCCAAGGTCAAAGTTGTTTTATCTAGTTTAAATGGATCAACCAATAAAAATGCATGATATTAGTCAGGTAATTTTTTCTTCATTTATGCATTTTTTTATTTTATTTATATGCCTATTTTTGGGAACATAGAAAATAATAAACAAATAAGTCATAAAGATGCGATGAATTTTTTCTTATCAAGGCATTATTCAGTTGGGATTGAAATCCCATAGTATGAACACATGTAATAGAAAAGGATTACATTAGTCAAGAAATGATATAAAACTCAAAGTAATATTATGTCATCATACCTCCACTCACATAAATTTGATTAAAACATGGTGTATGAGGTGGTAATATTCCGTAGTTGAGGGTGTTTCCTACTACTGGAGAGTTTTTTATGAGAATAACATGTTGACCTAACTAATGTTTATAGAAATGATGTATCCATAGCTAGCTTATTATCAATTAACTAAAAAAATATTGAGGGAATCAAGGTTAAAATTTTGAGAAGCTAGGACTTCACTCAACAGTTCATGTATCTGCAAGTCAATGTAATTATCCAATCTAGTTCCTTACTTGAAACTCTCTGAGTAGTTGAATAGACATAACTTGGACTAGGAGGAGAGTTTTCAAGGATAATTTCAACTAGAATACTCAAATTACATAGTATTCTAAATATTTTAGTGAAGGATAATAAGGTATGATAAAATATTTGGAGACACTAAAAGATTTAATTAATAAATAAATGATGTCAAAAAGGTAATAAATATAATGTACTAGTGGATGATTTTTTTATAGATAAAATGGAAATGAACACCACCTGTTAATTATCACTGTGATAAATTTTGGATAAAAAAATATCATACTGATCATCCTTCATGGAGAAGGAAAAGTGGATAAATACATGTATAAAAATCTTTTACATGATGCACTAGATGAAAAATGTATCATGTTTTCATCGATATCGAGTCAATTGTAGAAAATGAATGGGGACAAAGATGCCTATAATATTATATATCATCTTTAATAGTTATATGAAGAGAGAGTAATGAAATAAAGGTTTGATATATCCAATTCACTGCATTGGTGTTGGCTAGAATAATGGAATCAATAAGGACTTTATCTACTCAATATGATTGGTTACATTAAGAGATTTGATAATATTAGGTTCAAGATGAACCAATAACTAGAGAATGATCTCATTTTTACCTCTTTTATTCCATTATTCTTGACTTTTACTGTTAATTACAACATGAATAATATAATAAAGTTACTCCCAAAAATTTTGGAATTTTTCACCAAGATGATAAGTATATAATTAATTTTAATTATTATGTACTTATGACATATACCAGGAGTAAGGGGAAGAAGAAGGGGTGTATGGTTATGCATAAGATGAAGAAAAATATACACCATCCTTCCAAAAATACAAAGATACAAAGGGAGGGAAATGAGCATGAGGGTATCTTATTTGAATTTTGTAAGAAAGGAAACTATATTTTTTTTCACCGATGGAAAAAATAAACAAGTTAGTAATTAAAACTCTGGTGTTTATTCAATGAATACAGTATATCTATATCTACATATTGGGTATTGGATATATCACATGGCTGACACATTGTTTTATATATAGGAACCGATTATATTCCATAATATTATAAAGAGTGAGGTGGATCTTCGATCTACAAATGGTTCAAGAGTAGTAGCCTTGGAATTGGGATATTATCATATTAATTTTCATAGTGGATTTTTTCTTATATTAAATAATTTTTATTATTTTCATTCAATTTACAGAAATGTAATCTTAGTGTCAATATTAGACACCAAGGGATTTTATTTCATGTTTGGAAATAGATATTTCCCCTTTTATAATGATATCATATGCAATGGTATGTAAAATCTTAATAATGTATTGTATAAACATGAAATAAAAAACCCCATAATGGAAATAAATGAAGAAATACATAAAATTGACTCATATAATAACCACCTATGGAACTTTAGGCTTGGTCATGTAATGATAATCATTTAAAAAAATTACATAAAGAAAGGTTTTTAGATTCTACTAAGCTAAATCCCCTAGATGTATGTCATAATTGGTTATAAGGGAAAATGACTAAAGAAACCTTATATTGAAAAAGTGTAAGAGCTACTAAATTACTATAATTTTTTATTTGTTATGTATGTGGTCCATTTCTAGTATTTTTAAGGGGTGTGTTTTCATAAATTGGAAGTTGGTTGAATAAGTCTATGTTACTCAAACAAATGGCTTCACTAAGTCAAAGAAAAAAAATAAAGTATGAAAGTTTCCGAGAAACATTTATGTGTTAAAACTAGAATCAGGATCTTAGAATGTTTTTTTGATGAGTTCATAATAGAATTTGGTTTCATCATGGACAAAAGTGATCCATGTATCTATTAAAATGTTAGTATGAAGAAAATCATTTTCCTTGTATTATATATTGATAATATATTAATTATCTAAAAAGAAATGAAAGTATTATAGTTAGTTAAGACATGGTTTACTGATTTATTCTCTATGAAACAATTAGGTGAAGCAGCCTTCATCATAGGGATTAAGACCTTTCTAGATAGATTCAAGAGGATACTTGGGCTAAGTTAAGGTACATATATTGGAAAGGTACTCAAAAGTTACAATATGGAACGATCCAATAGAGGGTTTTTTCCCATGTCACATGTTATCAATATCTCCAAGAAAATGTGTCCACTAGAATAGAATAAGATTAGAAGAATGAGAAGAATCCCTTCTATTTTAGTAGTTATCTATCATATATGTCATGATAAGTACAAGATTTGATATTTTCTTTACATTAATCATGGTGGGAATATATTAGTCTAATATAAGGGAACTACACTGGAAGTTATAAAATCTATCATGAAGTACCTAAAAAATATAAAGGATATATTCCTGGTGTATAGGGGAGATAAGGAACTAGTAGTAAGAGGATAAATTTGTAATATCTCAGTTCAGGAAGCCACCCAGAGGCGCCCCGTACTTGGTTAGTCACATGGCCTCAAGCGCATTTCCCTGAACGCTAGAGGCTGCCGACTAGCAGCGAGGGCCTTGGGCGTGATAGGGGGGAAACTATTCCCTCATTGGAAGAGTACACAACAGATGTAAATAAATACACACAAGATAAAAAGTAATAATAATGACATACACCAGTAATAACAAAAAACCAAAATTATAAACTTGAGAACATATATAAAATCATGCATGATACATATGTCTAGGAAAACTTCCAAACAAGTCACAATGCTGAAATACAACAGTGATAAACCAAAGTGAAAAAGAAAGTAGATAAACTCCTCAGCATCGCAAGCCATAACTTGGTCCCATGCTCTCCAGTTCCACAACATATCAAGTACCTAAAGTAGAAGGACACTTGTCCTTATCTATACCTACAACAATATAATCTGTTTGGGCCCAAAAGCATGGGCCAAATAGGGTGTGAGACTAAATCCCAGTAGAAAACCACCCAAAGATCTCTGCCTAACAGTCAGTGAATATATAGTAGGTAAAAGTGCAGAAAACAACAAACAATAAAGTGATCAGTAGTAAACAATCCACAATTTCAATATCAAGCAACAACAACAAACAACTAAACCCAACAGGTAACCCATTGGGAAGTACTCACAACCATACCCTCTGGTCCTACCTAAGAAGTACAAGAAACCCACTAGGCAGCACACTCGGTCTAACCCCTATCATTCTACATATAAAGACTCTCTGAGTATGCACTCACAGTCAATTCCCCTTATAGTCTAAGGTAGTCAGGAACTCTCAGAGGAATCTCACGTGGTGAATTCTTCATATAACCCCAAGGTCAAGCACTCTCTTAGGAAGCTCACTCGGTCAATTCCCCTTATAGCCCATGTCATTCATAGACTCTCAGAGGAAGAACTCACAGTCAATTCCCCTTAAAGTCTAAATAGTTCATGAATAAAGTCAATGAATCTCTAAGGAAGCTCACTCAGTCAATTCCCCTTATATTCTAAAGAAGACAAGGACTCTCTGAGGAAGCCCGTTCGGTCAATTCCCCTTATAGACTAAAGTACTCAAAGACTCTCTGAGGAAGCTCACTCGGTCAATTACCCTTATAATATACTACACCAGGTTCTCATGGCCCTGTGTAGGTCAATGATCATAGAAGTGTAATATGGACAAAGTAAACATACAAAACTACTTGGTTAATCATTCTATGTCATATTAAGCACGTCAGAACACAACTCTCCATCCAACAACAATAGGCATGGAAAACAAGTAAAGCAGCTAAAGGCTAAACATGACCAAACGATCTTAAATAGAACATGCATGGGAAAAACACATCCAAATCATAGAAATCAACTCTATTCATATCCAAATAACCTCTACACAAGCATACAAGCATGGAAGGCAATCAACCGAGGTAAAACGGAAAACACGCAATAGCCCGTTCAAGGGTATTGGTGGAATTTTCACATAATACTCAAATACTTTGAACAAAAAGGCACAAACCACCTACCTTGGCATTAGGATATCGATATATGTGAACCTCAAAGATTGATTCACCCTAGAATGGTGAAGATCTATAAAAACGTCCAAAACATTCAACCTATGATAAATTGAGAAAGAAGAGGAATCATGAAACAAGGATCAAGGGGAAGAGATAAATCACCGATACGATTCCAACACAACTAAAGGTGTTCGATTTAGAGGACGGACACATGGTCGGGGTTTCGTTGAAGATCTACGGTCGTACGGTGCTCTTGGACGAGATGAATAAAGAAGGGGGTGTTTCTGTCGATTAGACGCGACCCCGATGCGTTTAATGGAAAAAAGGAAAGTACACGGTGTGTAATTTAGATGTACACGGATTGTACTCACGTTTTCTTTACTCTGATTTAAGCAGACTCCAAGTCACTCCCACATGCCCGTGTGTGTGGCTACTACATGATCAACACATGACCTCCTTCGGCAAGGAAGTAAATTGTGTGTACTCATAAAGTACATGGAGTGTACATATAAAATTTCCAGAATTTTATTTTTCCTAAAAAATTACCAAAAAAGGAAGAAACATACCTGAATATAAGATCCAAGTTCTCATAAACTTTATCCCTTATAAGAAATTCATCCCCGAATTTCACTAGCACGACGTAGAATAAGAAACCCCGAACAGATCCAACCACTATGATCGCACATTTGCCTCCCTCTCCCAAGTCTCGTCCTGTACTCTCCCGTGCTTCCATAGCACCCGTACTAGAGGAATAGACCATCCACGGAGAACCTTCATACTTTGATCAACAATCTGTATAGTGTGCTCCTCGAAAGATGTGTCCACTTCCAACTCAACCTCCTCTGGTTTGAAAACATGAGATGGGTCTGAAAAGTAACGTTGAAGATGAGAAATGTGGAAAACATCATGCATACCCTGGTACCTATGAGGCAACTACAACCGATAGGCCACCGTCCCAACTCTCTCCAACACCTCAAATGGCCTGACATACCTTGGGAAATTCTTAGCCTATATCTTGATCCTCTTGTGTCCCAACCTTTGTTTGACATGCAGGAAAACCTGATCCCCGGCCTCGAACTCCAAAGTTCGCCTCCACTAATCAGCATAAGAATTCTGTCAAGACTGTGCAATGCCTCATAAGGTACCATCTGAATAGTTTCTTGAAAACTATTGTTGTAGGAAAAATCCACAAGAGGTATATGCTTCTCCCAAGAACCTCCAAAATCAAGAATGAATATTCACAACATATCCTCAAGTACATGAATCGTATGCTCGGACTGACCATCTGTCTGGGGGAGGTAAGCTGTACTCAAAAGTACCTGTGTACCCAAAGCCTTATGAAGCCCCTTCCAAATCCGAAAAGTAAAATGTGCATCCTTATCTGAATCAATGGAGTGTTGAACTCCATGAAGACGTACAATTTCATAGATTTACAACTGTCCCAGCTCATCAACACTGAAGGTTTCCTTGATTGGCAGGAAGTTAGCAACCTTCGTGATTCTTTCAATGACAAACCGTACTACATTATTCTCTCGAGGAAACCTTAGCAAACCAGTCACGAAATCCATCGTGACATCATTTCAATTCCACTCGGGAATGGGTAATTGTTCTAAGATCCCTGTTGGTCGCTGATGCTCCACCTTCACCTGCTGACAAGTGGAACACCTAATGAAAAAACCAACAACATCCCTCTTCATACGTGGCCACCAATACTGACGGTGTAGATCATGATACATCTTGGTGACTCCAGGATGAACTGCCCAAACCGAGGACTGAAAATCCCACATCAGCTCCTTGCATATGTCTGCTGGCACCCATACACACCATTAGAAATGAAAGATCTCCTCCTCACCTAATGTCCATCTAGGAATAGGGTCCTCTCTTTAAACACTTTCCCTTAGGACTAGGCCTTCAGAAACAGATAGATTCCTCATTCTAACTCGATCAAGAAGAGTAGAGGTAACAACTACAGAAGATAGAAAAGTCAGCCCCTGTCTATTGTGAACCTCCAAATGCATCTCAGAGAACAGATTCATAAGCTACCACTCACTACTACGCTCCTAAAATGCCTATATCTGAGTCCTCTTCTCAATGCATTAGCCACCGTATTGCCCTTCCCAGGTGTATAGGCAAGATCAAAGTCAAAGTACTATAGGTACTCAACCAACCTACACTGTCTCAAAATTAGATCACGCTGAGTGAAGATGTATTTGAGACTTTTTTGGTTGGTGAAAACCACAAAATGATCCTCCAGAAGATAATGTCTCCAACATCGTAGGGCATGAACAACAACTGCCAACTCCAGATCATGCATCGGGTAATTCCTCTCATGTGGACTCAACTGCCGGGACCCGTACACAACGACTCCATCTCACTGCATAAGTACAACTCCCAGAACAATACATGATACATCATAGTAAACAATATAGCTCTTGCCCAGATCTAGAAAGACTTGTATCGGTGCTGAATTTAACCTCCCTTTCAGCTCCTGAAAGGCTGACTCCCAAGAATATGTCCATGAGAACTAGGCACCCTTCTTAGTCAGACCTTCCAGCGGTGCTGTTAAGCGGGAAAAGTCTTATATGAAACATTTGTAGTATTTATTCATCCCTAGAAAACTACGCACCTCCAAGATGTTCTTCAGCTGCTCCTAGGAAACTACAACTCTCATTTTTTCTGGGTCTACTGATACTCCCGTATCAGAGATAACGTGACCCAAGAAGTGAATTTGATCCATCCAAAAGTGGAACTTTGAAATCTTATCATATAACTGATTCTCCCTCAGTATACTCAAAACAATATCAAGATGAGTAGCATGGTCGTCTCAAGTGTGAGAGTACACCAAGACATCATCCACAAAAACAACCACAAAGGAATCAAAATATGTATGGAACACTTGGTTCATAAGTGACATGAATAATACTGGCACGTTCGTGAGACCGAACGACATAAACATATACTCGTATAGACCATACCTACTCTGGAAGGCTGTAAGAGGTATATCAGATGGTCTAACATTGAACTGATGATAAATAGACCTCAATTAAATCTTCGAGAACACCTAGGCTCCTCGAAGCAGATCAAAGAGATCATCAATCCTCAGTAAGGGATACCGGTTCCTGACCATCAACTGGTTCACCTTTCGATAGTCCACATAAAGCCTGAGGGTGATGTCTACCTTCTTCACAAAGGAGAAGTACTGGTTTGGATGAAACCCTTTGCATGTAACTCCTCAAACAGCTTCTTGAGCTCCTGAAACTCTTGTGTAGACATTGTATAAGGAGGAATGGACACCAGTGCTGCTCCTGGCACGAGCTCAATAGAAAATTCTATCTCAAGGTTCAGAGGAAAACCTGAAAAGTCTTCTATAAAGACATCTCTGAAATGATACACCACTAGAGGAAAGTCTAACTATGAAGTCCCCTGGTCATCCAGATATAGACTGGAAATCTGGGCTGTAACGCCTCCCAACCCATGATACTCTGGACCCACTCTACTCGCCTGGATATCCCATTCTCCCTTATGAATAAAATATTCACCTTCTAATGACGTGAAACTCACCCTACGACGATAAAAATTGATGACTTCATGGAATAGAACTAACCAGTCCATCTCGAGAATGACATCATAGCCTATCATCTTTGGGACATAGAGGTCCCATATAAAGTGACATCCACCAACCTCTAGTGGGAACTCCTTGCATTGACGTACACTAGCTGTACTAGTCCCCAATAAAGTTTCTAGCATCAAGATATCAACAAAAGAAAAGATGTAGAGCCCAAGTCTCTCCACAACAACAAAAAATATAACGATATGGGAAGCCCCTGTATCAAAAAGAGATGGAGATAAAACTGAGGCTACTAAGATCATACCTCGAACTGTAGAATGTCTGGGATCCTACTCCTACTGGGTCTGATCCACTGCAAATGGATGACCTGCTCCATGACCCTGTAACCCTACTTGAAAACTCTGAGTTGATCCACTCTTATTTCTCTGAAATAATGGCGATTGACCACCACGACCACAACCTCCACCTCAGCCTGAACGGCCAGAAGAACTCTAGTTCCCTGACTGGTGAGAAACTGGTGGTGCTACTCCCAAATGCGGAGTCATTGAAGAACCCCTCTCAGCAGCTGCTGGTGAAAAGAACTTAATAAAGCGCTGAAGATGGCCCATCTTGCTACAAGATCAGCACTCCACTAGGTCTCTCAGGCAACGCGGCCTCGTATGATTGCTTCTAACACACTGGTAGCACACCACCTAACTACCGAAAGATGTATCCCTCCCGCTCTGATCTCCTCATGCAAACTCTCTACGGTGCTTCATACTATCAGTTGGTGGTGCACTAACATTGGATGCCAAACGTCCCTAGATCACAACTCTAGAATCCCTCAGACTGCGCTCTCTGATCAGTGCCTAGTTTACGATAGAAGATATCGAGGTCAACCTGAATATTTTCACCTATGATCGGATGTCTTGCCTCAGACCATCCTCAATCTTCCATGCAAGGAACAAATCATCACCTCCTAGAATAGGCGTGAAATGCTGAAAATCTGTGAAGAAAGAGGAATACTCCATAATAGTAAGAGTACGCTACTCCAGACTCATGAACTCTCTGGCTGGATCTGCCCTTAAGGTCTCCGGATAGAAGTAATCGTAGAAGATGCGCTGAAACTCTTCCCAAGACATATTTTTCTAGAAGCGTGCCTATGCGATTACATCCCACCACATCTTGGAGGAGTCTCGGAGCATGTAGGTAGTGAGCTTCACCCTCTTTTCTAGTGGTATTTCTAGATGCTAAAAAATCTTCAATGTGGCTTCTATCCATGACTATGAAACCTTAGGTCCTTCATCCCCTGAAAAAGTATGAGGATGTTGCTGCTGTATGGCCCATGTCAAATCAGCCATCGATGGAGAAGGAGTCTACACTCTTTGAAAGGTCTACATCATCCTCAGAAAGCCCTCCCTGTACTGTGCATCTGTACCTATATTAGGTACAAAGACTGGTGCCGAGTCTGGCACAACTGGAGGATCTGCAGGTTGTCCCTGATCAGCCATGTCCGGTGTCTGATCACCATCTTGAAACTAGCGCACAAGCGGAGGATGTCTCGGTGGAATGTCTCTGCAAGGTCGAGCACACACCTTAGATAAAGGTTATCAAGGAGTGAAAACAAGGAGTGTAATAAGGTAACAAGGGAAAGAAATCATTCAAGTTTTACAAAACATGACTACACGACATGTAAATTTCCTACATGGAATGTTCCCTCAAATCATTTACATGGGCGTGTACTCCTCCCTAAACTGGTCGTGTAACACCCAAACACATGGCGTATTCTCCTAACACATGGAGAATACTTGAATCCTCTTCCCCTTACCGAGTCCTTATACATAGATAAGCCACATGGATCTCCTAAGACAAGACTACACAGTGTGTTCAAGATAGACACGACGTGTACTAGACAAGCTTCGCCTGGCCCGTGTTGTTAGTGACACGGACTGACACACGACTCACAATACACGACATGTTCAAGGTGTAAATGAAATTTATGTGAAAGGATAACATCAACCTGTGTTGTTTGTTACACGGACGACTACACGGATGACACCACACGGCGTGTTCCAGACAGACACGACCTATACTAGAAGGGATAAAACTGACCCATGTTGTTCGTGATGCAGCCGAGTACCTAGGTCAGACTACATGGCATGTTCAGATGGTACACAACGTGTTCCTATAATAAATTCCCTATCTTGTGTCTCTACCCACATGGGCTACAACATGGTTAGAGACTACATAGCGTGTACATAATGTACATGGCATGTACTTAAGAAAAACAGTTTCTTCCCGAACAGAAGAACAGATGGAATGTACATAATAGTACATGGCGTGTATTCTGGGTTTTTCCAGATAGTAAGCCTTGGAAACTACTCTGGAACCCAGAAAACATTGAAACAAACAATGAAAGTGCCAAATTCCGATCCTTGAGGGGCCATACTCCCCGTGAATCAAAGTTTGGCATCTTTTACATGCTATAGCAATGAAACAAAGCAACGATCCACCAAATTCCGGTCAATGAGGGCTCATAACACCTCAAGAACCAAGGTTTGGCATCCAATCAAACAAAAACATACACAGAAATAACCTATCAAAATAGCAGGTATTCTTGTCAAGGCATCTATCATAACATCATGCATATTCTACACAACGTATATCACAACAACATGAAATCGCTAATGCATCCTAGATGACATGACAAGAATGCATGACATGTGATTTATAGCATGTTCCTATATGATGCATGAGATGGAATACCCTCATCACATCAGGTTGCGACAGAAATAGAACCTCAACAACATCAACAGTAATAAAAAAACATGTGAGTCAGCCAATGGTGAAAATCAGATCAACCATAAACTTGAAAAACCAGAATAAATATCAATAAAGGAGGTATATTGGCTTTTCCTTATACATGGGTTAGCTACTCCCGGGCATAACTTATTACCAAGTACCTATTCTGTTCTATCCCTGGATAAAGGCTCCAAACAGTATGTCAATAGAAAATAATTCCTTTGATACCACATTGTAACGTCTCGGTTCTGGAAGCCACCCAGAGGCGCCCTATACCTTGTTGGTCACATGGACTCAAGCATGTTTCCTCAAATTCCAGAGGCTGACGACTAGTAGCAAGGGCCTTGGATGTGATAGTGGGGAAACTATGCCCTTATT
Source organism: Viscum album (assembly GCA_963277665.1). Lineage (NCBI taxonomy): Eukaryota > Viridiplantae > Streptophyta > Magnoliopsida > Santalales > Viscaceae > Viscum > Viscum album. The sequence goes on along the minus strand of OY728147.1, from coordinate 390,682,817 downwards.
GGAAGAGTACACAATGGAAGTAAATAAATACATACAAGAGAGGAAGTAATAATAATGACATACAACAGTAACAGCAGAAAACTGAAAGTATAAACTAGAGAACATATATAAAATGATGCATGATACATTTGTCTAGGAAAAATTCCAAACAAGTCACAATGCTGAAATACAACATTTCTAAACAAAAGTGAAAGAGAAAGTAGATAAAATCCTCAGAATCGTAAGCCATAGCTTGGTCCCATGATCTCCAGCTCCACAACATATCAAGTACCTGATGTAGAAGGGCGCTTGCCCCTATCTATACCTACAATAATTTAATCTGTTTGGGCCCAAAAGCATGGTCCAAACAGGGTGTGGGACTAAATCTTAGTAAGAAACCACCTGAATATTTGTGCCTAATAGTCAGTGAATATATGGTAGGTAAATGTGTAGAAAACAACAAACATGAAAGTACTCAGTAGTAAACAATCCATAGTATCAATATCAAGCAACAACAACAAACAGCTAAACCCAATAGGTAACCCTTTGGGAAGTACTCACAACCATCCGCTCTAGTCTTACCTAAGAAGTACACTCAACCCTCTAGGAAACACACTCAGTCTAACCCCTCTGGTTCTGCATTTGAAGAATCACAGAGAAAGCACTCATAGTCATTTCCCCTTATAGTCTAAGGTATTCAGGAACTCTCTGAGGAAGCCCACGTGGTCAATTCCCCTTATATCCCCAAGGTCATGGACTCTCTGAGGAAGCTCACTCGGTCAATTCCCCTTATAGACCAGGTCATTCATAGACTCTCTGAGGAAGCAATCACCATCAATTCCCCTTATAGTCTAAATAGTTCAAGAATAGAATCATAGACTCTCCGAGGAAGCCCACTCGGTCAATTCCCCTTATATTCTAAAGCATACAAGGACTCTCAAAGGAAGCCTACTCAGTCAATTCCCCTTATAGCCTAAAGTGCTCAAAGACTCTCTAAGGAAGCGCACTCCATCAATTCCCTATATAGTCTACTACTCTAGGTTCTCATGGCCCGGTGTAGGTCAACGAGAATATTAGTGTAATATGGACAAAGAAATCCTAAAGATCTACTTGGCCAATCAGTCTATGGCATATTAACCACGTTAGAACACAACTCTCCATCCTAGAGCAACAGGCATGGAAAACAAGTAAAGCAGCCAAAGGCTAAATAGGACCAAACAGTCATAAACAGAACATGCATGGGAAAAAACACATCCAAAGCATAATAATCAACCCTTTTCATATCCAAATAACTTTTACACAAGCATACAAGCATGGAAGGCAATCAACTGGGGTAAAAAAGTAAACACGCAATACCTAGTTCAAGGGTATTGGTGGAATTTGAACATAATACTCAAAGACTTTGAACAGAAAGGAACAAACCACCTCCCATGGCATTAGTAGATTGATATATGTGAACTTCAAATCTTGATTCACCCTATAATGATGAAGATATAACAAAACTTCCAAAAATTTCAACCTATGATAACTTGAGAAATAAAAGGAATCATGAAACGGGGTTCAAGGAGAAGAGAGAACTCACCAATGCAATTCCAACGCAACCGAAAGTTTTTGATTCAGAGGATAGATGAATGCTCGGAGGTTTGTCAAAGATCCATGGTTGTTCGATGCTCCTGGATGAGAGGAATGAAGAATGGGGTGTTTTTGTCTATTAGATGCAACCCCAGTGTGTTTAATTAAAAAAAAAGAAAGTACACGACGTGTACTTTTAAAGTACACAGTGTGTACTCACCTTTTCCATACTCCAATTTAAGCGACATCCAAGTCACTCCCACATGGCCATGTGTGTGGATTCTACATGACCAGCACACGACCTCCTGCGACAAAGAAGTACACAATGTGTACTCATAATGTACACGACGTGTACTTAGAAAATTTAGAGAATTTCCTTTTTCCTCAAAAACAACTAAAAAAGGATAAAACATACCTGAATAGAAGATCCGAGTTCTTACAAAATTGATGAAATTTTATATGAATAATATGAAGATCTGAAATCACATTCTATATACGTTTTCTTCTTGAATGGTTTCGTAGTGAGCTTGAGAAGCTAAAAGAAACATGTAGTCACTAACTCTACAATATAATCTGAGTATATTGCAGCTTTCAATGTAGCTAAGGAAGTAGTTTGGATCTAAATAATTATCTTAGATATTGGTGTTATTCCTTGTAGTGTAGATCCTATTCTAATTTATTGTAATGATACTACAACATTGGTTCTTTCTAAGGATCCCATGTCACGCTAGGGGAAAAAACATATACTTAAAATGATTCATATCTTGAGAGATTTTACTCATAGAGGTGAAGATGTAGTTAGTAGATTATCCATAGAGTATAATGTGGTTTCCCCCCGACTATATCCATATCTTAGTATAATTATGATCCTAATGTGAGAGCTAGTAGTATGAGGATTGTTAGTAGTTGGATCTAGTACAAGTGGGAGTGTTGAATGTGTTCTCCCAAGACCTAACTCATGTATGTACTTTAATTACCATTACATATATATAGTGACACATATATATATATGTGTGTGTGTTTTTCTTACTATAATAGTGTGGATACATCTTTATCCACTATATTTATGGAAATTACCTTAGATTACATATCGTATCAAAAGGTTATAGAAGTAACCAAGATACAATGAGGACCTAGAGATACCGTGATAGTATTATTAAATGTATGTACTATAATGAAAACACATCATACTAATAGGACATAGATTATGTGAGGCCTTCATGTGCTATGGGATAATAAGAAATGAGACTTCATCAAAAAAAGTTCACACTTAGTGATCTTGAGTATATGAGATCATAATGACAGACTTTCCAATAAGAACATGACTTGATTCATGCGTCCTTGGCTGTTCCTACCTATGAACACATGTAATGTTCACCTAAATTAAATTTATTATTAGTGTATACTATTTTATTATGTACCTTGATGAAATATGAAAACTATCTAACTGATTTTATAGAGAGGTATCATACATTGGGTGCATCATTGGTTGTATGACATTGATTGAATAATCAAGCTAAAAAATTTTTATTTAAAAAGGAAGTGATATATCTATCCTAGTTGATCAAGATGTTTCCATGGACATGGTAGAATAATCTGATTCCATTCAAAAAGGTTGAAAAACAATAAATCAAGAAAGGATAATAACGTGTGATGTGTGTCCTTCTTTACGAGAAATCAAGAGACAATGAGATTATATTACACAACTTGTGTTTATAAGAAAGATTATCATTATAATGAAAATTATGAATCTCATTAGTGTCCTTGATGGGTTTCTAGACTCTAATATTGGTTTATAAATAATGTTAAATACTTGAGATACAGATATATAGGGTCTCAAACTTAACGTATTCAAAATTCCTCCCAACTGTGATGAATGAAAGTATATGAAATTATGGGACCCACCATGATGTATGAGATCTATATGAGATTTAATGATTACCAATGAATTAATAAAATAATCATTATTCTATTATAAAACAGTTGGAGTTGAATTTATTTATTAAAATTATTCACAATTTTTAAGTGAATACATGGGAAAATATTATATTAATGAATATTATTTTAATAATCAAGGACCATTTAGTATTTATGAGAATTATGAGTCAAGTTAATGATTCACTTTTATCATTTAATATATTTATTTTATATTACAATTAAGTGATAAAAATATAAATGAAACCATGCCACCATTTTTCATTTATAATGTGTCATTTATATCATATTTTTTAGATGTTATATATACAGGTGTAGGGGAACCCTTTTTGGATATTTAATTCCAACTATATAAGAAAATATGAGATCATTTCCAAGTGACCATTAATTCCCTAGAATATGAGATCTATTATCTCTTACTTATAGAATCTAATAGAGATATTTTCTCCATCCAAGTTATTGATATAAGAAAAAACCACCACTGATTAAAGGAAGGGAGTCATGGTGATCATTGGGACAAAAAATATGTCATCGAAGCTTTGTGATAGCACAAAAAGTTTGACGATCAGTGTACCCACACACTCCCAAAGTGTGTGTGCATGATCTTGAGTGGCTTAGCTTAGATCCTTCAAGATAAGATTATGGATAATGAGCCATATTCGAACATACCATCAATCTAGATGAGGTAAACATTCATTTATATTTTTGTGCTTAATTAACATCACATGTGATCCTACGATGTTTAATGATGGTCAAATCATAGAAGGTGAAGAAGTTACATAAATTTGGAAATAAAAATTTATGATCCCGAAACTTTCATCTTCTGGTTCATGCCCCAATACCAACAATGTTCATGATAAAATTTCCACTTATAAGAGTTTCATAGGTTTTAATGATCATCACCTCATAGTAAAAAGAAAAACATCTGTCCATGTTCAATACTAGACCTCTTACAATTGATTAAAAAATAAACACCTCATGTTGAATCACTACTCCATGTGGGTCTCTTTAAGCTACCCATGCAAGGTTAAAAGATCTATGAAAAATTCAAAAGGTATCTACATTAATCTATTTGTTGTTATCTACCCGGGGATCAAGAAAGCTATGTATAACATGAAAAATAATTTCCCATATCCTGGGTTTATAAATCTTGTTAAGATCAAGTATCAAGGTATATTAGGTTGGAGTGTGAATGAAATTAGTAGAATACAACCCAAGGATAACTTCAAACCCCCCTAAGGTGATATCCCATGGGTTATATCCCAATTATAAGGTCACATGGACCATACACAACAAAAAAGTGGATAGTAAATTTATAAACATATCTCAGAACTTCCCCTCAGATACCATTATGACGTGATCCAGATGAATCCACTCTAGGGTCTCCAAAACCTCATTGGACCCAAGGATTTTTTTTGAAGAATATCTAGATCCAGAGTTTGTTTCTCCGCATGGACTTATATTGCAAATGTGATACGAAAAATCTACTATTGGGGGCTTAAAAAATACAAGTGGTGATGAAGGTGGGGCTGTTAAGATTCTTCCTATGTTGTATGGGATGATTTAGAGTTATATTTGAATGGTGAGTGTTGGTTTTTGGGATCCAAAGGTGTATATGGTGGTTATTAGGCTAGCCATTTCACAATAGTGTACTTTTACATTGGTTCACTCACATGGATGGTTGTTTGAGAGGTTGCCCCTCACCATCTCTCATGGTGTGGTCCATTTAAGTGAATAGGTTGAGGAGGATAAGGGATATTGTAAATGGTGCTATCATATGGGATAGAGGAGGGAAGAAGTGGTCAATGGGAGGGATTTGGGCTGAAGAAGAGAAGAGTGAAAAATAGGAGGGGAGGAAAAACGTCACCATGAACTTAGGTTTCATGGCTTAAATTAGTGTACTAAAAGATTCATGTAATGAATTGTGAGTTCATGACATGAATAATGGTGTATATATTTTTTATCCCATAAAACTTATAATGATAATAGTGAATTAATATTGTGAATTAGGATAAATAGAAATTATCCTGGCTAGGGCCTACATCCATCACCCAATTGTAGCTATTCATTCTAATTTCTAAAATACTATTGTACCCAATTTAAAAAAATGGTTTTTCTATTAGTAACAATTTCATTTAAGTACAATAGGTATAAATTTCCTTGGTTATCAGTTTAATTTCAATGATAAGACACACCCTTCTTAAAAAATGTCTTGTTAAATTTTCACTCATTGCCAATTGTCTTTGAAAGAAGGTCTCTCACCTATTTAAATTTACACTATTCTATGAAGGAAGAAATTAATTACCTAAAAATATCCAAAATATTCAGATTTTAATTTTCTAGGGAATAATTTTTATTAGGAAATATACAATAGGACATTGTCTGCAAACATGAATATCATTTGAGTGATTCATTATTCAGACCATTATTTTGTCCTTATAAATTTTAGCATTTCATATGCATCCCTCTTTATTTATTCCATATCTTATAATTATGTCATAATTTTCTTCCCATATATCTGTGAATAAAAATTATAGTTTTTATCACCTAGAATTAGTGATGTTCTTAAACCAGAATATGATAGTAGTTTACTTAGAAAGTCTAGAAAAGAGTGTGTCGATGGATGTTTTCTAAGCAGTGTGATACACCCAAAGTCAATCATCTATTCTCATAATGAAATCCTTATGACTCAAATTTACAATTTTATCAAGAACCTATTTAATTTATTAGTTGGATAATTCCACTTTCCTAATAGTTTGTGGGTGGTATGAGGTACTAGTGTTGAAATAAAATCCATACTAATCAAGTAACCCCTTCATCAAATGATTTTTAAAGTGAATTATTCCATAACTAATAAGCCATAAAGGAATTAACAAATGAGGAAAAATGTTTTTATTTAGGAATATCATTATGAATTATGATGTATTGAGAGTTGTAGCTTGATTTTCTACCCACTTCTAGACAAAATACACACAAACAAGGATAATATTTTCATAATTATTTAAAAATGGGCCCATGAAATCTATTCCATCGACATCGAAGATTTAACTTTAAGGATTGGATTCTGTGTATTTTAATTTTTTTCCAATAGAGACTATTTTTTGGCAATGATATTAGCTTTGAAAATATCCCCTCACATCCCATGGGAGATCCAGCTAGAAAAATCCACTTTGTAGTATTTTATAAATGGTTTGATCCGACCCATGATGTCCTCCAGTTGGAAAGGCATGCAAAAATTATTGCACACTCTGAATATCATATCCCAATATGAAATGTCACATCAATACATTGGAATATTTCTTAAATAATAGTTTATATTCCATGTAATAGTGTGATTCATTGGATATAAACTTCTTCCATTACTAATAGGAGAAGTGTGGGAACAAGGTCCCTTTGAACAAATAATTTTCTTTTTCACAAAACCATGATTGAGTTTGTTCATCAGCATAGAATATTATTTCATTGGGAAAGTCTTCAAAAATATCCAGAATTTCATCATCTTCAATATTGGGTACATGGAGTTAGGATCAGTGATAATCAATTACCTTTTACAACCCTTTCGTGTCTTTGATGATAATGGCAAACTCTTATTGAGAAATGATCCACTATATCAACCTCGGTTTGGAATCATTTTTATTCAGCATATATTTTAATGATATATGATCAGTAAAAATAGTTACCATTGAGAGCTTGAGGTACAATATGAATTTATCAAAAGAAAAAACCACCATGATAATCTCTTTCTCTATAGTGGTGTAATTGGTTTGAGGGTCATTGAGGGTATGGCTTGTATAGTATATGGATAAAAAATGACCAACCCATTTCCCAAAGACAATACTTACAAAAATATCACTTGAATCAAACATTATATTAATTTACTTTCCATATTAATTACAGACTATAAATACTCTGGTTTTTCCATATAAGACTTTGGAATATTCCTAGGAATATTTTTAGAGCTGTATGCTAACATGGAGCATGATTCTGTGGTCCGATGAGTCCGAAATTAATTTTATAAAAATATTAAAAATATTTTATATTTTTCAGGTGTGTTTTTACTAAGAAATGAAATATATCTTGAGTTGAGTCTTTGATCATAAATATAAAACCATAATTGAACCCGAATCATGATTTTTACCCTAATAATGACCAAAAGTTGGTCAATGCGGGCTATTTGGATGGGGAAACCATTGGAAAGTGTATTAGATAAATTAATTAATTTATTTAATAATACTAACCCAATTAAATCTAAATCAGAGACTCAGATGGTAAATTTGATATCACCACTAAGTTTGGAATGAAAATTTTACCCTAAACGTGACATAAATTTTGTTGGTATGGGACATTCGGTAAAGGAAGATGTAGGCAGGTGTATTTAGTTAAAATAAATAATATATTGATTTATTTTGAATTAAATTCCAAAAAACATTTTATCTCTTTAAATAAACCACTTTGGAAAATCACAAGGATTAGCCACAATAACCTAGTATCATTGATAGGAGCTTCCACCACATCTTCATTAGTGGATTAAAACCAGATGATGATTGATTATCAGATCGAGGTGAATCAATAGTAAGTGGATGCATATGATCACCTTCATCGATACCAGATGTGTTCTTCATGGATCCTTAATCCATAATCGATGTAGGACTCATAAATTATGGTTTCCTCCCATTTTAATTAAAATAATTATCATGATCAATTTTTTTTTCTTAATCTTTGTTTAAACAAACCATTACATGATCTCATGTATCAAAATAAATTATTCATTCAATTTATGTCTTATCCATTCCATGTTTCTCACCATCATTTTCCTGTTATGAAATCGTTGGCCAAGAACACTTGGACAATGATGTTTATCACCTTTTTTATTGATGATTTTATCCCACCATTCATTTCATTATTCATCTTTGAACCATGGGGTCATGATTTGACATTATCAGGGTGGGTTCAAGTGTGATAGAATCCTTATATTCATTTTAGTATCATGAATGACATGCAGATCAACAGTTTTTGGATGGATGATAAACGAGCAGGATAGTTTCTTCTAAAAATATCAAATCACAGATCCACATTTCCCCTTTTTTTATGTGGTGATAATGTGTGGTGTGATGAGATTGGTATTGAGTGGAATATGTTCATGGGGTCTCATGGAGGAGGATGTTGGGTGTGGACTTCGTGGTGACATGACATGGATTTCTGATTAGGTGGTTAGACATGGTCAATGTGGAGGATGTTATTATTATTATTTTTAATAATAATAACATGTAAAATTTATTATTATCTTTGATAATAATAATAAACATGTGTGGGTTTGAGATTGGATCAGGTATCCTTATTTTCCTGGATGATGAGTGACGATGATGTGGAGTGATATGAGATTGATTAGTAGGTGCACAGATAAGGGATGTGAGAGTGTGTTATTTTTTTAAATAATAACAACAATATAAAATAAAATTTGAGAGTGATAATAATTATAATTAATAATAATTTTACTTAAAAATTTAAATGGCACCACCTTGAAGGGTATGCCATCAAGCAGCATAGGTGTAAAACCCTATATGTGGGTTTCTCTCTTTCAATTTTTATTAATGAAAAATAAAGATTACCTATATTATTTCTTTGTGTTTCCCCCATGGCCTTGACTAGTGTAAAATGACCTTGTGTGTTTTTTTGGAAATAACAGGTTTGAGTCTCCTTGGATTTTTCTCTGTGTGTGTTTTCATGTTTCTTTGTAGCTTCATAGTTCCCCTTCACCAATTGTTTGTAATGAAAAATAAAGAAAGAAATTAAAACATTAAATAACAATTGAAGAGGTTCTTGGAATGGAGGAATACACCCAATGAGGACCTTTGAGTGTGCTTTTTAAAGACAAAATGGGTTTAAAAAAATAATAATAATAATATAATAATATTTTTGTTTTCAAAACACAATATTGGATGCAACTTCTTTATACGGTATCTGATTGACGAACCATTAGTGACAACGTTATCTGGGAATTGATATGTCCATTTCAATACCAAATATTGATACCTTTTTTAGACTCATGGAACAATTCCCCAAACTACCCTAAAATAATAATAATAAAAATATTATTATGACTGTTGTGGAATATTGTATCTATCACAACTCCTTAATATGTGATTGGAATGATGAACCATTTACAACATCAAAATATTGAAATTGAGTTGGAGGTTTCAAGACCAATATTGTGTGATTATTTCAGACTCATCATTTAGGCCCATGAAGCACTGTTCTTGTGTTATGTGGTGAAATGAGACTATTTCACCAGGTTCCCATTGAATTATGTTTTTCCCATCAGACTGACAATGAGCCTCATGTGTTCATTGTGCTTTTTTCTAAGACACATCGTGTCGTACACTTACATGCCATGAACTACTACATTCCTTTAGCCATCTGTATATCCTGCATTTAAACTCATATTTTCACCTTCAAGTAGCTTATCCCAAGTGTTTTCAATATATAATGTGATCATTCCACTAATTGTGGCTTTCACGATATGATGTAAAATTTTCTAGGGATGACACTTGGTTTAGAGATGCTTGATGATGACAGTGATCTGGTAGGATCACCAGATACTACCAAGTTGACCCATTAGTAGAGTTGGGCAGTGGAGTCCTTGATGACTACAAAGTTGACCCTCCATTATAACTAGGCAGTGGAGTCCTCAAAGACTTGTGAGTTAACCTTTCATTAGAGCTAGGTAGTGGAGACCTCGAAAAATATTGAGTTGACCCTCCAGTAGAGATTGGTAGTGATGTCCTTGAAAACTACCAAGTTGACCCTCTAGTAATGCTGGATAATGGATTCCTCAATGATTACCGAGTTATCCCTGTAATAGAGATGTTCATTGGAATCATCAACGAGTACCGAGTTAAACCTCAAGTAGAGTCCTATACAATTACTGAGTTGACCCTCCAGTAGATCTAGAAATTAGAGTCCTCGATGACTTCCAAATTTACCCTCCATTAGAGCTAGGAGTGGAGCCCTCGACGACTACTGAGTTGACCCTCAACTAGGGCTTGTATGTGGAGTCCTCGAAAATTATCGAGTTGACCCTAGAATAGAGTTGAGAAGTAGAGTCATCAATGATTACTGAGTTGACCCTATAGTAGATCTCGGAAGTGGATTCCTCAACAACTACCGATTTGACACTCTAGTAGAGATGGATAGTGGATTCCTCGACTATTACATAGTAGACTATCCAATAGAGTTGGGAAGTGGATTCCTCGATGACTACTGAATTGCCCCACCAGTAGAGTTGGGATATGGGTTATCAACATTTATCAGAGTGGATCCCTCCTATTATACCAGGGTATGGGTACTCTACTTTGAATTTATGGCCCCTCAACTATGTGACACAGTGACAAGTAGTTGGTTTAACTTGCACAATTACTTTTAGACAGACGAGTGAGATGATGGAAATCTTTGATGGACTTTTGGAATTATTGGATACTCTTCTTCATTGGATAAGTCATGAGATGTAAATCTTTTTTATCTCTAATTTGGGTTTCTTTTTACTGAACATATATATATATTCTTCTATATCCACACATTTTATTTCATTACACTCTTTCCATGGGAGGTGAATATGAGTGGGATATTCCACATACATTCTATTTTTATCTTCTCATGGTTCGATTAGTATAATCTCCGGATATAGGTTATAATGACTAAATGCGTATTTCATATACTCACCTTGTTAAGCCTCTTGTGTTTTTATGAGGATACTTTTACTCTTGGTTTGGGTTTAGCTATTTACTTTCAATGTATCTTTCATCCTATATAGTTGAGAGACATTTGGTCACCATGTGTAATCCTGATGATGTGGCTGATTAAGGTGTAGTGTGGGTCCTACCTAGGATCATTAAATAAATGTCACATCCTAACCCAAGATGGGGCTTGATCTGTAGCTATCCCAAGATCGCCTCTATAGGGAAGGGGGTAGCGAAAAGCACAAAAGGCATATCATAAATGGGACATCTTTTCCTAATTACCTACATGTACACACCTAACCATCTTGATGCAGAAGTGTAGAGGAATAATAGTAAAATTATGAAACAACTAGAAAGTTTGAAAAGCATGAAAAACTATTGGGTGTATAATAGTATGACAATGAAAACTAAAAAGTAAAGGGGAAAAATATCATCCCAACCAGAATTATGTCCCAACCTAACAAAACTAGAAAATTAAAACACTGAGGGAGCCCATCTCTTGGTCACCAAACTGTAACCACTGTACATAGTCAAATGTACCTGGTATCCCTAATATTTTGTGTAAACACTTCCAAACTTTTTTTCATTTACATAAGACATGACAAGTGTAGGAAAATCCCATTTAGGGTTGAGTATATACATACCGAGTAGGACACCTCAAAATCCGAACGTGGAGAATTAAGATATACAATAGGAAAGAAAGATAGTATATAGTTCACAAAATTCAATATAAAGTGAAAGATAACAACTCAACCCAAACCAAGAGAGAGTAAACTCTTCCAATAACAAGGGTATTTTCATGATTAGTAGATAAACTAAACATCAATTTTTTTCCACCTATATATGGATAGTAGACTTGTCCAACCATGAGAAGTTATACACAGAAATCACATGGCATACCTCATGCATCTCTGCATCTCATGGAAAGAGAGTAAAAAAATCCAAAGGAATGTATAGAAATTAATATACATATGACCATTTAAATAATACCACATGGGAGAGTAAGGGGATCTCCATCTCATAGATCAACCTTTGAAGGAGAGTTTCCAATAGTTTCCAAAGTCTTTCAACAATGCCCAACATCTCACGCATCAACCCCAAAGTAACAATCCAAATCCAACCATGCTTTGAAACTATGATGAACAGTCAAGGGGACACAATATGTAGGGTACAAACAATGTTCTAGAAATAATTTTGGCCTCATATTTCTCATTCTATGCACTGTTTGGGAGATATTAAATTATTTTAAAAAAATGTAATAAAATTTATTAAATAACCTATTATGACGAGTGATCCATCCAAATGTATGTCGACTACAAATTTTATTGATTTCATATGGTAAAAACCACATTCCAAACCTAAAGAATATCTCATATTTATCATATGACCCACCATTTGGAGTTATTTAATTATTTTGAATAAATTTCATTTTCATAATATAAAATATTTAATATTTTTATTCTATCTTCACCAAGGCTTTAAAGGCCTCAGAATTTCACACTAACTCAATATCTGACTTTAAAGATATGTTATTAAATATTCCAAATTATTAACATGGATTTAACTCTTACTCAAAGCCTTTAACACATTTATTAAGTTATTTTCATTGATAAATTATTTTTTCCACATAAAACTCTTATAATTTATCAATGAGAGGGTTTTTATTATCTTTGTAAAATTTAGGATATTAATATTATACCTCTCTATCAACATCTTGTCCAGAAGAAGTATCTCCCAGGTTACTGGTCATACAAAGTAGGCCACTGAGATCAAACATTAGACTCCCATTTCCATATTTTCTTCTGATGCTATCCATGCTACCACCAAATCTGATCTAGGGGTACTGTATTTCATTGTACCTCCATCTTGCTATGATCTAGGATCTTCACTATTTTCTTCTCATAATATGCATTAGTATCTAGCTCAACATCTTGATAATCAAGAATATGCATAGGTTTGGATATGTAATTCCAAATATGTGACCCATGGAACACGTTGTGCATACCGAGATATTGGGAAGGTAGGTCTATATGATACATAACTACCCATATCTTCTAAGTGATCTCAAATGGTCTAACAAGACCTGGTCCAAGATTTATTTACTTGCATAGACGTCCGTTACTCAACAAAGGATTCACCATCAAGATAACATGATCTCCAACATCAAACTCTAAGGGTATTCTCATACAATCAGCATATGATATTTGTTTGATATGAGTGGTGATAAATCTATTCCATATCAGTTTTACACTCTCAGAGGTCTCTTATACAATACTAGGGCTAAAAACAACTACAACTACTACAAAACACACTTTTGATAGTGCTAGAATAAACCTTTATTAGAGGTATAAAGCATTGACAACCTTATCATGGTTAAAAGTCCAAGGATTTTATCAATGATAGAAAAATTTTAATAAACGATAGATTTATCAGTGTAAACAAAAGATATGATAAATCATACTTTTTTCAGCACCTAAAAAGCACTGATAAAAGACACCATTTATCAGCACTAAAAAAGAGATGCTATATGGGTGCTTTTAGAAGCACTAATAAATATTTCTTTATTGGTGCTTTAAAAATTGATTATAAAGGCTATATTTATTAGTGCATTTAGTAGCATAGATAAAGGGAAAACTATATTGTGATGCTACAACACACTGAAACACCATAAATAGGTGAAATGTGCTGTAACAACACACTGCATCACCAGAAACAACAAGAAAAATTACCAAAAAAAGATAAAAATACTAAATTTAAATGAAATTAAATTTCTAACAGAAATATAAGAAAAACACTATTATAAAGTATGTCAGTTGTTTTTTTACTAAAATTAATGTAAATTTAAAATAAAAATGCACACATGGAGTCATACCAGTCACACCATGAGTTGAATTGAGGTGTTACTGATTCCTACATGCCACAAATGAGTTATGGATTATTTTCATAAAGTACTAACACAATCCAAATGCGTTTTCTGAGTTTTGAGTATGTTAGTTGTTTTTTTAATTAAAATTAATGTGAGTTTTGAATAAAAAGATGCACAATTAATGTGAGTTTTGAATAAAAACATGCACTTGGAGTCATATAGGTCACACTGTGCATTGGATTTAGGTGAAGATGATTCATACATGTGAAAAATGACTTATGTATTGTTTTACTAATGTACAAAATAATCTGAATGTGTTTTCTCAGTTTTGAGTATGTCAATTGTACCTTTTTTCACTTAAATTAATGTCAATTTTGAATAAAAAGGCCCACTTGGAGACATACCGATCACACTATGCATTGGATTGAGGTTAAGATTATTCCTAAACATCCCAAATGACTTATGGATCATTGTCATATAGTATCAAAATAATCAGAATACATTTCCTTGGTTCTGATCATTCCACATTTGTTTTTTTACTAAAATATCATTTTAAACTGGAAACACACACTTCAATCCATATAGGTGGAATCATGTATGGTTTTGACATGAGACTGATTCATAAACATAAAAAATTAATTATGAATCATTGTATAAAATTATCAGGACAAACTTGCCTCATTTTCTGGGTTTTCAATGAGTGAAACTTTTTTGTATTAAAATTTCAATTTGAAACTGATAATAGAAACTTGGAGTCATACCGGTGACACCATGAATTGGATTAAGGGAGAATGATTCCTACCCAACATAAACTCTTTATGGATCATTTTATTAATGTACCAAAAAAATTTGAATGTGTTTTCTCTATTTTGAGTCTGTCAGTTGTTTTTTCACTAATATTAATGTCAATATTGAATAAAAAGATGAACTTGGAGTCATAATGGTCACACTATGTTTTGAATTGAGGTTAGACTGATTATTATATGTACCAAATGAATTATGGAACTTTTTATTAAAGTATCAAAACAATAAAAATGTTTTTCCTTAGTTTTGAGTATGCCACTTTTGTTTTTTACAAAAATGTCATTCTAAACTTGAAACACACACTTTGAGCAGTACAGGTGGCATCGTGTGCAGGTTTGACATGAGACTAATTCATACATGTCAAAAATAAATTATAAATCTTCTAAATAAATTATCAAGACAATTCGATCACGTTTACTCAGTTCTTAGTGAGTGACACCTTTTGTACTAAAACATCAATTTTAAACGGATAATGGACACTTGGAGCCATATTGGTCACACCATGGATTAGATTAAGGTGTGGATGACTACTCATTGCCACAAATGACAGATGAATCATATTTCTATAGCTCCCAAACAATCTGAAAACATTTTCTTAGTTTTAAGTATGTTAGTTTTTTACTAAAATTAATGTCAATTTTGAATACAAAAATGTACTTAGAGTCATATTGGTCACATCGTGCATCATATTGAGGTTAATATGATCATTTATATCCCAAATAACATATAGATAATTTTAATAATGTATCAAAAAAAATAAAAATGTGTTTCCTTAGTTTTGAGTACACCACTTGTGTTTTTTACTAAAATGTCATTTTGAACTAGAAACACGCACTTTGGGCCACCTAAGTGTCACAAAGTGTGGGTTTTACATGATCTTTTTTTATACACATCAAAAAATCAATTATTAATCATTGTAAAAAATTATCAAGACAATCCAAGTGTGTTATCTCAGTTTTCAGCAAGTGACTCTTTTTTTGTATTAAAATTTCAATTTTGAACTAATAACGGACAGTTGGAGTCATACTAGTAACATCGTGTGTCATATTGAGGGGATTTTGATTCCCAAATGTAAAAAATGACTTATGGATCGTTTTACTAAATTAAAAAAAATATGAATATTTTTTCTTAGTTTTGAGTATGTCAGTTGTATTTTTCACTAAAGTTAATATCAATTTTGAATAAAAAGACGCACTTTGAGTCATACCAGTCACACCATGCATCAGATTGAGATAAGGATAATTACTACACAAAAAATGTCTTAGGGATAATTTTCCTAAATTATAAAATTAATTATATTTCATTTCCTCATTTTTGACTGTGAGACTAGTGTTTTTTTACTAAAAGGTCATTTTAAACTGGAAACATGTACTTTGAGCCATAGAAGTAGCATCATATAATGGTTTAACAAAATACCAATTCATACATGTAAAAAATTAATTATTAATCATTATAATAAATTATCAAGACATTATGATCATGTTTTCTTTGTTTTTAATGAGTGATACTTTTTTTGTATTAAAATGTCAATTTTAAACTGATAATGGAAACTTGGAGTTATACCGGTCACACTATGTTCTGGATTGAGTTGATGTTGATTTATACACATCACAAATGAATTATGGATAATTTTACTACTATAACAAAACAATACAAATTAATTTTCTTAGTTTTGAGTAAGTTAGTTTTTTTCTACTAAAATTAATGTCAATTTTGAATAAAGAAGATATTCTTAGAGTCATACAGGTCACACCGTGCATCAGATTGAGGTGATGAGAATTCCTACACATCCCAAATGACTATGGATAATTTTAATAATTTATAAAAAAATAAAAACATGTTTCCTTAGTTATGAGTATCCCACTTGTTCTTTTATTAAAATATCATTTAAAACTGGAAACATGCACTTTGAGCCATACATGTGGCATCATGTGTGAGTTTGACATGAGACTGATTCATAAACATCAAAAATGAATAATGAATGATGTTACCCAACTATAAATACAATCCAATCATGTTTATGAATGATGCTACCCAGCCCTCCTTGATGACCCTGACATATCTATAATGGTTTCCCTCCAATAGTTATTTCATACACGTGATCACTTTAGTGGTTAATTGCAAACATATTTATTCAAAAACTTAATTTGGATTATATACCTGTTTAATGACTATGAGTTGTACATATTTTTCTAAAATAACACTAGTATAGAAATTGAAGAATCCAACAAAAAATGTTCTTATAGGTGGGTTACTATCCTATATAAAATCCCTTAAACAAGTGGTGAAAAATATTATTTCAATAAGTCACGAAAAGGACTTGCACAATGGATCTTATGTTAAGTGACAAGTGTTGTGTGCACTTATAAACAATTTTTATCAAACACTATCATGGTATGGTCCTCATTATTCTTCATTTTGCAACAATTTTATTATTTTATATCCAGCGCTCCTTATCCTCATCCACCTCAGTCCCCACCATGGTCATTGCCCCTACCTCCTCCTCCACACTAGTCTCTGACTCCAACTCTACCTCCGACTCTACCTCCTCCTTCACCTCTACCTTTTTCTTCACCTCGACATTCGTTTTCGCGTCTACATCCTCCTCCACATTCATATCTACGTCTATGACTTTCCAACTATTTTATTATTTTCAGGTCAAGGATAAAAAAAAATTGATTTCCTCCATTATAGTTCTCCTTGATAAAGAGATCAAAAATAATATATAAGAACTATGACACTAATTATTAACACCCTAAATATCTTTAAGAGTTAAAAACTCATACTAGATCACAAACATAGAGGATAATAACTTGAATTTATTATGAAAATACATTCTAAAAAAATTTATGCTTCCCACTCATCTATAAACAAATTGATTTTATCATTTGAGTAAATAGGTTGTCATAAATCTTGATAATAATGAGAAAATACAGAAAAAATGATTATGAAATTTCATTAATAAAATTTTAATTTCCTTCGAAAATTATTTGTTGGGGGATGTTGGTATTTTCATGTTTTATAATTTCTCTCAAAAAATTTTAAACATAATATCCAAAATCGATGTCATTTACTTGTTTTGGACACAACATAAAAATTAACCAAAATAATTAAATTAGTTTGAAATGTTTTGATGGTTAAATATTTATATATATACCATAATTTGTTTCCATTTGTAGTAATCCAAAAGTTTTATACCTTTAGACACCGACTTAATGCTATAATATAGCCTATATTGAGTGGTTTCCCTGTTATAACAAAATTATTATTAAAACACAGACTGAACATATAATTCAAATTTTAACTATAAAGTGTTGATTTTAGTGTATTAGATATTCACAATACACATAATGTGTGGTTTATTAGTTACATATCCATGCATTGGATCCAAAAAATAATTATTTGGGGTGTCTTGATTGACTGTTATCCGCATCCAGTGTGTCATAACAAACAAAAAAAATTATGTAATGAAAAAATAGAAAATACAATTTCCATGATTAGGTTGTAAAGTATTAACTTTTAATTGTAGGCATCAAAAATATTCTATCGTCTGATGATTTTTAATTAAATTCATCGAGAAACTCCTCTTATTTCTTCTTAATTGCTTCCTAATTCAAAGTAAGTTTTGGCACAGAAATGATATAGAGATTAAGGAATCCAAATTTTTATTCTCATGATATTCCATTTATATAGTTGTGATATAAACACATATACAAAGTATGAATAGTTATTAACTATAATAAAAAAATTATATAACAATTTTGAAAAAATTAATAAAATGTACCTTAAGTATGTGTTCACAACATAGAAGCCCATCCAATTAGGCTTGAGAATATCATTTAGAGTCTCAAGAATAATTCCATATATAAAGAAGTATGCACATATTTTTTTATTCATATTCAATTTAAGACACAATTTTATCTTTAAATTTGGTCTGTACATGAAGTTGTAATGATAATAAATGTTTCTCTAGAATTGTAATGGAGAAGGTACTCTCAGGAGGTCGTTTTGTTTTCCTGGTTGATTCACCAGATTGTTTTTATTTAGACTTCTATTTATCCACCACTTTATCCATATGTAATATCATACCTCACTTCATACCTTTTATCAACAAATTTTTCATATTTTTAAAATGAAAAATTTTGGTGAAGAAAAACCTCATGTATCTTTGTAAGATTATATATAAATACTAGGAAAGTTCCAAAAGCATCTTTGACAGTTGTAATATCCGCACCATCACATGAAATAAGAAAATCTACAACTAACTCATACGATACATCAATCTGCACTCTCATGTGATCTTTTGGAGGGGTATTGATTGTGCATATGGTCTCTCAGAATATTATACACTGTACCCATCACAACAAGGCAGTACATGTGTGTTGACAGATACAAATCACATAAAACTGTACCATGTAGAATTTTTGTAAGATAAAGTTATCGAATGTTTTTTTATTCACATTTAAGAAAAAGTGTAATGAAAAATTTATTACCCTGGGTAAGGTATGTTGTTGGGGTTAATGACTAGCCTCAAATATAGTGGGATCATTTGGTTCTTGTGTGGATCTTTTCTCCACTATCGGTTCGCTTTGATCCTTTATTATACATTGGTCTGCCAAACCATACCACAAAATAATATATTGCAGTGAGTCTTTTTGTTTCTAAAATCATCTCACCATATTATATATATCTTCATGTGGTTTTATATTCTCTAAATATGTTCAAGGAGAGACTCCAAAACCTAATCCTCTAACACAATCATATTTTCAGGATACTTCAAATCTACTAAAAGTACCTTTTCTTCTAGAGCAGTCATTTACGATTATTTTGTCTAAACCATAAAAAAATTGAACATAAATATATATTTTTATATAATATTATTATAAATAATAAAAAATTAAAATTATTTCATACATACACATACTTACAATAATATTTTTATGTTTTCAACAACTAATTTACCCTCATAATTTACACAATCCTCCATCGATAACACAGGATGTGGGATGTAAGTGGATTCATATTTTTCTTCATCAATATATATATATATATATATAAACAAAGGAAAATATTGATTTAAAATACATACTAATTTCTTCTCTAATGAAGAATACCCCATCATTTATTTGAAATAGGGGTATGTTGGGTTTTTTACACATTATTTATTTTCAGTACTCTTTTGCTGTTTCATAAATTAATTTTTTTAAATCATGTTGGATAATATAAATAATGTAAAATAACATATTATAAAATAAAATGAACATGAATATATTTCTCATTGAAACAATTGATGAATTTAGTCTATGTTTCCTAATTTATAATGTGTTCATAACAATGTTGTGGGTGGGGCTTTATTTTCTGCTCAAAATCCCTAATATGTAACTTTGTAAGAAGAGTCTGAAAGCCTATATGGTATTTTTCAACATCCATTAAGAAAAATTTATTATGGAAATATTCTAAAATAAATGAAGTCTGAAAATAATAATGAAAAATAAATCCACATTTCATTATATCAATTTTCAGTAAAATATAGAAAGTTTATTATAACATTACAATTATATCTTTCCAAAGGATTTCCTTCATTATAGGTTAACACGATGACATGAATAAATATTAATTAGAACATTCATCCTCTTTGTGACTGCAAGATAACTAATAATCATTGAATTGTTGGGGTTAATAGGTTCTCCACATTGGTTCTAGCCAACCTCAAATTTTATACCCTGAATTCTTGCCTTGATAATTTTACTTTCTGCTATGATGCTGAAACATCATTGTCTCTTTTCATAAACATGTTGTTGATCCCACAATAATTCCATAGTTTCATCATCAACAATCTATTATTCCTTTGGATTGGTAACATCATCTTTTTCCGAATACATTTTTTGCATGAGTAGTCAAATATTTAATTTGTATTTAATAACAACAATAAAATACACTTCACACTTAAAATTCCACATTTTCAGGAATATTGCATGAAAATTGTTACTTTCTTGAACATAGATATAATACTTCAATACTCCATTACAACTAACATTTTCTTACATTGTTTAATCCATCGTCAGAAGTTAATTGTCTTCCATCTTTTGATAATGTATTGGACTCCCTCTTTCAAACTGGACTTCCTCCCATCATTGTGGTTCCAAAGTTCCTTGACGACATACTTCCCAAACAATTATTATTTCATTTTCTCTATAATAATTATATCTCAACTTTTGTGGAAATCCACCAATGTTTCTTAAACTACTGTAACCAAACTTCATCCCAAACTATGTACTGGTGATTATTTTGGATGAATACTTATCAGATCAGTTCAAGAAATATAGAAGATATGGGGGATGAGTCTCAAGAAACAAAATGTAATAATAACAGTTTGGGAGATGAATGTTGAGTTTCCACTATGGATAAAAAATAAATTATATACAATTTTTATTATGTATTCTAATATATTGCATTACAAAAATTAATTAATGAACATTAAAATTCACATGAATTCCACTCATAGTTATTTACTTCCACTCACAAACATTTATTTCCTGCGACTTCCTATGAAATGTTTCTTTTTTTAGTAGGGCTTAGATGAGACACAAACTTGTTGTGGTATTGATGTGTGGAATATGGGAGATCATGAAAACCAGCTATTTCTAAAATCTTTCAAGAGAAATTATCTTGAAGATGAAGTCAAAAAAGGTCTGGCGAGCTCTGCTCATTGTGGGAGGGTTAACTTCCAGAATCAGATTAGATGACTCATCGTTGTAGTATTCTCATCCGATTTTTATTAAATATAGAGTTATAATAGAATAAAATGTGATCGTACTCAAAATAAAATCATTTTTTGGTGAAATGTTTTCAAAATTAAATGAGTGAGTTGTATAAGAAAATTCATATCAAGAAACCAATCAAATTCATTCCTTATGTTTTGATTAATTTTCCATGTCATTTTTTGTTTTACTATGAAGTAGTAAATGAGGAGGACGAAAGTATGAAAGAGTTGAATAATGATTTGTGAGATAAAGTATTCAAATCCATGGTAATGGATTTGATGGAGATTAATGAATACAATCTGAGTGGTAGGTATGTCATCAAGGAAATTTGGATCCAAAATGATGGGAGGAAGGCTAGTTTATAAAATCAAATCATGTATCTTAGGACAAATTAAATAAAGGTGGTGAAGGATAGTTGTACTTCAGTATTGATGCATTATATATATGTTCAAGACAGTAACAATTTTCATGCAAGATGCATGAAATTTTGGACTTTTATACATTGAGTTTATTATATTGTATATCTATCTTACCAAAATGAATCCTTATTTACAAAACCTTATTTTTTAAACCCGTGGTCCTTTTTTATGAAAAGTTATTTATGTTTCTTACGAATATTATTTCATGTATAATTATTTCACAAGAGTGGATGGAAATACAGTTCACAGTGGTCTTGTTTAAAGTTGGAATGAGGTTATAGAGTAGGGGTTGCATTGTGTTGGTATAGGTAAGGGAGATACATATATATATATAAATAAGATACTCATAAATAAAAATGACACGAATTACTCTTTTTCCATATGTTTACTTATAGAGAATATTGATATTAGTACCATTATGAATAAGTTATAATATCAATCCCAGGTGAAATATAATATAATTATAAATAAATAATAGTAAACATATGTGTCCCAAGACCATAAAAAAGAGTATAATATACTAGGATTGTACCTATCACTATAGAAGAACCATGTCTAGCATCATATCTAAATTTCTCATCCACAAATAATCTACCAATCATATCTAATGACACTGCCTAGAAGAAATATCTCAAAAGGACCATTGGAGGTTCCCCAACTAACCAAATCGATAGAAATGTTTCATATCAAAGAGGAAATAAGGATTAAAGTGTCATAGTAACCAATACTAATTGAATCACTCAAAAAGTCTCTTCAATTAAAGAGGAATTGGAATACCTCCACTCTGATGTTCTTGAAGAAATGGATCTCAACCCACGTACATCTACATCACTTCTGAATACTCAAGGATTCCTCAACTTCAAAATTTGGATATTTTATTTAATCCACTATAAGATCCCTCCATTAACATATATCCCTTTAAAGGGTGAACTTTTCAACTTATGCTCAGTATTGATCTAGAATTTTTTTACTCTTATCAATTAAATTAATATATTCAATGAAATACGAAATTTATTATTATGATATAGTACCATAAAATATTAGGGTAAGCATAGAAACTATATGTTTTTGTCATAGAAAATTATAGCACATATCTTGAAGTAGATATATAATTTCCTCTAGGAAATGAGGATCAATATAAGTTCTATCATACAGAGGATGTTAATTAGCTCCTTCCTATAGAGATATAGGGGCCATTGTAGTGAAATATTTTATATTAATATAGGGATTCACATAAATATTTCATAAATAGGCACAAAATAACATATCTTAAATGTGAACCCCCTTCACATCTCTCTCACTCATTTCATTTTTAATAAGTATTTTCATACATTAAATATAATTTAAAATATGTTAAAAGAATTATTTTAAATATAAGTATGAAAAAACTATCGAATAGTATCCATAAATGGGGTTACCAAACAAACACAATCAATTAATAAGTTATATAAACCTAATCATCACTTATAAGTAAATAAAAATATTCTATTTATTTATTATTCATGTTTCTATTAATATAAATTTAAAATTGACTCTAAAAAAATTAAACAAAGACACATAAGAACATAAAATTTCATATATTCATATTGATTCCTACCTATCAACTCTTAAATAAGAGGTACGCGACTCTAAAATATAGTTCAAGGAAAAAATAAACAAAAAATAACCAAAAATTTATATGGTAACTCAAGTATCCAACATAATTATTCTATCTAGACATGTTTATGGATTACTTCTCATATATGGAATGTGATTTCTTTTTGATCTGATCAGTACCAGTATCCCTAGTTTCACTCTGATTCCATTTTTTAACATTTTTGACCAATTATACCCAAGTAGTTTCTAATTCAAGCCTACACATCACCTCATACACACTTCTTGATCACTAAAGTCTTGTGTCAATACTAAGGGATATAGATAACATTATCTTTACAGTAGCATGTGGTGAAAAATCTATTTTATTTATCCATACTATCCCACACACATATGTTAATCGACCTTACCACATGAAAACATCCATATCTTTATTTAAAATCATTGTATATAAAGGAAAAAAGATGAACTAGAACCACTTATTGTATTTCAATGGTGGGGAGATGAGATGTAGGATTCGTCATGGTTAATAATAGCATAAAAACACAAAATGAAGAACCCAAAAAAATAAAACAACGACAGAGGAAATGTATAAAATATAATAAATTAGATTCTATCCTTAATTCGTTTGAGGGAATGTAAAGCAGTCACGCCGATAGCAGAGGAGTTCCCTGATAGATTGAGAATCATGAGTGAATAAGTCATGGTTAGAGTTCTTTTAAATAATTCAGGGACTATTTTAATATTGATTTAAGAAAATCACTGATAAATATACCTTTTATAATCATTAAAATGATAAGCATTGATAAAAGGGATATTTATCTGCACTAACATTTAATTGCTGAAAAATATTTCTTTGAATAGTTTTTTTAGCACTGATAAAGACCAGTCTTTATCAGCGCTAAAAAAGATCTGATAAATATCCATTTTACCAACACTAAAACTTTAGCACTAAAAAAGTATTTATAACTATTATTATTTTAAAAAATTTATTATAATTTTTTAATTATTTAAATACATATAATTACTTATTTTTAATTATGTAATTACTTATTTAAAAAATAATATTTATTTATTTATAACAATTATAAATGTTTTCTTTAAAAATATATTTTTAACATTATTATTAGATATATAATCTTAAATACAAGCAATTTAAAAATGAGTGAACATGAATAATTCAAAATGAGTACACTTTATAAATATTGGGAAAATGGATAAGTTTTATTAATTAATTATTAATTATTTAATATATATATATATATATATATATATATATATATTTAAGTAAAGATGAATACATATTGAAAAATATAAAGCATAGTTAATAAATATATATAAATAAATAATTGAAAATGACCAAATTCAAAAAAAAAATATAAAAAATGAATACCCAAAATAAAATAGTATTAAAAATAAATAAATAAAATTGGCTAATTAAAAACATAATTTATTAAATTTATCATGTTATAATGAAATTAAAAATATACTAATATTTTAATTAATTACATAAATATTAGGTATATGTGATTCTATATATTTTATAAATATATTTTTGTGCGTGTTTGTATATGAAAATGAATTAATTACATATATATATGGACGTGAAATAAATGTAACACACGATGTTTGATATATCATAAGTTGAAAAATCAAACAACATTAAAAATGAATAAGACATTAATATGATATTAATTAACATTTTATTCATTATATATATATTTTTTATTTTTTATTTTTATCTATAATATATATATATATATATATATATATATTATACTTATTCATTTTTCTTAATAATTGTTTCATTAATAAATTTTTATGTAATTTTGTAATTTATTCATTTCTAATTTTTTTCTTTAATTAATTCATTTAATATATCTATATCTCTAATATATATTATTTATTAATTTTTAAAATATATATATATATATATATATGTTAAATTTATACATTTTTAATAGTAATTATTTAATTAATTTATTTGTTATTTTTTTTAATTTTATTTGTTTAATTGTTTCATTTTATTCTATACCTTTATCAGTACTAAAATAAAGTGCTGATAAACGTTCCCTTTATCATCATTTTTTTAGTGCTGATAAAGGGCTCCCTTTATCAGCGCTTATTTTAGCGATGATAAAGATGGAATTTATTAGTGCAATTTTCTAGTGCTGATAAATTCTTGCGCTATTAAAGGCATGTTTTGTAGTAGTGTGTCTTACCTAGCTCATGCCAACACTACGATGAGCGACACAACTTCCCATAAAGTGCCTCATACAATGTCATCTGAATTGAACCATCATAACTATTATTGTATGAAAACTCAATCATGGATAGGTGATCATCTCATGCTCACCGAGGTTTAGCACACAAGTTCAAAGCATATACTCCAGTGTGCATATAGTCCGCTTAGAGTATCTTTCAGTTTGAGGATGATACACCATGATCAAACTCAGTTGAGTCCCTAGGGATTTATGTATATCATGCCAAAAACAAGACATAAAATGTGTATCTCAACCTAGTTCCTTTGTCTCATTTTTAGGTCCATCTAGGTGAAGATATAGAGAAGGATATTATGGTTTGTATAAACAAAAAAATATTTCAAAAAAATATATTATCACCAACACTTCAGAGTGTGGACCACAACTTCCCGCTCCATGTTATTTTTTGGGTAGTTCCTCTCAGGGGATCATAGCAGATGAGGCCCATAAGTTTCTAGACACTCTCTTTGAATCAACACCACTCCCAAACTGACACCTGGTGAAGCAAAATACAATGCATAACAAATCCCACGCTTAGGGCGTATTAGTAATTAACCTGTCATAAACCTTCTCTTTAGCTCAAGGAATGCTTCTTCACATTGGTCTGACCATTATAACTTCAGTCCCTTCTTTTTTAGTGTTGTCATGGGTGCTGATAGTTTGGAAAAGTAGAGGAATAACCATCAGTAACATACTTCTAATCCTAGAAATCTTATAATCTCAAACACATTTTAGATGTAATTTGAGTTCAGATTGAGGATCCCCTCTTTCATGGTTGACGAGTGGTGATGATGCACATTGTGATGAGATTAAGAAAAAGGAACATGAAATGCATGTTCAGGGATGTTCAAGTGTGTTATTATTATTTTTTACAATATTAAAAATATAAAAATAAAACTGGTGAGTTATGATAATTATAATTAATAATAATTTTACTTAAATAATTTAATGGTTCCACCATGAATGGAAGGACACCGAGCAACATGGTTGGAAAAACCTATTCGTGGGATTTTATATTTTAATTTATATTAATTGAAAATAAATAAAGGAATTAAAACATTAAATATGAAATTTAATATATTCCTAGAAAGGAGTCTTACACCAAATGAGTCCCTTTGAGTGTTCCATTTTGTGAAAAAAAGTTTAGAAAAATAATATTATAATAATATTTTGTTGGTCAAAACACAGTATTGGCTGTTACTTCTCCGTACAGTATCTGATTGAAGAACCTTTGGTGAAAATGTTAACATGGAGTTAATAAGGTCATTTTGTGACTATTTTTGGATAAATTTTTTTGATTTTTGGAGTATTTCCACAAAACAACCTAAAATAATAATAATATTATTATTATTGTTATTGTTGTTGTTGTTGGGGAATCTTGTCTCTGTCATAACTCCTTCACACAACATCATAATGATGAAACATCTACAAAATTACAAATCTAAAATTGAGGCTTTTGTTTCAATAATAATATTAGTTGATTAATTTTGACTCATTTCATGGGGCAATGAGGCATCGTTCGCGCATTTTGTGATGAAATGTTACTTTTTCATAGGATTTTTGATTTGGGAAACTGAATAGCCTATCCCAAGAAATTTTCCATGGGGATCACAATAATGTGATACATTTTTCTATCTTGGGTAGTTTTTAAGGGAAAAGTAGTGCAATTATATTTTTTCCCTTTATATTGATGACATGCCTAATTTGTTCATATGGGTTTTGGACGAGACATGTCATGTCGTACCCTTACATGCCATATACTACTACATGGGTTGGGTGTTGTGTGATGGAAATAAAATTAGCTATGTGGTGGATCGAGACCACATTCCTTGTGGGTCCCCTAACACACCGTGCAACCATTGGTAAATGTTTAGAAAACTTCAATCATCCTTATCTTCATTTGAACTAATATTTTGCCCCCCCCCTGAGTATACTATTTTGAGTGTTCTTCCACATAGAATGTGATGGTTCCCCTGGTTGTAGATTTTGAGACATGACTTGAAATATTACGAACATGATGAATGGTTAGGTGATGCTCGACGATTGTAGTGATCACGTAGGATCTCCAGAGACTACTGAGTTAACCCTCTAGTAGAGATGGGCAGTGGAGACCTCGATGACTACTAAGTTGACCTTACAGTAGAGTTGGACAGTAAAGTTATCCACAAATACCGATCCGACCCTCTAGTTGAGTTGGGTAGTGGAGTCCTCAACCACTATCTAGTTAAGCCTCTAGCGGAGCTAGGTGGTGGAGTCCTCGATGACTACTGAATTGACCCTGTAGTAAATTTGTGCAGTGGATCCCTTGATGATTACTATGTTGACCCTCTAGTAGAGCTGGGTAGTGGAGTCCTCGATGAGTACTGAGTTTAACCTCTAAAATTGTTGTATAAGATTACTGAGTTGACCCTCTAGTGGAGTGAGATAGTGAAGTCCTCTAAGACAATAGAATTGACCCACCAGTAGGGTCAAACAATGGATTCCATGATGATTACCGAGTTGATCATCCAATAGAGTTGGGTAGTGGAGTCCTCGATGATTATCAAGTTGACCCTCTAGTAGATCTAAGAAATCGAGTCCTCGAAAGTTATCGAGTTAACCCTCTAGAATATATGGGTATTGGAGTCCTCTATTACTACCAAGTTGACCCTCGAGTAGATATGGGAAGTGGAGTGCTCGATGATTACTAAGTTGACACTCTAGTAGAGCTGGTATGTGGTGTCCTCAATGAATACCAAATTGACACTCCAGTTGAAGTAGGCAGTTAATCCTTTAAGAAAATCATAGTGGATACCTAATTTTGTAACAGGTAATGGTTCCTCTACTTCTTTTTTTCCCCTCAACTATGAGACATAGTGGCCAGGCATGGTTTGACTTGCACAGTTACTTTTGGACAGTTGCCTGGGATGCTAGGAATCTTTGATGGGATTTTTGAATGGTTGGTTAATATTCTTATTGGGTTGAGTTGTGAGATGAATATCCCCTTTCTCTCCCATTTGGTTCTCTTTTTACTGAGCATAGATATATATTATTATATATCCACCCTTTTATTTGGTTAATCTCTTTCTGTGGGATGCGAAGATGCATGGGGTATTCCATGTGATTTCTATGTTTAGCTTCTCATGATTAGATGGGTCTACTATCATACTATAGGTGGTGAATAATTGAAATGTAGTTCATATATTCAATATGTTTAGACTCTCATGTCTAGACAAGGTTACTTTTACTCATGGTTTGGGTTGAACTACGCTCTTTCACTATATCCGACACCATGTTTACTGCCTACAGTAATTCTATTACTATTGTATATTCTGACCCCCTTTATATTTTGGGGAATCCTTCTCGTTATGTATATAATCACCCCTTTATGGTATTTTTGTGCACGTGTCATGTCATATGTGGATGACAGAAAATTCGTTGATAAATATAAAGGAGCTTATGGATACCTGGTACTTTGGACAGTGTACGATGGTCGCATCTTAGAGATTAGGAGTTGTTCTCTCTCAGTGTTTTACTTTCCATATTTTTTTGGTTGTTACATATTTCTAGTTGGGTGTGTGTGTTTTTCCTTTACTTTTATGTTTACACTATCATACACTTGTACACCCTTGAGGTTATGCATGCTTGGTTGACTTTATAGATGTTTTGCATCTTTTAATCTTTCCCCTTTTCACTTATGCATTGATATGAATGTGTGTGTGCATGTAGGTACTTAGGAAAATGAATCCCCATGATAGATATTCCTTTGGTGCTGGATGCCACCCACGGCCAATAGAGGTAGTCTTGGGATAGATATGGATCAAGCCCTAACATGGGTCGGGTCATTACATAGACAATAATAGGGGCCAACGCCAGGTTATTTTTTAGTGTAAAAGGATCATCTACACTCTTCATTTAATTTAAATGAAACATAATTGTCTAGTAGGTGTATCATTGGTTTACCAATTCGAGTAAATTATTTTATAAATTATCTCTAAAACTCTACATTGACCAAAAATCATATCATTTATTTTAAATAAGTTAGTTCTAGTAAATATTTCTCTTTTACTTTGATCTTCACTAGATCAACTTTAATTCTATTATTTGAGATCTTATGTCTTGTGAATTTTCCTTTTTTCTGCATAAAATAATTTTTTTACCAAAATTTCAGAATTCTCTTTTCCTAAAAACATTGAAGAATATGTTATAAATTTATTAAAAATGCCTCAAAATATCACACCTAAATAGAGAATTCATCCACAAAAATTTATAGAAACTTATATGCCATATAATGGATGATAAGTTTCATCCAACATTGGAATTTTTTTAGTATGTTACACATTTTAAAATATATTCATTGATAAGAGAATGATTTGAAGGTACATTTGAATGTTTCCTTTGAATGATCAGATATATAAACAATAATTAGATTGTATCTTGAATATCCTTCAAAGAAGTAATAAAATTTATTCTTAACTAATCTCTCTAAAATTTGATACATTAATAGGAGAAGGAATTGATTTTTCCATGTGGGTTTTATTATATTCCTACAATCAACACATACTCTCTATTTAGTGATTGTACTAGTGGGTATTACTTCATATTCATTATTATTTATTACTATTATTCCTCCTTTCTTTAGAATGAAAATAATTGTACTCACCCATTCACTATCATAAATAGGAAAAATGATTCCAGTACCTAGAAGTTTCAAAAATTCATTATTAATAACCTCTTTTATAGGTGGTTTGAGCCACATTTTTGGTTTTTATCTTGGTTTGGATTCTTCTTCCAGTAAAATTTTGTATGCGAAAATTATCTTGCTCATCCCTTTTATATCAGTCACAATATATGCTAGTGATATCTTATGCCTCCCAATTAAATATAACAAATAACCTTATTTTTATTTAGTTAGATCATAACTTATAATGAATAAAAGTGTGTCCTCAATCTACAATAATGAATATTTAATCATTATTGGTAGAGACATCAGTTCTATTATTGGTGGATTTATGAATGAGGAGGTGTGTTTAAGGAACGAGTCACTCATGAAAGGTTCAATGTATTGAACATACTCTTAGTTTAAACTACCCTCTTTATCCTAGGATTGGTTCTCTGTCATATCTTAAAGATCCATAAGATCATATTCTTCTTATGCTAGAAAATGGAATGACACTGAAGTGAATCTTTCCTTTGGTTAGTTATTTTTAATAGATAAAACCCACTTGTTATTTGATTACTATAAAAATGATTATACATTTATTCACATCAATATTTTTTTAATTCAATAGAAATTGTCATCCTAAAATTATAAGGACATTTTTCTCCTCTACCATCTCAAGGATGAGAAAGACAACCTTAAAAATGGACTTTCTAACCTTAACTAATAATGACTTGAGTTGTCCACATTGATAATTGATAGATTTTTTAGCAAGCTAGACTGCTACCACTTATTTTTTATGGTCCTTGAGTATTAGTATTTTCAAGAAACACATATTCATGTGATTGATTCTTTTACAAGAATCACATAAATATTTCAAAAAATTAATGAGATGATTGTTCATGGGATAAAAAAACTTACAAGGTCTCTCATTTTATATGTTACTATTTCTTAAACCACTATATAAAATTCTCCACTCAAAGATATAATTCCCATATATTGAATTTTTCTCTTATTGTAGAGATAATAAATTAATAATTTTTCATAAAGAAGTATTTGGGAAATGTATTTATTAAATGGAATATTGATGTGAAGTTATTTGAATATATCAAGAAATTTATTATACTGAGACTCCATATTTCCTTATTTCATCCATTTTGAAAATTAGAGAGGGGGCCTCTATGGTAGAAAAGCAACATAACCATTTCCCTGAATGTAATATTTGGTTTTTTATAATTTTCTCTTTATCATATTTCAACATTTTGTTTTTCTACAACTTCACCGTTATTTTATTTTTCGGTAAATGTATCATTTTAAGTGTCGAACTATTTTCTATTCTCATTGCCTGTATAAGTCCATTTCTAGTTCAAATATTTTACTCTTCTAAAGACTAAAAAACTAGTCCTCTTCTTTTGGATAAGACTCAATATTTATAAGAAGTGTTCTCGATATTAAATCAAAAATATTTTTTGAAAATTTTCCTAATTTATGTTATGAATGGGGAGTGAAACTGTTTTATTTCTCATTTATATCTCTATTATGGTCGTCCACTGGTATAAATTTTAAAGAAAAGTAGTGATAAGATTATATATATTCAATTACTGTGGTTGGGAAGCTTAATATTGTCTAGGAAAATCATACTACTGATATTTTTATTATGGTGGAAACTACTGATCCCTATGGGGTGGATATAGTTTTTGGGGAAACTGTTATGGAGGTTGAGTATCTTGGTTCCTTGGTGGGTATCCAGGTAATCCATGATTACTTAGTGGTGGATGACCACTCATTTTTTAGTATCAACCCTAATTGGTATGTTTCTTGTATTGAAAAAGACTTCCCTAGTTATAAGGTTGATGGTATTGTTGTGGTTGTTGATTTTTATTCACATAACTAAAATCTTGAGTTTGGTTATAAATCATCCTTTCCCAAAATTTTTGATATGGGTATGGGCCTACACACATCTTAAACGACTTTGTTTCTATAATAGGAGTATGTGGAAGTGTTTTTGGTTGGGGTAACAAAAAGTTTTCATGATTTTTTATAATATCTTCAACCTAGGATACATGGAAGGTGGTTTTTTCTACTTGGTGAAACCCATTATTCATAGGTTCATGATTTATTTTCCATATTATATAATTCTATGAGACTAAATCTAGAAGATATATTATTAGCTATGTTTTTTTAGCATGATCCCTCAATTAGAAAAAACTCCCAACATAGTGTGAGTGGTGGGTTGTAAGCCATGTAAAAAAGTTTGTAGTTATAGCCTAATGCCATGTATGTGGTGTGTTATCTTTAATGTTATCTCCTTAAATTTAACCCAATCCTCCCAAGATAATTCACCATATACTTGAGTGAAATTATGGATTCCAGTTCATAACTTCTAGGTTCATTATTTGAGGAAAGTACTTATCTTGTAATTTTTTAACAATGTTGTCCTAAGTGGTAATTAACTCAACAACTTAACTATTTCAAAGATATATGGATCTATCTCATATGGAAAATGAATATACCCTTATTTAAATGGAATATAAGGATAAACCTAGGTTCTTAAAGGTGTTATATGCTTCATGGAAATTATATAAATTCTCATGTGGATCTATACTTTGAATTCCATTACGCTGACCCATGTGATTTATCATGTCAATCGGGCCAAGATTAATTTCAACCTTTTTCCTAGATGTGAGGGTGAACAATTTCAGTTGAAAATCAACTAATGGATGGGAAGACATAATCCATAATGGTGCACTCATACAGAATTTATCACACTTCTTACCATTTAGGCAGTATAATATGAGAATTTTGAGGCTTAAGAGGAGAAATATTGTTATGCTTGGCCATGACCGAGAGATTTCATGTAGAAATATGTCTTTTGATTTCAGGTTTGAAAGAAAGAATTTATTGAGATTAGAGGATCCCATAATGAGTCATTAGGACCTTGAACTTTCTCTAAAATCTTTGCACATATGTAGTAACCGATCCATGTGTAAAAGTTATAAAAATAAAAGGGGAATGAGAGGGAAGTGATGTAACCATAATTTTAAATTTAGAGGCTATACTTACCAAAGAGATCCCAAACAATGATTCCAAAAAAAATAGCTACAAGGATTCATTAATTACACATGGGTTAATCAGATTATAAATTTAAATTTAACATCAACTAGCACTATTATGAAGGTTCACAGGATATTAGATGTATAGGGTTGAACCCACATAGAGGAGATGATAATTGAAATGACCAAGGGATTGGATCTAAGATTTGACTCCTTATACAGATTTGGTGAAACCAGATTTTTACTAAACAAATGGATTAGATTTTAGTTGATTAAGTGAGTGTTCATGATCAATTTTGGGAATCATGTGCAAAGGATATCCATGTACCTAGAATCGGTAGGTTATATGGAGTAGGCAATGATGTTTTTCATGAACCACCAATCAGTTTTGGTTAAAAGGATTTGATCTGCCTAGACTTGTAATCACTCTTTGGTCTAGAGGTTGTTTTTATCATTGGTGCATTAGGTGAAACCTCAAGGGTAGAAAAAGAATCAATTATATTGGTCTTAAGTATATTTATTACAATTATTCCATGGTCTTCCTCTTTTAATACCATGTATGAGGATCATGTAAAGGTATAAAATACTATTGTATTTTTATCCTAATTTCTGGCCAATAGATTACCTGGGATCTGATTTAAGAATTCATTGAATTGTTTCTTCCCCTAATATTAATACCCAACCAGATGAAGACTTGATGGACATGATAATAATAGGATTAAACATGTGAATACATAATTAAACTAAAACAATCATCATAACAATGAAATATTTAAATGGAGAAAATTAAAAATGATATATTTAATTGATATAAGAAGAAAAAAATATCCATGAAAATTTTAATTCCAAGAAACAGAAATCATGAAAAAAAAATCTTGAAACAACAATGAATGAATGAAAATGTATTTGTTTGAAATAAAAATAATGAAATGGAAAAAAATGAGAGGAAAACTAGAAAGAAGGAATGAAAAAAGAGAACCCCTTACAGGTTGATGGTTCATGTAATTTAAATAGGTCACACAAACTTATAACATCAATGGATTATACATCATGATTCAACACATGATAGTTTTATTCATGGTAATTTCATTTCATGAATTTGGATTTTACCTAATTAACATGAAATTTTGGGTTTTCTTTAATTTATATCTCTCATGATTCACAGCTTGAATTGCATTCATGGGATCATGAGAGGACTTCATAGAGTTTGAACAGAGTCAGAGGATGACCCATTCACTACGTGAATGCATTTTTCATCCTGTGTTTTCATCATATTGAACATTTATTGCTTGTACTATGTTTTCATCTTAGGTATTTGGATTGTCCAAGTTCAATTTATGATCTCCATGAATACATATTGTAATCTAGTATTCACGATGTGAATTTCAGTAGTTTCAACAATTTTACGGAAACACATCCTTCATAAAATTACATCCAATATCCTAAAAAAATCACATATATATAAAAACATTATAGTATAATACATGTATAAAATCTGAAAAATTAAATCCAAAATTTATTTGTGAATTAAAAATATCACCTTTAATGCTATATCTTGATAAATTTATAGAGATAGGAATTTCATTTGTCATTTCAAACAACATGAATTATAACATGAAATCTTCTTTTCTATAAGGATCATAAAATGTAACACCCATATTACACAAAAATTTTATATCTTAAATAAATAAAAATGAAATTAACTTTAACATAATTACTTGGATATTTAAGTCCTAAAATAAGAAGAAAAAACATAGCATTATTGTGTTTGATGCACAAACATGGTGGTAATTTTTAATTTACAAACATAAAAATCCTTGTACAATGATTTTTTACATGATCATCAAAAGGATACATTCCATATATTGATAAAAAAATTTGGAGTTTTCTTTGGTTATTTATAAATTTAATATTATTGTAACTTATTTTCTTCAAATCAAGAGAATCTAATAGGTGAAAAAGTTTTCGATCATTAATTCGTGTATCCATATTCCATGTCGATTGACTTATAGTCTCCTCACTTTTATATTACCATATAAAACTTGGAATTATTATACATACCCTATGAATTTTAATGAAGCATATTCATCTTTCTTATATCATGCCACACTAATATTTGAGAAAATTTTAATATATTAATATCCCTTTAGAACAATATAGAGTCAATTGGATAAAAAAGGTTTCATTAAAATGTAACACCCATTGAACATAAATTTCATTTAGCATCATATACTCAAAAGGAATCTCACTATGTTATGCTATGATTTTATTAAAAAGAGAACTTTTTTATATAAATATTGTGTCACTCCATCCATTACCATCTTTCAATTTACATAGTTTTAGTTTGGTTTATAATGTTTTATATTTCTTACACTTGGAATACAGTGGTATCATTTCACAGTACTTTAACTTCTCAAACAATTTTTGACAATCATGAAACTCATCTTAATCTTCCATTTTTATTTCCCAAATATGACCTTCAACATCATTGACAATTGTACTCATATCAGGTGACCCATAATCCACATAATTATCCCAGTTTCTAAATACATTTTCTTCTTCCCCATGTCCAGTCCATCATTGATAACTTTGATATATTATTTGACTGATAAAACATTCTTCCAAATAATCTAGATAAATTCATCTTGAATTTTTTTAAAGGTTGCGTCCAAAGCCTCATTTTTATTATTAAAGTACAAACCTCTTTTGGACTGGGTAGAGGGAGACCCATTACATAGCCCGAAGGCCCAAGACCTAGTGTGACTTTTTTATTTTTATATATTATTATTTATATTATTATTGTTTTATTTACATATATATAAATATTTATATATTTATATGAAAATAATTTTTTTAATTAATTGACTAAAACATATATATTTTAAAAAACTTAGATATATTTAAACTATTTAAATGTTATTATGTATTTTTAAAATATGTATACATTATTAATTATATATAAAATAATTAAATATTAATTACATTTCAACATGATTAATTATATTTAAAATTTATTACTAATTATATAAATTTATAAATATTTATTATAATATATAATTTATCATATAAATGTGTAATTAAATAATTATTCTTAAATATGAAAATATTTTCATTGTATAAATGCATATAATATTAATTATGTTATATAAAAAATATTAATAACTATTAATTATAATCAAATACTATTTGTTATATTTTAATGAGTATTATTAATTATATAAATTAATAAAAAAAAATTAACAAAAAAATTGTAATTATAATTATAAATATTATTTAAATTATACTTTTATTAAATATATATATATATATTACTAATTAAATATTAATATTAAGTTTACTCTCAATTTTATTTAAAAATATCTATTCTTAAATTTGTATATCTAAATAATTATTATTTTAACAAAATTATAAATTATATATATATAATGTTCATTATATAGAATATTAAAATGCATGATTATATGTATATAAATTATCTTCTATATATAATTATATTAATTAAATTTGAATAAAATTAAATATTTATGTTTTAAATAAATTATATATATATATATATATAATTATTGTTAATTTTAATCAAATATGAAAAGTTCTATAGAAATTTATTGTAAGTTCAATTTATTAATTCAATTAATTAAATTAAAGTAATAATTTCTATTGATGAATATAATTATTTATTGATAAAACATTGAAATACTATTCTAATTAGTGTTTTTAAAATAATGACATATATATAGTAATATTATCTAATATGAAAATATCTATATATAAATTTGCCAAATTCAATTATAATTCATTTAACTAAATCAAAGTTTTGATTTCTATTAAAATATAAAAATTTATATGGATATCTTGTAGAAGAATTATTCTAACTTCCCACACACAAATATTATTACAAAAACAAAGTTAGCGTGTAAATACATTTGTATATGTGTCCATATACACATGTATACACTATAATGGGATATGTGATGGTGAAAAACTAAAAGTACCTATAGGGTTGTGTGTGTGTAGGTGTTTATATGTTTCAAATAGATACTCTAACTACATTATAAGTTAAAAATTTTATCAGCGCCATGTTTAATATTGATAAATAAAGACTCTTATCAACACTAATAAAAAAAATTATTTGAACTAATAAAAGTGCTTTTAAATATTTATTTTTATGAGTTCTTGTATTTAGAACTGATAAAAGTTTACATTTATCAACACTTAATTAATGTGCTAAAAAAATCCAATGCCATTTTAGGCCATTTCGATAGTAGTGATATTTAACTATGATTTAGGATACTTTGGAACTCCACCGAATACATATTTATTTAGGAAGGCCTCATGTCGATCATATTACATACGACTCAAGGAGATTGTTGAGTAGATAAATCTCTTAATCCATCATATGGATTCATTCAAAATTATTCATTTATTATCATAATACTATTAGGTTTTCCCAAACATTGTTACCAAAATCTTAAAATATAATATCAAAACCTAATCTAATTAGGGTCACCATACATATTATTCATGACATAAGATAATCCATGGGAACCAAATTTTCCATGACCTACTCGGTTGGATGTTTGAGGCCATGAAATGTGTTTTCTTTGAAATTAATTTCATAATTCAAATTAAAGAGGTATTTTAGGCCCACTATCTTAACATACCGAAAACGCTCAGTCAGAGGCAAGCCTCTGACCATTTATTAATAAATGGAAAAGAATAAAGCAGGTACAAAACGCCAGCAAAACAACTACATATCATAGAAACCAAACCCATCACCATCCCCATTATAGACTATTTCCTCTGCATTATCTATTTCCCATTCGGCGCTTTCACAATACTTATGAACATTGGCATATTTTCTTCTAGATTCAACTTCTACAAAGCTAAAAACTCCTTATAATATTGCATATCCCAACTTTCCTTCCCAATAGAGGCTCTGGTAGACACCGGCCTTGGAAGATATGAATAATCTTTCTTCGGTTGCTGACATGGTGGACCAGTCCTGTTGTATTCAACCCCATGCACCTTCATCCTATCACCTTGACCAATAACATTGATGGAGGGCCGGATCATCCCACCATATTTTTTTTCTCAATATCTGAAATGTCACCCAACTTTCCTAAGATCTCCACCTTTCGATAACCCCCCTTCGAACCACAATCTTTCTTAGACTTGCAAGAGTTAGTTGTGTTGGGACATTGAGGCTGATACACCAGGTTCTGCACATCTTCACTAGCTGCAGTATCCACCGGAGAGTCAGCAATCTGCAAGATACCACTGTCCTGCCTTGCCATATTCTCCTCTTCATGCAAGGCCTCCTCATTGTCCAATTCCAGAAATCTATTGTCTGTGGGAACCAATATCATTATAAGTCCATCATTCTCTTCCTTCTCCTGGACACATCCTTCCACATGCCCTGACAGCAAGGGACTGCATGCCATAGAACCCACTGTATTTGCATTCCCAATTCCAAGATCAGACTTAAAATGGCGAAACACCTTATAAACTATCAGATCTCGAGTCACACTTTCCACCTTATGCAAAGGAATCCTTTGCACTGAGAACGCAGAAGCAGATTGCTCCGACTACTCAGCCATAGCCTGATTGTCCGCAGCCCTAGCCTGATCGACCTGAAACTCCTTTATACTAGGGGAGCAACCAGGGACCTCAACAACCCGAGAAATCCCATGCAAAATGGATGAAGATACTACCCCTCCTGCTGCCTTTCCAAATAAAACCCGTTCCGCCCCCTGCACAAGCACCGAAACCACAGGTTCATCTGAAACAACACCTACACTTCTGGGATCCCCCACCCGAGTGCCCTGCTCGACCGAGCCTCTACCTTTAGCACACCCAATATCCTCCGCATGACCCAACTTGGCACCTTCCTCATCCCCTTTCATTGCAAAACCAACATCAGTGTGCAAGGTCCTCTCCAGGTTAGCAGCAATACCCCCTCCATTATGACTCAATGCCTTCTCCTAAGAGCAACCCTTCATCCTCCCACTACGGAAATTCGACGCCAAGTGACCAAAACGACTACAAGATACACACAAGTGAATCCATGATTCAAAAACCACCTCCTGCCTCTATCGAAATTCCTTATCATTAGTGATCCATATGCTTTGGACCGACTTCCTTGCAACATCAACTTCGACACAGATCCTTAGACAAATTGGGTTACACACCACCTCAGTACACCAATCAGAGCTTAAGAACCTCCCAATCAAATTTCCAACTACACACATAATAGAGGGGTTCTTGAAAAAAAGTGTAAGACCCGGTAGACTTACCCAGGTTGTAAACGTTGAAGGATCACGCCGCATGAGGAAAAAAAGTTCCATTCAAATAGATAGAACGCCGCTCCGTTGAATCTTCGAGGGGCCTTGGACCAGGCGTAGATCAGATCTTCCTCCAAATAAAAATGGATCATGAAGTGTCATCGATCAAGTAAACCGATGACCACTCACTCCATTATCTTCCACGAATCGGAGACAAAAATCTCAAAGGATTCAACTGAGGGTTGCTGGGGACGGAATTGGGCCACCATTGTGAGTTTGAAAAGATCAGAAGTGCCACTAATCTCCTCCGATAGAAATGAAAGTTGAGGCGCCTCTCGGAAAACATTAAGAACCTTCGGTGAGATATGGATTCTCAAGAAGGATGGAATATTACCATATGATATGCTCATCCTCTACTGGAGACAGCGCGAAGCTCCCCCCACCGATCGGGAGGGGGGAGCAGAGTTCGGCGACATTCGGAGCTAGGTCATCAGTAGAGAAGGGGAGCTAGGTCATCGACAACGATCCTTGATTAATTTCCCACCATCATAATATACATCCTATGTATATTAATCCTATAATTATTTCACCTGATGAAATCTTTATTATTTCATGTTTTATTCCAAAATGGATGCATGTTATAATAATTTATAGGAAATAATTTAACAAATAGTTTAAAATATACATAATATTCAAAACATATAATCAATTTATATACATTAATATTTAAATAAGAATAAAATTAAATAATAAAAAATTTCACTTATTTATAAACATGAGATATTAATAAGAATATTTCAAATTCCACTAGGACATAAAAATATACCTTTTATAATA
Organism: Viscum album; assembly: GCA_963277665.1. Classification (NCBI taxonomy): domain Eukaryota; kingdom Viridiplantae; phylum Streptophyta; class Magnoliopsida; order Santalales; family Viscaceae; genus Viscum; species Viscum album. The sequence goes on along the minus strand of OY728147.1, from coordinate 390,642,078 downwards.
TATAACACTTTTAGTTTTTAAACTATATGTAAAATATATTTATTTTAAATAGAATAATAAATTTTCATTTTTAGATTATATCCCATTTGAAGATACAGGCTTATCATATTACATGATCCAAATTAATGAATACGAAAGTTTTTATCACTAGAAACCGATAATATTTATTTCAATTCATTATAATATTGTGAAATTTATCATTTTAACTATATCATAATCAAAGATGTCACCTATATCTCTATTATGATATGATATATTTCTTTACAAACATGACATTATAAATCACAAACTACAATAACAGTCATAAATTTGTTTATATACTATAAAATATCAATTTTTAAGGAATTTTATAGCATGATTTAACATGATTTACCCAATGATCTCACAAAATTCCAAATCAGTCACATGATTAAAGGATTGTATTTCATCACTGGGGGTGGGGGGAGGTGGGGGTGAATCAATGGTTATAAAAACACTACCTCTCTATATATGTTATTACCATTTTAGATGAATGCTATTATATGTCAATGGTGATGATGAAATGATGATGGATATAGATAGAAATAAGAAACACAACATAAGGTTTTTACTTGGTTTACCCACCCTTATTATTAGTTGGTTAATTCTTGGTGTGCAGATGTTGTGATCATGCAACCCATTATCCCATTTTATTATCAATAAAAGCGTTAAATGGATTAAAAATATGATCCTAAAATCATATTATAATAAATAATGGTGAGTTGAGGCATGTTGATCAATATAAATTTTCCACAATATTGAGTGCCTCTAAAATTTAGATCTTGTATGAACCCTTATTCTACTCCTTAGTCCCAACCAAAAGACCCCAACAATGGGTGGATGATTATCTAAAAAAATCATCTATTTTTTCATCATTCACTCTTGATTTAAAGACTAATAATAAATTAATAGAAAGAAAATCCCCATGGAATATTGGCCTCAACATGACCATTTTAAGAGACTCTAAACAAATAAAAAAATCTTGGTTATATCTAATTCATATATTCAAATAATCTTTGGTAGTTTTAGTAGATAGAAAAACATTCAACTCAAAATTCCCTCCAAAACACCTGTGGTGCACCCCATGGAACACCTCAAAAACCTATCATTAATATGAGGTTCACTTTGATATATTTACACTTTCTATTCAGTGTGTTGTATTGAACTTTCTTCTAAAACAATTGGGCCCTATATCAATTTTCATTAATCAATTTCACATAAGTATTTATTTATTACATAATTGGAACCACCATGTATAAATTGGTGTGTACTCCCTATGGTTACTTATCAAATCCATCTTTCAGTCTCCATGATGAAATCTCATACCCCAGAACCACTCTCACTATGTTCATTTTTATGATTTAATATGAGTTAAGGGAACTCTAAAACACCCATTTTGGGCCTCCATGTGTTCTATCTCGAGATCTCCCTGAGATAATGACCTCTTATTAAGGTTTTCACATTTTCTAATCCATTGCTGATACAAAAAAAACTAAAATGGAAATTTTATAATTAAACCTTCATAATCCATTTTGGATCCCCCAAAATTTCTTTTTTCATAGTCCCCATAGGATAACAAAATCCTCCTCGAAATTTATTCATTCTATTATATTCAACTCAACACAAATTTTTTTTAAATAACCCATCATCATGTTGTTGATAATTCAACATCTGAATTACTTTAAAACACATGAATTAAATTCTTATAGAAAAAATGTCATATATTCCTCTATTGTAAATGTTATTTAAATACCACACTATAGGATAAAATAGTGTTTTTTTGATTTCACTAACCTCTCAGTGTAATACAAATAAATATTTTGACTATGTATTGACTATGAATAACTCACACCCCCTTAAATTCACTTAACTAGTGGATTATACAATATCTAGGACTTATTATATCCCCAATCATCATGTGATCTTTGATCAATACCGTTCCATTTGTTAGAAACATGTGAATTATCACATGATCCCTTCTCCAAATTTTATATTTAGTCTACAATAACTCTAGTATCCCCCTTTAATATCACCTAAAAAGTAAACTATAGTCTCCAAACCCCCATTAATGAATAGTTCATTTCATATTATCATAATGTTTCATCAAATGAAAATGAATAAAATAAGAAAAATAGTCCAGAAAATTTACAAGGATTTCAAGATAAAATGAAATATTAACAATACTATTAAGTTCTAGAAATAATCCTTCATTAGAGGATTTATAAAGATATTCATAACATTATGTTTGGTTAAAACGTAATTCAATGAAATAATACCACGTTACATACTCTCATTAAATAATTGGTACTTGATTTCAATATACTAAAAACTCAAAGGTTTAACCATATTCTTGAAAAATTCAATTTCACTTTTATTATCACACCCAATCCTCAAATTTCAAAAAGAATACACCCTCATTTCATAAATATATGACTTTATTCACATAATTTTCTTTAAGTTTTGTGATTCCAGAACATATTCATCACCAGTTTCACACAATATGACATAATTTATCTTCTGTAGTTCCATGCAATACATCTTCCTCAAAAAATAAATCACATCAAGAAGTAGAATTTTGATCAAAAAAATATCTTACAATATTTTAATTCGAATATATTTAAAACTAAAATGATGGAATCTTTTCAAATTTTAAACCAAAATCTACAGTCCTTTTATTTTCGTACACAATCAATTTCAATGATACAAGTTGAGAATACTAAGGACTACTTTGGAATCATCAACATAAATTAATTATAAACATAACATCCATTATAGACCCCATAAATTAAATTATGATACTAATAAAAATTCAAAATACTATTTGATCCACACTCCTTCTTTCTTAATCAATGGAAAACTTAGTCATATGTGTTATAGAAGTAAATAAATCTCTTTATTCTTCCATTATAAATACTGTAATGAATTTATGAATATTTATATTATGAGAGAAAGAGATGAACTACTATGCTTATGAATTTAGATCCTAATAAAAAAATCATATCACCAATTATTAAAATCTCAAAATGTTTCATCATTTGTGTATAAAATTCACCATGAGTCTCCTCCTTATTTATAAACAAAATATAACATCAACATACACATTCTATATTAGTGAATTTGTGTTATCTGACTTATTGTAACAAAAAGTTTGTATGATGTATTTATCAACAATCATTAAAGGATGATGAATTAAATTCACTTAAGGTGTTGAAAACAAATATAATAAAAAACTATAATTCATTGGTTGTTCAAGAAGTCATGTGATGGTTGTCTATTTCCTAGAAGTTTTGTGAAGGATGTGTTCTTTAAAAAGTAGAGAACCTTTAGTTAATGAATTGGTATTGTTATAGGAAGTGAATAATTATACATCTAGAAAAAAGTATAATCGAAAATTCTAGATGTTTTTCTAGAAGTTAGTGAACAATTATATGTTCAATTTTTTAAGAAAGATATTAATATATTTACAAATAAATGGAGGTAATTAAAAATGGTTTTGGAGTTATATATATTAACCATGGTGTGAATAAAGGTATTATTCCATGGATGGAGTTATTAGTAAATTTAAAAATCTAAGAGGCTTCCCTATATACACAATATTATTATATTTTCGGAAAAATGGGTAAGTAGTTGATACATAAGGGTATTCTTGATCTGTAATTAGAAATATTTAAAATGGAAGAACATTCCTTGTATACATAAGTGTAAATCCTGGAGGAGGTATCAAAATTTGGAAAATGGAAAGCAATTACTTATATAAAGTGTAAAATATTGAATAGGTAGTGAAATATAGAAAATGGGGAATATTCCTTGTGATGCACAAGTATTTAAAAGATCATATGAACATGTAACTTTGTTAATAAGCTAATATATAAGGGCATATCATTTAAAATTTTGAGGAGAAGGTTCATCCACACTATGGATTTATGGATATTATATAAATAGAAAACATAATTTTTTATCAATCATAAAATATTATTGATATTTCATCATATAGATATATATGATCTAGAGATGTTAAAATGATATGCATAACATTTCAATGATCATAGTAGAAGTTATGGTGGATGTTAAATGTGTATATGATGTAAAAATCACTAAAAAAGAAGTCTTCTAGGGATTAAAAATCCCTATATAAAATGGAGAGTCCCATAATAGGTGTTTTTATGGAAGTGACAAATGGGATGTGAGAATACATAAAATAGACAACTCGAGGATCCCATGTCCCTGGAGAAATAAATTTAAAATATCGTGTTTCTTTTAATTGATGCGATAAAGGGGAAATTTTAGTGTGGAGAAATACATTTATAAGTTATTTTTCCTAGAATATTTCTATACCATGGTAATTGGAGTAACACACGGTGTTTGGTTTGTTTTGGTTCCCAACAGATTTATTTTTGATAAGGAACATGTTGTTGTATTTAAAAAAATATAAGCTATAAAAAGTATTATTTTTTAGTGCCCCTTTATGTATTTATTTGTTATGATTCAAATTTATATATCTCTAATGTAATTCAATGGTAGAGATCTACTTGATGATAAATTAGTGGATGCATTTTATGTAGAAGAAGTTGGAAGTTGATTGAGATCAAAATTTTGAATTTGAAAGTCAAAATTCCTAAAATATATATTAGAACCTATTATGAAGATTAAAAAATATAAAGAAGATATAATAGTGAAAAAAACATTGTGTTTTGGAGGGGTTGAAATAAGAAGAATAAGGAAGGGCCAGAACCATAATATTTATTAGATATCTATAGTTTTTATGTTTTGTTGTTGGTAAATGATATTATATTGAAAATATATTTTTAGGATAAAATGTTTTATGAATAAATAAAGATTAATTGAAGAGAATATAATAAATTCTATTGATCATATCTTAATTTGATTAAATAAAAAGACTCTAGGTTCATATAACCTCATGTATAAATTATACCAGTTAATTTAAGGAAGACTAAATACAATGAAGATAATTGTTATGATGGATTTTTCCATCCAAAAAGTATCATTTTGAATTGTGTGAGGATTTTTTAAAGAAAAAAATATTAAAATATACATATAAATAATTTATAATATTTATCCAGTGAATTGAGGAATGCACATGGGAAACATTTGAAGCATCACCTTTTGAATTATGATAAAGATCAAAACTCCTAAAATTAGAGTGGCATTCATGTAAATAAATTGAGAAGATACCTACAAGTCTATATACTAATATCTTATGGAATAGTGCATGATAGAGGAGAAGGGAGTGACCATTGGTAGGTAGTAGATATCCCTTAAACAATTTAATAGTTAGTGAGCCTTGGTAAGGATTTACTTCACCTAAACATGTAGTGACAAGGAGACATGGCGCAATGTGACTTCATATGGACTTTTATCCACAAAAAACGGAAAGTTATAATATATTATTTTCCACACCAATATAATGTTGAGTGTATTCTACTTGGATATAGCCTAGTTTAGGTTAACCAAGTATAATATATACATCCCTTTATGTTTTAATTTATATAATTGTGAATGATAAATAATGTAGATTCATTTGAAAAAGGGAATGAAATAAAGGGCAGAATATTGTTCCTTGGAAAAGGGGAATAAGATCCAAATATTAAAATTATACATGAGAATTTTTAAATATAATAACATCCTAATTTACAACTATCTTACTGTTTCTTAGTTTATAAAAATTTATATCATAACCAAAAGAATTTTTTGTAGATTCAACCCCAAATTTTAAATTTTTAAGGATTTTAATGTTATTTAAGATATGGATTCAATAATAAAAATTATGTTTTTTGGGAAGTCATTTTTCTAGATGAAAGTATGAGTTTATGTCATATTTTAAAGTAAATTATGGAATTCCTTATGATATCTTATTAATTGGTCTTATTTTTTGAATATGAGATTGGATTATATTTTCTACTAATCAAAGAAATATAGGTAATGATGCATGTGTTTAGAATTTATTGAAAGAGAATTAGCATATAAATATGAAAAAAAGATATCTCAATGTAAGACTTTAATGAATATGTGGTTGAATTTGGAAGATTTTCATACTAATGAATCTGTGTTGAAAAAATAAAACCATGTTGCTTCTAATAGTGTATATTTTGTAAAAATTTATATTTGGGTATAATATTTGTGAAAGAATAATATCGTATTTCAATTAAAAAGAAGAAACATATTGAGAAGAAGAAAACCTAGAAATTGGTTATTCCCATTGAGGTGTAAAAATTGATTCTTTATGTATATTTGAATCTAACACTACAGTGGTTGATTCTAGTAAATCTGAATATATATATATATATTATATGTCACCTGAATATTTGGAGGATGATGGTAAAAAAGAGGAAACCACATCATGTGAAAAATATGGAGTTCTTTTGTGTAACAAACAAGAAAATAAATAAGACATGAGGTGTGATATATAATTCTTGAAGGATCAAGGTGAAAAGAACTATTTTTACATAATAGATATTGATAAATTAAATATAAATTTGATGTAGTAATAAATTTATTTAAAGGGATTTCATTACAATAATAAATAAGAAAATTAATTAGAAAAGATATATAATTAAATAAATTGTTTAGAATTTGAATTTAATTATGAATAAATATAAACTTCATGAGTCATCTATGTCTTCCCTAAGAGATTAGTGTAAAGAAAAAATAAATATTTTATATAATGAAAAAAATTAAAACCTTTTAAATTTAGAAGGAAAACTGAAGGATAAGTATTTTTGGATTAAGAAACATGAGGGAGAGCATAATTACATGATGAGGAAGTCAAAAAATTAATATTTTAACAAGGTGACTTCAGTCAGTAGTAAGAAGAAAAGAAATCTAGATTTAGTAGAGAAGTAAAATTTCAATGCATGATTTTGAATGAAAACCCTTCAAAGGACGGTGTTATGTAAGTTTTACATTTTTGGAATTATAAGACACAGTGGATGTGTGAATGAAAAAATTAGACATGTATAATCAAAGTAGACTCACGGATACATATCATTAATGGAAGTCTATTTAAATGTATTTGCAATGAAAGAACCTAATTCAACTTACCACATCTCCCAAACAAGATCTCCACAATGATCAAAGCATGTTCCCAATCACCATGGTCTTGTGATAAGCACCACGATATAAAAAATAACATCATGGAAAATATTTCAACATTAAGTCTGAATAATCAAAACATGGAGTTCTACACTATAATATAGCGTGATCTATATTGATATTGGTCATCCACTCTTACTAGTAAATAAATATCAGTAATGAAAATCAAAAAATTGATTATAATGTAACATAAATAGTAAACTACAATGATCCTCAAAACATTTAGAAAGAGTAATAAAAAAATATATATATATACATAAATGTGAGGCTTAAAGTAGGTCCACGGCTGATTAGTTTGATAAATAATCAAAATCCAAGAACCAAAAAGTTTAGGATCCCAAAATGATCAGAAAGCTATCTCCATATGGCCTTTGGACACCACAAAACTGATACCATGAATGTTGAAAACCTATAAATAGGCTTCACTGAAATATTATCCTTCTTTACCATTATGTTTATTAGAAAAAATAAAATATTCACATGCTTAAATATATATACGGGGTGTGAGGAAATTCCTTGTTGGATAGCTCTATGAATCTATATAACATTTTTCACATTTTTATTCCTTGTGTATAATTTGAAAATTATTTGAGATTAAATTCAATTTTTAAATTTTTTTGGCAACCCCTTTGGTTTTAAAAATAATGAAACATTCACAATTAATAAGGGAAAACCATTTTAAAATAAAATTGGTTAATGAGATAATAATCATACCACTAAAGGAAAAGAATAGAGTGGGAATGAAAATAGAGCACTTAATTAAGCATAATATAAATGCATAACACGTGGATAGCTCAAAACTATAAGTTACAAGGGAAACCAGGACTCTCTAATAGAAAATTGACTAACTTATGTGATCCTAAACAAGTAGGTTAGCCTAGGGCCTCATGAGGAGTCACCAGAAATAGCCCTTAAATATCTCATTCTTTAATCTTGGGTAACACCCATCTAGTCACCCAACTAACTAACATCTTCCATGTTCCAACCACAATCACAATATACACCTTAACCATTATCCATAAAAATTAAATAAGGCTGAAAATTCATAAGATATAATTTTAATCCTAAACCACCTTTAAAACAACTTTAAAAAACATTTTAAAATCAAAATATCCCTTTAAAATGTTTTCAAAACCATTTGTTAGGTTGACAATATATTTTTCAATTGAAAACCAAGAGAAATTAACATATACTCTAAGACAAGACAAAAAAATCACACACAAAAATCCTCTATAATTATTTCTAATTAATGTTTCATTAATAATACAAGTGAAAATATAAAATCACTACAAAGGATCTAGAAATAGTGGAAGTTCCAGGAGGGCATTCCAAACTAGTATTTCTATCATAATCAATGATTAATTTGAGATTTACATCTAAGAATAACTCTATAACCAACAAAAAACATTAAGTTAAATGATAACACTAAAACCAAATGTAGGATCATCACATAATGCTTTATAACTTCTTTAATAAGTTTAATAATTACCTTGTGATGAATTATTTCTTTACTAATGAATCAAATAATGTATCTAAATTGTAATGTTAATGTGTAACATGAATAAATTTTAATTTTCCTATATCATTGACCCACACATGTATGAAAGACCTCCAATAATTACTATAGGAAACTTTGAGTTCTATCATTGAAGATCCTAATGCTTGTGTTATTCATACTTGATTTCCATGAGAATAACTTATAAGAGTGATTCTCATAGATCTCGGTAGAAACCCAAGGGGTGGTAGAAGATGATTTCTATATGAACATGATATTTTTATTATAAAGGTTCCCTATAGTTCTTTATATGATTATCCATAGTTGTTTTGCGCGACACAAAAGGAAAGCGTTGGGGCTGAAAAATATAATTCAATTCAAATAGATCTTGGGTTAGAAATTTTAATTTCAAATTTACTTTTATTATTTATTTTATTATTATGAAACCCCATCTATATAATAATAATAATATGTTTATTTTATTGCATTCTTAAAACCATTGAATTAATTAAATGTTATTTATTGAATATGTTGTTTAAAATTTATTCAAATATTATTTAATACATAATATTTATCACTAGATGTTTAAAATTGGTCCTCAATTCTTCTATAATATTTATTGAGTCTTGAATAACTAAAATTTATTTAATAAATAAATATTAATAAATTATTTACAAATAAATTATTAAATATCACATTCACTAAATACTATATAAATAATTACTAAATATTATGCTCACAAAACATTCTATTAAATAACTAGTGACCTAATATATGTAATAAAGCTAATCATGAGTACTTATTAAACCATGCATGATAATAATATTTATTCGACATGTTATACAATAAATAATATTTAATATTTAGCTAAAGTTCTCGATATACTTATTGTGTGATGCACTAGGCCACTTTCTCAGTGGAACTTGGTGGAGCCACCTAATGTATATTGTTTTCATATGAAAACATTCCAAGGAACCAATAGCGAAATAATTTAGTTTTAAAATGATATCAAACCTCATAAAAATTATAACTATGTAATATAATATCTTTACCATGATATGTATATTCAAGTTGATTTCATGATGATGTCATCACCTTATGTGATCGATGTCTATTTCTTTGAATTTTAAAAAAATGAATCTACCCAAAGAATACCATGGACATGGATTTTGTATGATGTTTAATTCCCCTAAAATTTATTAAGATATAAAATATCATTAAATAATATAAGGGATAAATCATTTCTCATGTTATTAATTAAGGAAATATCATATGTGATGCACCCAACACATCTTACTTTTTCATGAACATATTTTTTCATTATTTTTATCAATACATCAAAGTACATGAGTAATAATATCTATTAATAATAATCATAAACCCTATGTTCCAATATATTTAATGACACATATAAATGTGGATTTCCTACTGGTGGGTCATGTTCTCATGATCTCCTGCACTGGAAATTATTAAGAGAGTACACCATAATAAAGTTCCTTAAAGTCCAATGAGTCTCTACCCCTGATATGCTACATCATTTTTCCCATAAAATGATTTTATTGGATTATAGAACATATATTTGAGAATAATATCATGGAACTTTTTGGTTCACATCATAGTGGGTAATTACTATGACCCTTTAGTGCAATAGTTACTATTACTACTTTATAACATAATATGTCACATATTAGAACAATCAATATTTTATAATATGTTCAATAATATTCAATATAATGAATACCAAAAATTATAAAGTACAAATAATTTGGTTATATGGAACCAACTCAAATAGGATTCCACATAAACTAGAGCCAACTACTAACAAAATTGAGTTTATTGTCTCTCATATAATACTCATACTATTGATTTAAGTATTTAGTCGAAGGGTCCACAAATTTTTCTTACATTAAAAATATACATACTTTAACTTCACCCCTATGTTATCAATACCACAAGAGAAGATAATTCCAGAGTATGTGTTTTGTCTATTGGTGTGACCTTGGATACTTTGTGATAAATACCACTGTAGTATTATCACAAAATAATTTTACAAGGTATTTATCTTTAGGTAACACATAAATCTCCTAGAAAAATTTATGTATGAAAAAAAAATTATTTGGATACATCAGAAGACTCTATATACTTAGAATACACTATATAATCGACAATAACCGACTACTTTGAACTCTTCCATGCCATAACTCATTTGTTAAAACTGAGTACATATCCTCACTATGAATTCAAATAATTTTTGATCTATTTGAAATGTTACATCAATGTCACCCATGATGACTTGCTGGTCATCCCCTCCATACATTAGGAACATATATTTAGTTATTATTATATACTTAAGGGTAGCCTTAACAGAATATCAATGCTATTCTCTTATACCATATTGATATCTTCCTTCCACTCTCAAGGTGCAGGACACATAAAGTCTAGTATATAATGAGGTATACAAGATTCATCCAATTATAGAACTATATGGGATCCTAATAATTATCTATTTTCCCTCTTGTGTCTATGGAAACATTTTCATAGAAATACACATATCATGTGACACTAGAACTAACCACCTATTTTATTTTTACATACTGAATGTATTTATTATCTGGTCACTGTATGTACCCTCACTTAGTCTAAACAACCTTTTGGGTCTATCAAAAATGATTTAGATACCTTGAATATAGGTTTCTTCACCTAGGTCCTTCATTGGGAAACACTTTTTAACCAATCCTTAACTAACTTTAATACTGACATGTCTTTTAAAATATGTAATATGTCATTGATATATATTACAAGGATAAATACCACAATCCAACTAAACTTCTTGTAAACACATGGCTTAAATTCATCCATTATTAGACCAAATTATTTTATTGATTTATTGAACCAAATATTACATGACCTAGATAATTTCATTAATCTATAAATGGATCTTTGCAAATTGATTGTTTTTTTAATTTAATGTGGTTTCAAAACCTTCTGTTTGTGTCATATTTACATCTTCCTAAAGGTTTCCATTAACGAAATTTGTATTTATATCCATTTAAAAAATATCATATTCATGTTAAGATACTATATAAAATAAAATTAAGATGGATTTAAACATATAAACTGGAGAAAAATGTTTCATCAAATTCAATTCCTTGATGTTGTTTAAACCCTTTAGACAATAGCTATGATTTTTTGGTATTTACATTAAATCCCATGTCCATTTTTCTTTTGAATACCCATTTACACTAAACATGATTTTCATCAATTGGTGGGTTAATCAAAACCTAAACTTGGTTCTGATACATGGAATCCATCTCTGAATTCATACATTCTAACCATGTTTTAGATTCTAAGCTCCCTAATTACACTTTTTATGAGGGGGGTCATTGTTTTCATCCAATAATGATTCACCATATTTAGTCTCTATAAAACCATATATTTCTAGTTCTCTTACATCCTAGTTGTTCATAAGTAGTTTTTGTGTTTCAAGAACAACTTATCCTATGAAGACTTTTGGAATATACTCTTATAACAACTCTTGTGTATCTTGATCATAAACTTCATTTATGTCAACATTAATACCACTATTCTTCTTAAATAAGTGATCTCTATCAAGATATATGGATTATATTTTGATAATCACATTCTTATATGAGGTGTTATATATATAATATCCCCTTGTTTCCTTGGGATACCCTATAAAGATACACTTTATCCCTATGGGTGCTAATTCGTTTCCTAAGATGTTAATAAAAAATTCCTCACATACCCATACAAAAGTGTGTGACAACACAGATTTCTTTTCATATATTAACTTATATGAAATTCTGTTTTCTATTTTAGTTGGTACTAAATTTAGAATGTGCACTACAAATTGAAATTTATATCCATAAAACAATAATAGAATATATGCATTACTTATAACTGAACTTACCATGCCAAGAAAGGTATAATTCATTGTTTCACTAACATCATTCCACTATGGCATATAAGGTAGAGTGAGTCGGGATATAATCCCAAATTCACATAAAAGCTGATAAAATATTGGTTATGTTATTCACCCTAATGATTGGATAAAAGATTCATAATACTCTTACCATGTTGATTCTATATATCATTCTTTAAATCTTTTAATTTTTTAAAGTTCTCAGGCTTATACCTCGTCAAGTAGACATAGCTATATCTACTCACGTAATTAATAAAAATTTATAAATTATTAATATCAATCTATAAATTGTAATATAAAAGTTCTACACAAATAGGTGTCCACAAATCCTAGAATATTTTTTACCCTTTCACTGTATCGATAAAATAGTGGTTTGATTAATTTTTCTTATAAAAAATCATGATATCTTTCAAGTGGTTTTTGATTAAAAGAGTCCAAAACCCCATTTGGATAGATCTTTTTCAATCAATTCTCATTTAGGAGACCAAGATGGTGATTCCATAATGTGGTGTAAAATTATCCATGTGAACATGTTTTGTTATCAAATTATAGTATTATTTTTAATTTAATATATAAAGACTTTTATTTAGTTGTTTTATACCCTAACATATTCTATCTTTGTAAAAGAGGTATTATTTATTTAAAATTCATAAAATATATCCATCCATGTCAAGAAAATAAATAGAGATATTGTTTTTAGTAACTATTAGCACAAAATAAAAATTAATTAAAACGAAAATCATTATGGTTGGAAGAAAAAGTTGGTAGTATCCTATAGGAAAGGTAGAAAGTCTTGCTCCATTGAAAGCTCAAAGATCCACTTATCATATAGAAATCGTTCAAAATATACATGGTTCCTAAATTCAGATATATATTTTAGAAACACAATATATATCTAATACCCAATGTGTATATATAGAATTATTACTCTAAAAAATGAATGAACCACATGATTTCCCTTGCTTCCTGGTGTAATTATTCTTTTAGTGGTCAAGATTTTTCCATGAAGAAATATTTCATATTTTCTCTTCACCTAAATTTGGATATTAATATTATTAGAAGGATAATTCTTGGGATATTTAGGCTTTGAGTATGTATTTGTCCCATTTACCATGATCTTCCTTTTTTTATTCACTATTATGGATGTGGGGTTTTGACACCCCATATCCTTATCAATATGGAGAATCAATGTAATAAATTATTAAAGCGCCTTCTTTCCATTTCTCATGTTGTAATTCACAAAAAAATTTGAGAAATATTTAGGTATTGAGTAATGTATGAGATCTATGAAGATATCATCAAGGAATTTAATTCCCATGATATATAAGCACTCTATGTTTCCAATCATCATGAGTACATGAGGATTAATAGTCATTGACTCTTTAAAATTTCACGTGAATAGTGCATTTATGATCTGTTATATCTCTTGTATCACCTTCTCTTTATAGAGTCCATAAAGGTGAGATTTCATTATATACACATATGTATCCTCATGTTGCATTAAAAAGTCATTGGATATAGAAGATAACATGAAATGTTGTATCCATGCCATCATCCAAATGTTTCTCATAATGAGATAATTATTTCTCACTATCCATTTTCCCAATTGCTTCAAGAATTATATTTTCAAGATTATATAATTTACATTCACATTTTTTAATTAATTTACACAAGTGATCATAAAAAAACATCCATAATTAAACTAACTATGAAACATGATAGAAATAAAATAACAAGAGTAATATGATCATGATATTATCCCAATGGTTAATTTATCTAGTGGATGATAAATTAACCATTAACATGGATAAATAAATGACAATGACTTGGGTTGTGTTTCAGATTTCCACTTATCCTCCCAAGTATCTCATGGATTTGTTTGATATCATCTCTAAACATGAACCACCACCACTATCTTGGGTGATCCATCAATTACATAATATTTTACTCAAACATAATAATGGAGAACTACAGAATTATTTTAGTGGTCTACAAAAAGGAAATAAGAGGCACGTAAGACCTTACATATTGAGAGGAGGGATGATGTTTGAGCCATCAAATTAATTTTATATTAAATTTAAATGGTAATGAATAACATAAAAATGTATGGTCTATGATCATGATAAAAAATATGCATACAAAAAATTAGGAATTTAATAAAATAAAATTCTATTTAAATAATTCTAATTTAAGATAAGTCTTACTCAAATCAATTACTTAAAATTTTAAACTGAACAACTATTTAATCTCAACATTCATCCAAATTATCTGGATAAATACATCCAACATAATTTTAAACAAATTAAATAAATTTATTTAAAATTGACTATATACAAAATATTTACCTTGGGGGAAACATGATGAGTACCCATTTTAATAGACCAGTATATATTAGATTCATATACTGTTTACTTATGAAATATATAGCATACACATCTTATCAAATTTTTTTATAGTGTGTATTATCAAATTAATGATACAAGGAACACATGTCACTTATATAGCTTGTTATTTTTTAATTCACATATAATTATTAATGTATTATGACTTATACATGTTATATAGTTCTAAATATCAAGATGAAATTACTCAAACATTTAATATATATAAAACCCATCACATGGAATGTACGATTCACAAAACACATGTTGATAAGGTTTAATAAGTGTAATAGATTAATTTTTAATTATGTGTAAATAGGCAATATACATGGTGTGTACTAGCCAGCGAAATGTCGTGTAAATGTCTTCATAATCTATCTAGAAAACTTTCCTAGTGACTGGGCGTGTAAATCTACCATAAACATAAATGGAGTAAATGAAATGTACAAGGTCAAAAAATTGTGCGGTATTTAAGTTACACTTTTTCCAGTCACACATGAAATGAAAAACCACACAACTCATCTTTGAGCAATGGACTACACGTCATGTACACAAGTTACACACCATATAGTCCAACTAACTATGCGCTAGATATCCCAATTGACATGTGGTGTTTTAAATAAACACCACATGTAATAAATTCATATGAAATGTATTAATTGTTGTGTTTTCTTTGTGCATTAAACATGTGTATAATACCTATACCTACGGGTTACCCACCATATATTCTTGTGTTATTCGGTTCGAATCCTTGAAACCTCTATATAAGTTCTTTTAATTTAATTTGTTAAAAATAATTCTATTTATTGGTTATGTTTTTGAGAATAAAGAGGATGAAGAGTTAATTTCATGATTCCTATTAAATAATGGTTAACCTGAAATTTTAAAACTAATGATAAAAGCATAAATCAATAAATTATATTTAAATAATTATATTACTGCTCTTATACTACTTGAAGGTTCTAGGTGTAGTGAAAAAACCATTAGGGTATGACCAAATCAGATTTTTTTTCATAATTGATTATTAATACTATATGTACATTGAAAAATAACATCATGGTTAACAGAATTGTATCAATGATTAATTGAAATGAGAATTTCAGAACCAAATATAGGACCATCACATAATGATTTATAATTAATTTAAGCAGTTAAATAATTACCTTGTGATAAATTCTTTCTTCGTTGATGAATATGAAAATGTATGTATGTGAAAAAATCATTTAATTATATAAACCAGGTGTATATTTCCTATATCATTTATTCACACATGTAGCAAGAACCATTGGGAATTACCATGGAAATCTACAAGTGCTGTCATGGAAGATCCTAATTATTTTATCATTTTTCCCTGATCACCATGAGAATCATTTAAAATAAGGGATATAATTATTCGTTATAATATATATATGGGTTTTACAGTATTATTGATCTCTCATAAAGAGAGAATTATTTTTAACACCCTATGACTTTATGATATGTTCCCTTTTAAATAAATGCAGTCTATTTGGAAGCTTTCAATGCTCACAAACATGATCCTCAATTATAGTTAGTGAAAATTATATTTTAAAAAATATATAAGAAAATTAAAATTTTAAAATTTCAAAACAAAAAAATTATAATTTTATAGGAAAAATATCAATTTTGCAGTTACTTGGTCAAAATAAGCCTAGAATGATTTTTTGAAATTTTTCTTGCAAATTTTTTTTATAATTAATTGAAAATGTTGTGTTTAAATATTACTAATTTTATTTATAATAATGTATTATAATATGTTTACTTAAAAAAATTATCTATAAATTTTATTTAATGAAAAATAATATCATTTGAAGGTAAAATATATATTTTTCAAAAAATTTGTTTATTTTTCAGGAAGATTTTTTAGTTTAAAAAGGCATAATGTATATACATTGTAATTAATTAAAATAATCATTAATAATGAATTATTTAAATTAAATTTATATATTATATATCTATATATAATAATTTAAATCCATATATTTTTTATTACAACTCAAATGTATAATATAATATCATCTTATGCTTGAAAAATGCATTTATGGAAAACCTATTTTTGGACAGGTTTTGACTGAATATCATTAAATTAAAATTTTATAATTATAAAAGTTAAATTTTGTACAATGGATTAAATTTTTTTATTATCATAATTATTTTTATATAATAATTTAAACTTAATTTTTGGGCATAACGAATTGTAAAAATAGTAAAAATTAATTACCATGGTTAAGGATAAAACAAGTTTGCTGTAGGGTTGAACTAAGAAGAAAAGGGTTAAAATGAACTATAAACTTGTTTAATTACTATTTTATGGACATATTTATTCCTTATTACATCTGATGTTATATAATGTTCCATTTTGGATCCTTGAGGCACTTGTGAAATTTGGGTCTGATTTATGCTTTTCAAATATTCCATCTGTGTCCTCCTCCTAAATTATAAAAGGGTACTCCCTGCCATCACATGTTTACACCTTTCAATAAATTTTACTCAACCAAAACATACAAAAATCTATCCCCAAAATCCTTATACAAATTACAGTGGTTTTTTTATTCCCAAAATACCAACCCTAGGGCCCTTAATATGTAATCCAAATGAGGATCTTCTAAGAGAAGGTAATTATCTTCACTAATATATTTCTTTTTCTTTATTATTTTATATAATTTATTTAAATATTAACAATTAAAATATAATTATAAAATATATACCATATACTTATATGTTACTATGTTTATAAAATAATATTTTTCCATCTCCTTATTCATCAAATGAGAAACAAATCCATTGTTCATGTGCATGATATACTACCATCTGACGAACTGATTTGATTTGTTTCCATCACCAACTCACATGGATAGTCATAATGATGTAAATAATGAATATATTTAATAAATATTCAATTATATTTATTATTTAAAATTACTATATCATCCACTTACATAATATGTCACCCATTAAGGGAATGATATCGTTGCTCGTACTAACATACGACCTACTGTCTCCATGAAGCGATGCGATTCATTTACCATGTAAAAATTTCAAGAATATTATTAAAAATGTATATAATGATTAAATATTATATCTATAACATTAATATCATTCTTGAGGTTTTGTATATATATAATATGAAAAATAACCATAACTATCATTACAAAACACACATGATAAAACAAGGTAATTAACACCCAAAATAATGAAAATAATGAAATATTATTAACAAAGGGGTGATAAAATGTTGTAAGAGGATCACATATGATATTATAAAAATGAATATGGTTTTATTATAAATAATAACATTATTAAAACAATTTTACATGATGATAAATAATGTTCAACCAAAGAGAAGTGCGAGGTTAGGGACTTCATGCCAATTTTAATTAATTAAGGCATATTTTAATGTTATGAACCTAATTTATCTTATATGGTGTATATAATACCCATTTTAGAAATAATATCATGAATCATTAATAATTAATTATATTTTAATCTTTAATATAAATTATGTTATCCAATGTGATTTGACTTGAATTTTTCCAAGTAGTGTGTGATTTCGTATTAATTTCTATTTCAATGAGACATATTTAATAATATGCACATATTTACTTTTATGTGGTGTTTATACCACCCATTTGATGTATTTGAGATGAATAAATAATTATTCATTATTTTTAATGTTTAAATTCATTTTTATTATTTCAAGGGTTTACAATTTGAATATTACCAAAGAGGTAAGAATCTTTTTTAAAATATCACATTCTTTTAGGATTTCTTTTAATATTATTTAAGGAATCATATAGTTTATCATTAATTAGATATAATTTTCTTAACCATTATATATTTAAAGATTTAACAAATTTTATACCAAAATTTCCTGTATTTGGTACTTGATTTTAGAAAGTAACCTTTCAAAATAAATTCTGATTTTATTTACCCTTTGAGTCAGATATATTTTAATTCCATGACCACATTTTTTAATATAGTCTTACAAAAGTACTTTTATTTATTCAAATAATTTATCAAGGAAATTTTATGTTATCCATTTCATTTAAAATGGGTTTTAAATTAACATTTATCACTGAAATTTTATGTATATGGTGATAAAAGACTTCCTCACCATTATAACGATTTTATGAAATGTATATTGTACTACATGTTTTAAATGGTTTTGAAAATAAATATCATTTTTGAAGACTTATTTTAATATTTAACATCTATTTTTATTATCATTCCAAAGAAAATTATTTTATTAGAAAAAATATATTCTTGATTAACCAATGGTCACCACTCATCCCTAGATTCATCTTTTGATTGTTAACTTTCTCTTGAGACAATTAATTTTTTGTGATAATTTTTCATTGGATATTAAATTTCTCTTAAATACACATATTGTTTTAATAGTGGATATGATTCTTTTCTAAACCATATAGTATTTTTACATACAATGTTTACTTCGAAAGTTATTTGAATAACTGGGGATATATTGATAAATTCATATTATTTCTTCAATATAATATTTGATTATAAGATATATTATTAATGAATTAAATCTATTATTTGATATATGAGGAATGAGTTTGACATTTAGTGAATGTTTTGGCCTATAATTATATATTCTATCAATTCATCACTAGGATTCATGAGAAAAATATGTTGTTCAAATTAAATTGGATTTACCCATAGTTTCAAACTATCTTGTGAAAGGTCTTAATAATATATATATATATACACATATATATCATGATTATGAGATCATGAAATCAAAAATTATGAATTTTATTCATTTTTATTTCATTTATTATTATCCATGTGATTATTGAGTTGATATTATCCCTAGATACATTTTTTCCTCAAGTTATTAATTAAATGGGATGTGTTTTCAGTTATTTACCTAACCACAATGATTATGAATTATCTAATTATGATAGGCAAGTTATTGATTAAATGGAATGAATGTTCATATTTACATTTCCATATTGATTTTGCCTTATTGATTCATGATAACCTTTGTAGTAAGTTACCATTACTGAGAATTTAATCTCACCCTTATTTTGTTTCTCTTCCCCAATTTATGAAGGCGAATCCTTTGAATGAGTTTCAATAATAATGAGATTTTTTTTTTATATTATATTCCAAATATAAAATGGGTATCATGTATATATCTAGATCTCCAAGACTATAAAACTGGTCATTACTTTGGGATTTAAACCCTTGTAACTTTTCTATTATAATAAAGTAACCACCAACTCAAGGTTAATAGAGTTGAGGTTAATACATTATTACAAATGTTATCTACAGAGATTGATATAATTCTTTGGATTTTTTATACAAAACAAGAATTGATAGAGTTAGGGTGGAAATAATATAATTGGGTTTAAATAGATCTAGGGTTTGAAAATAATAATTTCACATTCACCCTTATTATTTACTTAATCCCCATGGAAACTTATATATATATAATAATAATAATTTAATTATTATTATTTCTTGTTGTGAAAAAACTAGTGAATTAATTTTATATTACTTTTTGAATAAATTGTTTAAAATTTATTCAATTAATATTTATTTTATATTATTTCTCACAAAAAAATTATACTCAGTCCACCAATCCTTCACAATATTTATTGGTTCTTGAATACTTAATATTTATTTAATGAATAAATATTTCTGTATTATTTTCAAATAAATATATAAATATTATGTTCACTAAATAAAAAATAAATATTTATTAAATATTCTATTAAAAAAATATTCTATTGCTGTAAAACCCCAAACTTCCATGGTACGCTTCTCTTTGAATAATACAATAGCATGTGTTGTACGCAACTTCGAGTTCTAACACACACCACAACCAATCAAACTTGACATTATGAATAGTAATACCCACTTTTTAAAATTTTATAAATTTTATCATTCAAAATGGACTTCATTTTTGGATTTGAAATATTGAAATTATCTTACGGTGAATTTTTGGTATTTTTCTGAAAACATTCAATTTTTGATGAGTAGTGAAAAAACACCAAGTTATAGTTCAAAACTAGATTTTTATTTAAATAATAATTTATTTTATTTAAATTTAATTAAGGTCAAAATAGATACCTAATAACTATATAAGTTCAATTTAATTCATTGGAGTTAGTTTAGAATAATTTTAGATATATATAAATTTTATGGAACTTTTCATCGTCTTTTACCCACCTCCTAGGAGAATTTGAAAATTCACATAAAACTTAATTTTACCACTTCTGTGAGTGTAATTTCAAAAATATGAGAGACACAGTTAATATCAAGGAGTAAAAAGTGGTTTAATAAGATAAAAATAATTTTTTTGAATAGTAACTTTTTACTTTTATTTACCACAGTTAAAAGTAAATAGGATAATTAAGGGTAAAAATGATATTAATATTACCCTAAAACATGTCCTAATTCTATTGGAGAAGTTTATATCGACCAAAAACAACCTTAGGAATAAAATATTATCATTTTGGTCCACTTGGGTTAGATTAGGACATTTATTATTATTTAATTCAAAGAAGAGTTAAAAGAGCTAAAATACAATTTTAATAACTAAAACATTTTTAATATAGGGTAATACATAAGATAAATTAGATTATAAATATTAATTATAAATATAAAAATATTTCCTACATGATGGTATTTTATTTATAATTTTTAGACATTAAATAATTTAATTTATTTATGACACAATGGTGATGCAGTAATTACCTAATTAATGAAATATTAAAATAATTGATATTATAATTATTAAAATAAATGTAATTTGAGACTTTTTATGAATTAAACTAATTTTATAGGTTAATATGACTTATTAGGATTGGTTATATAAATTTTTTTCTAAGTAATAATGTTGTTATGAAATTATCAAAAACAAAATAGCTAATAGTGTCAAAATTTACATAAAAGAGTTTTTAATACAAATATTATATTATTAATTGATATTTTATTCCTAAAAATATAAGGTTCCTCCAAAGGACTCATATAATGATAGGTGTATTATTAATGGACTACTTGGGGGTCTCTTAGAGGTATATAGTATGTTTATTAACTATATAATATAAAAATACAAAGACACATGCATGGTAAATGTCAAACTATTTAACTAAGAGTTAAATATAAATGATAAGGTTAATATAGTGACCCAAAACTATCTAAAATCTATTGGTTGAAAGGATTTCGACCCATACCCACATTAACCATTAATGAATCCACTTTTGAGCCATTATAAACCGAATATGAATTTATTATAAAATAATATTTCTAGCTTTTCCAAAGGTGCCCCTCACCCCTCTTATAAAAGGGCACTCCCCCTTCTCTCTAATTTACACCTTCAAATCCTTTTGTCTCAACCAACCACTGGACAAATATTCTCTCAACTTCCCTCAATTAAACCTAGAGGCCTTATTTTGATCATAAATACAACCTATGGAGGCCTTTTGATCAAATCAAAAGGAATAATTCGAAGAATAGGTAATGTTTTCCCCACCCTCTTTCTAGTACCTTTCTTATTCAACTTCTTCTTTCATTGTTATTTCCATTCTAAAATAGGAAATCAAGTATCTTTTATATACTGTGATGTTATTATGAATATTCTACAACCATATTCAGTATTCTATCCATCCTTTTAATGACATGTCACCTTACGTGCGTACGTACGACCTACCGTCTCCACATCGTGGTGTAATTGTTATTCAATACATTATTATTCAGATGGGTATAATAATGATGTGTAATTCATTTAAATAATAAAAATAACAATATAATTATTTTTTATATATTATACACGATCCAATTATATATTAGTTTAATATCAAAAGAATGATATTGTCGCTCGTGCGTACGTACGGATTACCGCCTCCATGAACGCGATGAGATTCATTCCCCATCATATCCATTCAAGACTAAATTTCATTTGATTATTAAAAATAATTTCTAGAGACTTGATATCATCCTATATATGAATAATATACAACATATCCATAACAAACTTGAATTATGTAACAAAACATATAAAATAAAATGAGTAAGTTAACACCCAAAACGACGATAATACTAAGATATTATTAACAAAATAATTTTCAAAGATCATATATGATATCATATTAATGTACATTATTCTTGTATAATTTAATAACAAATATTTCACCATTATACAGGAGGTTATCCAACCCTCAACCAGGGAAAATTACAAGGTATGGGGTTTTCATCTCACTCCTTATTCCCGTAAGATTCGTGCCATATTTCCACTATTACCTTTTGTGTGGTGTATGTACTACCCATAATTGTATTATTTATGTAATACACTTTAATCTATGTGTATTTAAATATTAATTGTATGATACCTCTTTCTTGGGGCGTATGTTTCTTAAGTTACCAAATCGATAAGGGTTTATTTCACAATCTCTTCATTATCCGAGGTTATTTATACGTAAATATCTACTGGGACCTCTTTATCATCCACATCCACGTTTCTCAAAAATGTATTTCAAATCATTCTTACTATTTTATAGACTATGGGTTAAATTCATTTATACCCTTTTTTGACTTTTTATAAGATGTTTATAAATGAATCTTTCTGTCATTTTCCAAACAAGGTCCTTTTTAACCTTTTCGACAGAATTAAGGTAAGAATGTCTTTTTTTATCTTATACGGCAGGTGCGGCTATTTTCGGTCATTACAAAATCATAGAATCTTCCCTTAAAATATTATAAGGATATTTTCAAAGTAAATGTTTTATTTTATAATTATGTGACTTTTAAATGATTAAAAACAGAGATATTTTTCTCAAATAGTTTTGATTTTATCTATGTCAACATCCTTTGATGGATTTTGAGCTTATTTGAAGTTGATTTATTATGATACAAAACTTCCATATAGTATTGAAGGTTTTGTGATATGTTTGAATGTGGATGTGTTATTTTTATAACATTCATGGTTTATGGAGAATGTATTGACATTTCGTATGCTAGTTTTAATAAGAATGTTTATGTTATGTTTAAACCTGTTTATATGAGGAATGCATTGGACTTAATAAGTGACGAGTGGTGCCCGCTATAGCTCCTTGATGAATCTGTAGGTATCATGAGACAAACCAGTGTCTTTTCACAAGGCCTTGACAAAATATTATTTGTAGTCTTGGCACAAGGCCTTGACTATGTGGTTATGATAGTCTGGCATTATGCATTCCATCATTAAGAAAGTGGTTATTGATAATGCATGTGATTAGTTGATTAGTAGAATATCCATGTGAATAAGTAAATGGAATTATTTTATTTTATTTCTGCCATATTATGCTGAAGTTCAAGTTTAAAAGGTTTTTATTTTAGTTATACATTGCCTTAAATGTTTAAGCATATTTATGAAAGTTTCCGCTATATTGTTATCCATACAGGGCATTTGAGCTCACCCCTTTCTATGTTTTTTCCCAGGATGTTAAGAAGTATTTTATGAATGACCTGCAGGGATAGTGTTAGGGGATATGAGTGTGGAGACAATATGTTGTTGTAGTTATCATTTTATGATGTAATGTAAGACTTAGGAATGTCTCTAGTGATTCCATGGCTACTAAACTAATCGATATTTCGAGACTTGATCTTTGGTGATCATGTCAATATTATGTAATAATGCAACGACTATGGGTAACTGGGGTCGAGGCGTTAAAGTTGGTATCAGAGGAAGTTTAGTACATACCTTGGAAGCTGGATTTAGATAAAATCTAATTAGAGAACATAGCCCTAAGATAGACTTTTAGGATTAGTATGGAAGAACTTCCTAGAATTTTGGTATTATAGATATTTTGTGAGTTTTCCAAGAAATACATCCCTATCTGGATACGAGTAGGTAGATGTTTCTCTGACACAAATGTGCCTAGGGGTAAAACCTAAAAACACTGCTTTGAGCTAGACTTGAACGGGAACTGGGGCATGACAACGGGCCTTGCTGCACTCTCGGTTACGACACTCCCAGGGGATATGCTTAGGATAATTATCATTTTCATTAAAACCATTATAAAGGGTTTATGAGTATATACTTCCTCAAAGAAAACATTTTTATGATTATGGATTATATAAAGAAATTGTTCAGTTTATTTTAACTGTTTTACAAGTTGGATTTATGTATTGTGATTCATAGAATAATCTAGTGTATGCCATTGCTTAGAAATGGCTCCTAGTAGAAGAAATGGAAACTGTATCAATGCACACACTCCATGTAGGGATTTCCATCTTGATCATGATAATTATAGTGGAGCTGGTGATGCAACTGGTACTGATCAGCTAATCACCATACTGTGACAACTCACTCATGTTATGAATAAAAACCTTACCCATATGGAGCACCATGATCCGCAGCGTGGAGGATCAATGTTAGATTGCTTCATGAGGAAACAACCACTGACATTCAATGGGAGTAAAAATCTATTGGTAGCTGAGCAATGGATAATTTCCCTAGATAAAATATTTCAGGATTTGGGGAGTAGTGAAAGGGAAAAAGTTATCATGGTAGTTTACCACCCCACTGGAGATGTCGATAAATGGTGGTCATTGACTCAAAATACAAAGGAAGATGATGAAGTATCAAATATAGAATGGAGAGAGTTCAAAGGGATTTTTTTATAAAAATACTTTCCTCGTGACCATCGAGCAGATATGGAAAGATAATTTCTGAGTCTGAGACAAAAGGAGGATGAGAATGCCACAAAGTATGAGGCTAACTTTACAAGGTTAGCGAGGCATGTGGCAGATTATATACGTAAACCAAGGATTAAGTTTGGTCGTTTATTTGATGGGTTAAAACCATTTCTACTTTGGGCATTAGTCTCAAAATCCTTCTCTTTATACGAAGATATTTTCTCATGTGAAATCAAGACAGAAAAATAATTCTTTAAGTCTTATGACTTTAAAGAAAAGAAATAGAAGAAGAGATCTAATGATCACTCTGGAAATGGAAATAAGGGGAAGACTGGAAAAGTTGAATATCCATCCTATAGTAAATGTGGGAAGGAACACCCTGGTACCTCCTTGAAGGGAATGGGAGTTTGTTACAAGTGTGGAGAAAAAGACCACCAAGATTATGATTGAAAGGGGAAGAAAGAAGCTACCAATGTTTAATGATACAACTGTAGGGATATGGGACATTATTCAAATGAATTTCCTAAGCGCCAGGAGAACTTACCTCAAAAAAGGCCAAGGGATCAAGGACAGGCTTATGCTATCGCTACTGCTTAAGTAGAATCTCTGAAAGATGTGGTGGAATTTAATTTAATTTAATGGTTTCCTCATGTTTAGAAAATGCATTATTTGATTATGTATCATTACATTGTTTCATATCGTCCCAGTTTTCTAATAAAATTAGATATTTCCAATTTGATTTAACAAGGGAGTTGTCAGTCAAAACTCCTAAGGGACGTATCATTGCAACAGAGTTTTGTGAATCAGTACCCATTAGAGAAAATAAATGTTCTTTTTATATGGATCTCATCATCATAGCTATGATTTAATTTGATAAAATCCTCGGTATGGATTGGTTTTTGGACCATGATATAAAAATTGTATTGTAAGAAGAAGGAGGTTACTATTTTTGATGATGATGATAAAGAACACCTTATATTTAGAGAAGAATCATCACCACCTGCTTCTTACCTAGATCCACCCCCAGTAGCTCAACTAAATTCAATTATTGGGGAGGAAGAGAATGAAATTACTGTGGGTAAGGAAAGGAATGTTCAAATAGAGGATGTACATATTGTGAAAGAATATATAGATATGTTTCCGGAAGATTTAACTGGACATCCTCCAGAATGAGAAATTGAGTTTTCCATTTATTTAATTCCTAGTTCAAGACCCATATCAAATACCCCTTATAGAATGGCCACTGTGTAATTAGTGAAACTAAAGAAAAAACTAGAGGAATTGAGTAATAAGGGATTTATTTTCCGTAGTGTTTCTTCGTGGGGAGCCTCTGTCCTTTTTGTTAAGAAAAAAGATGGATCTATGATGTTATGTATCGACTACAGGGAGATCAATGCTATAACAATAAAGAAAAAGTATCCCCTACCTCGCATTGATGATTTATTTGACCAAATGCATGGAGCTCAATACTTTTCAAAGATTGAACTTCAATCTGGATACCATCAGTTGTGTGTGAATATGGAAGACATTCTGAAGACATCATTTCGAACCAGGTATGGGCATTACGAGTTTACAGTAATGCCTCTTGGATTGACTAATGAACCCTCTGTATTCATGGATCTAATGAAAAGAGTTTTCAAGTAATACCTCGATGATTTTGTAGTGGTATTTATTGATGATATCTTGGTATAATCCAAAATCTATGAAGATCATGAAAATCAATTGCGCATTATCCTGAACACTCTGGGAAGACATGAATTATATGGGAAGTTTAGCAAGTGTGAATTCTTGATCCAGGAGATTTCTTTTCTTGGCCATATCGTCTCTAAGGATGGAATCTCTATTGACCCTTATAAGACAATAGCAATCCAAGAATGGCCAGCACCGATGAGTATAACTAAGGTACACAGTTTTATTGGTTTAGCAGGTTATTATCGGCACTTCGTCTAGAAATTTTCTCGATTGGCTAACCCATTAATGAAGCTCAGACGTAAAGGGGTTAAATTTGTTTGGACAAAAGAGTGTGAAGAATGTTTTGAAGAAATGAATAGAATATTAGTCAATTATTTTATATTGACTCGATCATCGGGGAATGATGGGTTCATTATTTTTAGTGATGCGTCGAAGAAAGGACTTGGTTGTGTCCTTATGCAGAATGATAGAGTTATTGCCAATGCATCACGACAGCTAAAAATTCAAGAGAAAAACTATCCTACTCATGATCTTGAGTTAGCTGCTGTAGTCCTTGCTTTGAAGATATGAATACATTATCTCTATGGTAAAAAAATGTGAGATATATACCGATCACAAGAGATTGAAGTATATTTTCTCACAGAAAGAACTCAACATGAGGAAAAGGATATGTCTTGAACTACTCAAGGATTATGATTGCACAATACACTACCACCCAGGGAAGGAAAATAAGGTGGGAGATGATTTGATTAGAAAGGATCGTGGATTTTTGAACAAGATGAGAGTTTAAAGGGATCATATTTTCATGGATTTAGTAAACATGGATATGGGAATCACCAGTGAAGGTGAAACATCAATATTTTTCCAAATGGTTTCCAAACCATCTTTACTAGAAAGGATAAAGAGTTCTCATACCAATGATGAAGAGTTTAAAAAGAGGATTAAATCTGTCAATGATGGGAGATTGAGTGAATTTGTGTATGAAGATGGAATTTTGAGATTTGGGAAAAGAATTTGTATTCCTAATATACCAAATCTAAAAATAGAATTGTTGGACAATTCTCATAGATCCAATTTCTCTATACACCCTGGGAGCACCAAAATGTATAGAGATTTAAAGGAAAATTTTTGGTGGGAAAACATGAAGAGGGAGATTTCTGATTTTTTGTCAAGTTGTATGGTTTGTCAACAAGTGAAAGCTGGAATGCAACATCCTGGAAAAGTCATGCAACCTCTTCCCATACCTGATTGGAAATGGGATAATATCAGGATAGACTTTTTCATGGGACTACCAAAGACTCCTAGAAGGAACGATACAATATGGGTCATTTTTGATCATCTTACCAAGTCATCACATTTTCTTTCTATAAGGGAGGATCTACCCCTTGAACGTCTAGAAAGACTATATATTAATGAAGTTGTGAGGCTTCATGGAGTACCCATATCGATTGTTTCTGATCGTGATCCACGTTTTACTTCAGGATTCTGGAAAAGTCTTCAGAAATCCATGGATACTGAACTTTGTTTGAGCACTGGCTACCACCCTCAAACAGATGGACAATCAGAACAGACTATTCAAATCATAGAAGACATGTTGAGGTCATTATCACCTGACTTTCCGGGTATGTGGGATCAATATTTACCTCTGGTGGAATTTTCCTATAACAATAGCTTCCATTAAAGTATTCGGATTGCACCATATGAAGTGTTATACGGAAAGAGATGTCGCACACCAACCTGTTCGGATGAAGTTGGGGAAAGAAAACTCATAGGCCCAGAACTAGTGGAGTAAACGATGGAAAAGGTAAAGGTAATCCAAAACCACATCAAAGCAGCTCAAAGTAGGCAGAAGAGCAATACTGATAACTGAAGGAAGGATTTGGAATTTCAGGTGGAAGATCATGTTTTCTTGAAGGTATCTCCATGGAAGGGTGTTATATGTTTCAGTAAGATGGGTAAATTGAGTCCTAGGTACATAGGACATTTTGGAATTCTAGAATGAATTGGGGTTGTAGCTTACAGTTTGGAAATGCCGCCAAATCTCTCCAAATTTTACGATGTATTCCACGTATCACTATTGAGAAAATAAATGTCTGGCCTAACGCATGTCCTCAATTATGAGGAATTAAAAAAGGAACCTGATCTGTCTTATTGCGAAGAGCCCATCGGGAATCTTGGTACTAGAGAACAGGTGCCGAGAAACCAGACGACTCGTCTGGTAAATGTTCTATGGAGAAACCATAATATGGAAGATGCAACGTGGGAACCTGAGGATCTTATGATTAAGAACCACCCAAGTCTTTTCATGTGGTAGTATTCTAGAAATTTTGAGGAAGAAATTATTTGAACCATGGGAGAATGTAACACCCCAAACTTCCACAATATGCTTCTCTTTGAATAATACAGTAACATATGTTGTACGCAACTTCGAGTTCTAACACACACCACAACCAATCAAACTAGCCGTTATGAATAGTGATACCCACTTTTTGAATTTTTTTAAATTTTATCTTAAAAAATGGACTTCATTTTTGGATTCAGAATATCAAAATTAGCTTAGGATGAATTTTTGGTATTTTTTTAAAAACATTCAATTTTGATGAATAGTGAAAAAAACACTTAGTTATAGTTTAAAACCGAATTTTTATTTAAATAATTATTTATTTTATTTAAATTGAATTAAGGTCAAAATAGATACATAATACCTATACAAGGTCAATGTAATTCATTAGAGTTAGTTTAAAATAATTTTAGATATATAAAAATTTTATGGAACTTTTCACCGTCTTTTACCCACCTCCTAGGAGAATTTGCAAATTCACAGAAAACATAATTTTACCAATTATGTGAGTAGAATTTAGAAAATCTTAGAGACGCGGTTAATATCAAGGAGTAAAATGTGGTTCAATAAGATAAAAATAATTTTTTGTGAATAATAACTTTTTACTTTTATTTACCACGGTTAAAAGTAAATAGAGTAATTAAGGGTAAAAATGATATTAATATTACCCTAACATGTGTTCTAATTATATTAAACAAGTGTATCTCGAAAAAAAACCTTAGGAATAAAATATTATCATTTTGGTCCACATGGATTAGATTAGGACATTTGTTATTATTTAATTCAAAGAAGAGTTAAAAGTGTTAAAATCAATGTTTAATAACTAAAACATTTATAATATAGGGTTATATAAAAGATAAATTCGATTATAAATATTCATTAGAAAGATAAAATGATTTTCGACATAATGGTATTTTATTTATAATTTTTAGACATTAAATAATTTAATTTGTTTATGACACAATGGTGATGCAATAATTACCTAATTAATGAAATATTAAAATAATTAATATTATAAATATCAAAATAAATGTAATTTGAGAATTTTTATGAATTACAATAATTTTAAAGGATAATATGACATATTAGGATTTGTTATATAAATTTGTTTCGAAGTAATAATGTTGTTATGAAATTATCAAAAACAAAATAGCCAATAGTGTCAAAATTGACATAAAAGAGTTTTTTAAACAATATTATATTATTAATTGATATTTTATTCCTAAAAATCTAAGGTTTTTCAAAAGGACTCATATAATGATAGGTGTATCAATAATGGACCAATTTGGGGTTTCGTGGAGGTATATAGTAAGTTTATTAACTATATAATATAAAAATACAAAGACACATGGTAAATGTCAAACTATTTAACTATGAGTTAAATATAAATGATAATGTTAATATAGTGACCCAAATATATCTAAAATCTATTGGTTGAAAGGATTTAGACCCATACCCACCTTAAACCATAAATAATCCACTTTGGAGACATTGGAAACTGAATATGAATTCATTATAAAATAATATTTCTAGCTTTTCCAAAGGTTCCCCTCACCCCTCTTATAAAAGGGCACTCCCCATTCTCTCTAATTTACACCTTCAAAGCCTTTTGTCTCGGCCAAAACCTAACCAAATATTCTCTTAACTTCCCTCAGTTCAACCTAGAGGCATTAGTTTTATCATAAAGCTAAATTAAGGATCCATTTTGATCAAATAAAAATGAAGAACTCGAAGAAGAGGTAATGTTTTCACCACCCTCTTTCAAGTAACTTTCTTTTTCAACTTATTCTTTCTCTGTTACTTCCATTATAAAATAAAAAATCCAGTATATTTTATATACTATGATGTTATTATAAATTTTTTACAACTATATTCAGTATTCTATCCATCCTTTGAATGACATTTCACCATACATGCGTATGTACGGCCTACCGTCTCCACGTCATGGTGTAATTGTTATTCAATAAATTATTATTCAGATGGGTAAAATAATGATGTGTAATTCATGTAAATAGTAAATATAACATTATAATTATTCTGTATATATGATACACCGTCCAATTATATATTATTTTAATATCAAAAGAATTATATTGTCGCTTGTTCGTACGTACGGATTACCGTCTCCACGAAAGCGATGAGATTCATTCCCCATCATATCCATTCAAGAATAAATTTCATTTGATGACTAAAAATAATTTTTAGAGACTTTATATCATCCTGTATATGAATAATATACGACCTATCCATAACAAACACGACTTATTTAACAAAACATATAAAATAAAATGAGTAAGTTAACACCCGTAACGACGATAATACTAAGATATTATTAACAAAGCAATGTTAAAAGGTCATATATGATATCGTATTAATGTATATGATTCTTTTATAATTTAATAACAATTTTTTGACCATTATACATGAGTTTATCTTACCATCAACCAAGGAAAAGTACAAGGTAAGGGGTTTTCATCTCACTCCTTATTCCCGTGAGATTCGTGCCATATTGCCACTATTACATTTTGTGTGGTGTATTTACTACCCATAATTGTATGATTTGTGTAATAAACATTAATTTATGTGTATTTATATATTCATTGTATGATACCTCTTTCATGGGGTGTATGTTTCATAAGTTATTAAATTGGTAAGGGTTTATTTCACAATCTCTTCATTATCCAAGGTTGTTTATACGTAATTATCTAATGGGACCTCTTTATCATTCACATCCATGTTTCTTAAAAATGTAATTCAAATCATTCTTACTATTTTACAGAATATGTGTTAAAGTCATTTATACCCTTGTTTTACTTTTTATTATAATTTTATAAAGGAATCTTTCTATCATTTTCCAAACAAGGTCATTTTTATCCTTTTCGACAGAATTAAGGTAAGAATGTCTTTTTTTAACTTATACGGCGGGTGCGGCTATTTTCCGCCGTCATAAAATCTTCGAAGCTTTACTTACAATATTATAAGGATATTTTCAATGTAATTTTTTTATTTTATAATTATATGACTTTTAAATGATTTAAAAAAAGAGAGATTTCTCTCAAATAGTTTTGACTTCATCTATGTCAACATCCTTTGATGGATTTTAAGCTTATTTGAAGTTGATTTATTACGATAAAAAACTTTCATATAGTATTGAGGATTTTGTGATATGTTTGAATATGGATGTGATATTTTTATACCATTAATGGTTTATGGAGAAAGTATTGGCATTTCGTATTCTAGTTTTAATACAAATGTTTTTTTATGTTTAAACCTGTTCATATGAGGAATGCATTGGACTTAATAAGTGATCGGTGGAGCCCGCTATAGCTCCTTGATGCAACGGTAGGTCTCATGAGACAAACTAGTGTCTTGGAACAAGGCCTTGACAAAATCTTATTTGTAGTCTTGGCATAAGGCCTTGACTATGTGGTTATAATAGTCTGGCATTATGAATTCCATCATTATAAAAGTGGTTATTGATATTGCATGTGATTATTCGATTAGTAGAATATCCATTTGAATATGTAAATGGAATTATTTTATTTTATTTCTTCCATATTATGATGATGTTCATGTTTAAAAGGCTTTTGTTTTATTTATACATTGCATTAAATGTTTAAGCCTATTTATGAAAGTTTCCTCTATATTGTTATCCTTACTGGGCATTTGAGCTCACCCCTTTCTATGTGTTTTTTTCCAGGATGTGAAGAAGTATTTTATGAATGACCTGCAGGGATAGTATAAGGGGATATGGGTGTGGAGACAATATGTTGTTATAGTTTTCATTTTATGATGTAATGTAAGACTTATGAATGTATCTAGTGATTCCAAGGCTTCTAAACTAATCGGTCTTTCGAGACTTGATCTTTTGTGATTATGCCAATATTATGTAATAATGCACCAACTCTAGGTAACTGGGGTCGGAGTGTTACAATTGAATAACTATTTATTGAATATATGTGATCAATAAAATTATTAATACTTATTAAACCACTCATGATAATAGTATTTATTCAACATGTTAAATAATACATAATATTTAATATTTAACTGAATTACTGGATACACTTAGTGTTGGATTTAGTACCCTATAAAAAACTTGTTTGTAACTTGATTATAATTTTTTATTAAATAAGTTTTCTTATCAAACCTTTATTATCTTGAAGCATGATATTTTTATGTGATAATTTCATTAGAATATATGTCACACTGATAGGTCACCGTAGTTCCCCACTATGAAGAGAACCTAGAGGTGGTATGAAATTATTCTTGAAACATATTCAATCGGAAGATGATATTGTTTTATGGGACATAAATAATACATTATATTAGGGGTAGGAGTCTCATATGCCATTAATACACCATCTCATGGTGTTATCTGTTGGTAATATCCCAGATCGGAGATTATGAGAACATGCCATTAATTGAAAATCTGAAATTCAATTTGTTATTGGATATTCCTATCTATGGACGTATATATTGGTCCTTAGACTTTAATATTATCATTAAATGATATCATGAATATTTTACTTTGACGTATTGATGAAAACTATGATAACCTATGTTCATGTTGAAGTAGGATATGTTGTGTGCTTCATGAATTATATAACATTATGGGGAGAAGGTAAGATATTATTTATCCCTTTTTTCTATTGAAAAAAAGTTAACATATCAAGAACTTTTATGGGAATGTAGCCTTATAAATAAATCTATGGACGTGGTGTTCAATGACTAAATTTGTTTCAAAAAATTCAAAGAAAGAGACATCGAGCATATAGGTTGATGGAACTTACTTTCAACCTACTTGATTTGAGATATTGTGATAAAAGGATTTTTTTGAAAGGTAAACTTTCATAGGAGGTTTGAAATCGTTGTGATGTTCACTTATTTATCTATGGATTCATTAACAGGTTTCTAGATGTTAACCTTATACTTTACATGGTTATGCCTAATTCCACTGAAAAATCGGCTTAGAGGGTGACACACTAAGTATATTCACAATAATTTTTAAATTATATAATTTAATTTAAAATATTAGAATGCACATTATTTATTTAGGTGTGGTTGAAAGGAATAATTTAATCATAAGTTATTCAAAGGAATAATTGAGTTGATAAATAATGATAAATATTTATTAGATTTTTTTGAATATAATATTTGTTATATTTTTCATAGAATAAAATATTTTCATTTATTTGATTAAATAATAATTATTCAAGAATCGATAAATGTTGATGAGGTAGATAAGACTGAGACTAATGGGCTGATTAAAAATAAATAATATTCATTTATATTCTTTTTGTGTTCCATATGGAAATCGATTGATAATAATAATTTTTTATATTAATGTACATGGGGTCAATTAAGAATATTAAAGATGTTTAAGGGGGTGTTTTCAATTTTCCAACCCTAAACATGTCACAATAAATATCTAATTCTGAATATTTCCTAATTTACTTTCAGTGTACAAAGGATAAAGAAAGATTTTCACAGGCCCTATAGTGTTCTCTCTCTTCCTCTTTTATCATGCATTAAAGAGAACACAAATAAGTATTCATCCTTCATGAAGATAACTAATATGATCAACTAAAAACAACACAAGTGACTAGAATCGATTGGGCTAGAAGCTGGTGATTCTATAATATAAATTAGAGAAAGTGGTTCATGTGTGGATCATCACTAGAGGGAGTCTATATTATAAATTTATAGAACAATAATTGTGTGGTTAATTACATTCCATTGAATCATCATTTAAAGTGGAGTAATATTTTGGGGTAATTCTATATATCTTCATTAAATAATTATAATCTACATGTATGTATTCTATCCCTTTATTTATGGTGTATTTATATATTCTATTTTTTTAATGTTTTTTATGGAGATGATGTCTTTATCACAAAAAGAAATGATTACACCTAATTTTGGTGTAAAATTCAAGTTGGTCATTACCTCAAAAGATGTTGCCACTATTCCCAAAACCTACTAGTAATAATAAAAAGGTCACATGTTTAATTTATAATTATTTATTATTTATTGATTGATTGTAAGAGTTTGTGTTTTATTTTTATTAAGAACACTCATTTTAATAATTTGGGATCATCAACATATACTATAACTAGTTAATGATTAGGGAACAATGAATCATATGAATATTTCATTATGGAGGCTTAAGAGGCTCTTTCTAGAGAAAAAAAGTGAATTCCATGTACTCTCAGAGTACACACCATGTATTTTTGATTTCATGGAAGTATCTTAATCTATTTGGAAAAGATCCAAAAAACTCATATCTAAGATCTAAACATATTTGATCGATATATATATCACCACAAATTGATACATGGAATGAATAAATACATGCCATGTAACCACTATACATAATGTGTTGTCCCCACTATCTAATGGTTGATTACATAGTGTTTCCCAAGCATTCCATGTATCAGATACACAATATGGGGACTGACATGTTGTGTTATCCAATGTTAGACACTATATATTCTCAGTATATGTTGTGTACCTAGAACACATCAATAACAGTTAATGTGACCATACCCAAGGCTTGTGAAGTAAAAATATGCAGAAGATATGTACATACTGTGTACATTTTCTCACACCATGTCATTCGCTACAGATAGGGTTCTCAAATTTTCATTAAATAAAGAATTAAATTTATAATTAAACCTATTGACTATGTATTCCATGTGTCATTCACTCTACATTACATTCCATATCATATGATTAACAATTATATATTAAATTTGTTTATGTGTTAAATGTTTTATGAACACACAAGGTTTCCTCCAAGTACAATCATGCACTTCATTAATTTCAAATGTAATTAATTTGGTTTAAAATTATAGATAATGTTGAGTTAAGGATAGTTGGTTGGAAATAAGATAAAATTTAACTAATTGGATTATTTCATGGAACATTATTTCAATTAAATAGTGAATCAATCTAAATGATAACAATATTGAGAATTTATTCTTGTTGCATGGTGTGTGTGGATAGTCATGATATTAGACCATCCCTTTGTATATGACTGGTTTCTCTAAATTTATTTTGATTAATTTAAAATAATAGAATATGATCTACCTACTTTACCTTATTATATAAGGGTCTACATGAGCATGGTTTCTTTTATGCAAACCCCCTTATCCAATCCTTTGGATCCCCTCACCTATGTGTTAGTAAAAACTTATGTAATGAGGGAGCTCCCATGTGAGTGGAGGTAATCCAAGTCAAGGATCTATGGTTAATCTAATCAAGACAATGCATAGGAGAGAAGATAGAATAATACAACATGAACCAAGCTATGGTTTAAGGTGTCCCCCCATAGGTTCAATGGCTATTTAATCATCATCTAGTTTAACTAAATATTATAGAATCTCATGATCAATCCACTTATATTTTATTTTCATTAGTGACTTGGTTAATTATTTAATTATGGGAATGTTTCATGATCACCAAATTTATCAATTAACAAGCATGAAATAATGAATAAAAAATAACCAGATTATGTGTAAATATTTTATAATAAATGGTTAACCAGATTATTAAAATACAATAAATATTAACAAGTCATGTAAAAAAATAAAATGGTATTTGCATATAAAATAAAAAGTACATAAAGTAAAATATTAATTCTACCTAAACTTCTACTACTCATGCTAAATTGACGTCATAGTTATAAGTACATAACCAACCCAAGTCTGGGTGCTTTAAATTATTGTGGAAATTTTAGATTGATATTTTTGGTGGAATTAAATTGGTTTACATCAGTTGTTGACTACCTAACAAAAAATTGGTGTAACTAAGATAAAATGTTGAAGAAATATTAAAAAAAATTCAGGATTGAGGATCCCATTCAATAGATCATGGAATTATGAGTTAAGGTAGTTGGAAAGTTATTCATTCCTAAAACCCTTCAAATAGATTTTCAAGACCATGTCTGGGTTATGGGAAGGAAATATGGAACTGTGCCACTAGAATATATAAGAGATATGATATTCTAATGCTATTGTTGAGGTCCATTAGGTTTCCAAAAATACTATTAGATTAATAATAATTTAATTGATTTTAAAATTTGTAACCTATTTTTATAATAAAAATAGGTACTATTTATTTTTTATTAATTTGTAGAAAATGGAAAATCAAACGACATTGAAAATAACAAAATGATCCATACTAGAGAAGGATAACCTTCTCACACTCATGAATTTACAAGAATGGTATAGTCACTTGCAAGTTATGCTATGCTACAAATGGGAATTGTACATACTAGAAACCCAACATCATAAGATTATTTACAAAGAAGCTAGCAATGAAGAGGTATCTCTTTATCTGGAGCATGTGAACAACATAATAGATGTCCAATATTTTTTGGAATCTACCATATCCTATGAACCTTTAAAAAAATATTAGAATATTGAAGTGTATAACATAGTTTCTACATTTTTAGATATCTATCAAGAGAAGAAGATATTATAGAGATATAAAATATCCAATGAACTATTTATGTGTAAGAATTGAGAGTTGGTGCCAACTGGGGCACATAAAATCAAGATGATTTGCTACATTGAGTGCCTGGACATCTTGGGTTTTATGATCCATGATGATATACACCAAAATCTCATTCTACCCTCACTCCAAAAAAAAACTTCTTCATTTTTATTAAGAATTATAATATGAGAAATACTGAGAAAACACTATAAAAATGAATTACATTATCCAGAAATTTGACAAAGACATGGGGTAGAAAAAACCATCTTTTCTTATAAAGAATAAGAAGAATTAGAGCAAAAAAATGGGGTCAAAGATTCATTAATAGTATAAGGATCTGGAGAACAATCCCTCTAAGAATTATAATATCCAGAGTTAAAGAGAGGAATAAGATATAATATGTTTTTAATGTGGAATGTAGGGCCAATGGAAGAGGAATTGCACCCATCCAAATAAGAAAAGAGAATATTTAGATGTGTTCATTTTTGAGTGTAATCTTTCCATATCTACAAGTTGGGTGTTAGATACTGCATGTGGTGATATTATTTTTAACCAAATAAGGGAACCAAGTAGATTTCATAAGATTACTAGAGAGGAGGTGGATATAAAAGATGCCAATAATGTGAGGCTGGATAATCTATCTATTGGAGACTATAACCTCACTTTACTGACAAGATTGATTTTGGTTTTAAGGAACATTATTATGTTCCAATAATTAAAAATAAAATTATTTCAATTTCATTTTTAGATATGGATGGATTTATTTTCATCTTTAGAAATAAAGGTTTTTACTTATAAAAAGATAACATATGTTATGGCATGGTATAATTTAATTACATTATTTTTGTATTAAATTAGAATAAAATATTTGTAATTGATAATAAAATTTATGTGTGAATGATATGAAACCCAATTATATAATCACCATCTTGGTAACATAAACGAGAAGCATTTGAAAAAGCTCTATGAAGATATTTATTTTGACGCTTTTGAGTATAAAAAATATGAAGGATTTCATGATTGTTTATTAGAAAAAATAACCAAAACACCATTGGATTGTTAAGGTGAAAGGGCCAAATATCTTCTTGAATTATTACACACTGATTTGTGTAGACCTTCTAACATATAATATGGTGGTGAATACAGATAATTTATTACTTTTAACAAGTACTTGAGCTAGTATGGTTATATATAATTGAAAAAGAATTAGTTTGAATCCATTATGAATCATAATGGGTTCAAGAATGAGGTTGAGAATAAAATCTGTAATTATATAAATAAACACCCATTGGATAAATGTGGTGAATATATTAACTAAGGATTTATTGAATTTATATGCAAGTATGGGATTTTATCTCAACTCACTCTACCGTGTACACCACATAGGAATGGCGTTAGTGAAATGAGGAACTATACCATATTAGAAATGGTAAAGTCAATAATGAGTGACACAAGAGATCCATTATCCTTTTAGAGATAAGAATTATAGACATAATTATACAAACTAATCCAAATACCAACTAAAGAGTAAAATAGCGTTCCCTTCGAGTTATGGGGTAGAAAGAAAACGATATTATCACATGTTCATGCTTGGGGTTGTGAGGTTTTTCCAAGGTATGATCATAAAATAAAATATAACCCTAAGGAACAAAGTTTATATTTATTGGTTATCCCAAGGAAAAAGTTGATACTATCTATACAACCCTTCAAAAAAGAAAGTTACTATTTCAAGACATGGCATCTTTATTGAGAGGGAGCACATCCTTAAAGAGGATAGTGGGGAGAAGACTGAACTCAATGAAGTTGATACGCAAGATACACATGTGTTGTTACATGAATAAATTACTTAAGTCCACATGGAATAATGTGTTCTTAAAATAATAGTTTTTCATATGATTAGAATAGAGGTAAGAAAACTGAGAGATATTGTTTTTTTGTCACTGATGACAATGACTCATTATTGGTTGATAATGATGATCCTATCTCAATCAATAATAAAGTAGAGATCTTAGATTCTAAAATATAGAAATAATCCATTAATTCTAATATGGAATCCTC
Organism: Viscum album; assembly: GCA_963277665.1. Lineage (NCBI taxonomy): Eukaryota > Viridiplantae > Streptophyta > Magnoliopsida > Santalales > Viscaceae > Viscum > Viscum album. The sequence goes on along the minus strand of OY728147.1, from coordinate 390,601,879 downwards.
TTATCAAAACCATGTTTATGTTTGGATTGATCTGGAAGTTGATGTAAATTCTGTTTTGTTTAAATGGGTATTCCAGAGAAAAATAGACATGGAAACTAATGTAAATAACTATAATGAAAAAATTGTGGAAAAAGGGGTTTGGAAATGTCAAGGCATTTACTATGATGAAACATTTTATAAAATTTTAATTTTTGAATCCATCATAATCTTACTTTCCCTAACATTTTTCCATGATTATGTGATTTAGAAAATTGATGTAAAAAATACTTTACTTAATTGGAACCTTTAGGAGGATATTTATATGACCCAAACACAAGGGTTTTCACTCAAATAAATTCAAAAAATATATCAAATCTATTTTAATCCATTTTTGGTTTAAATAAAACATCCATTTCATAGAATATGCAATTCAATAAAGATTTAATGGAAATTTGTTTCATTAAGAACGAATGTGATCCATGTGTTTAAATTTTTTTTAGTGGGAGTAGAATTATTTTCATAGTGGTGTATGTTAATGATATATTATTGGTTGGAAGCATTATACCAGACTTATAAGAGGTTAAGGCATGGTTTATTATGTTCATCTCTATGAAGGACTTTGGTGAAATATCCCACAATCTAGGGATCAAGATCATGCATGATAGATCCAATAGGATACTCAAACTATGTCATGGGATATAAATTCAAAAGATACTATATAGATTTTATACAGAACATTCTAAGAGGGGATATGTTATAGTGTCACATGTTATAAATATTTATAATTAAATGTGTCCCTAGGAACAAAAGGAAAGATAAATAATGAGTAAAATCCCATAATATTCTTTGGATGAATCTATTGTGTATTCTATGTTATTTATAAGTCTTGATTTTTCTTTTTATTTGTGCATGGTAGGAAGTCATCCATAATATCTAAGTGAGAAAAATTGGACTGCTATTTTGTTTATCCTTATGCATTAGAGTTTAACTATGGATATGATCATGGTGTATAAAGGAGGTTAAGAGATAGTCTGATGGGTTATAAAGATTCTATATTTTAGATTGGTTAGAATGATATGAAGTCACGATCTAGATATATATTTTGTCTCAAAGGATGATATATGATCTGAAAGTGTTGAAATCAGCCAGTTGTCACTAATTCTATAGTGGAGTCTGAGTATATTATGGCTTATGGTGCCTCTAAGGAATCTGTTTATATTCCAATCTTTTTCCAAGATCTTGATGTATTACCATGTAGTAATGATCTTATCATATTTTAATTTGATAAACTATAGTTGTGGCTCTCTACCAAGATCCAATGTAACACAAAAGGACAAAGAACATACTTTGGAAGTTTCACATCTAGAGGTATTTTTCTCAATGAGGTGAAGTTGTAGTGAATGGAATATATATAGTAGAAAAAGTGGTAGAACAGTTAATTATGGATTTATTTTAACAGAATCATGAGTATCATGAAATATCATGTGAAATAAGAGTTTTTTAGTTGTCTCTAGTGCAAGTGGGAGGATTTTGGAGTTAGTATCTTAGAAAAAACATGTGTTTCTCTTGATTAAATGTTTTTTCATATTACAAAAGTTCTCTTATCACAAATTTATTACTCATCATCATGATATTTTTATGTGATAATGTCCTTAGAATATATGTCGCACTGAAAGGTCATAGTAGTTCCCTACTATAATGAGAACCTAGAGGTGCTACACCATTATTATTGAACCATTTTCTATGGATGGATGATATTGTTTGATGAGACAGAGAGAATAAAGGATATCATGTGTAGGAGGCTCATAATATATTGAGATGATTTATCATGGTATTATCTCCTAGTAATATCTATTATAAGAGTTTTTGAGAACATTCCTATCATTATGAAATTCATAATTCTAGGTGTCATTGGATATTCTTAACTATGGACATGTATATTGGTCCATAGATTTTAGAATCATCATTAATGGATATCATGAATCATATAATTTTATATAGTGATGAAAACTATGATGAACTATTTTCACAATGATGTAGGATATGTTGGGTGCATCATAAATTATATAGCATTAATGGATAATATGAGAAAGGATTTATCACTTTAGTATCTTAATGAAAGTCAATATCTCATGACCTTTTATGGGAATAGAATCGGCTAAATAAATCCATGGCCATGGTGTTTAGTAGGTGAGTTTATTTTAAGAAATTCAAAGAACGAGACATCGAGAATATATGTTGAAGTCACTTACATGCAACTTTCATGACATGAGATATTGTGATAAAAGGATTATCATACATGGTAAATGTTCATATGAGGTTGGAATTCATTGTTACATAAACTTATCTCTATATGGATTGTTTGGAATTTTTAGAAATTATAACCAACTACTTTAGGAGTTTATTCATATTTCCACCAAGAATAATACCTAGTGGGTTACACAATAAGTGTATCCTCAATCATAGTTAAATTTGAGTATTGATTTTAATAAGTTAGAATAAATCATATTTATTCAGGTTTGGTTGATCTCAAAAATTTAATAACAAGTTACTGAAAAGAAAATGTGAGTTAAATATAAAAATAAATATTTATTTTAATGTTTGAAGAATATTATATTTATTATATTTATCATTGAATAATGCAGTAATTTTTTAATTAAACAGTAATTATTCAAAAATCGATAAATGTTGATGAGGGAACAGAGACATTTCTTAATAGTCTGATAGAAATAAATAATATTTTTTGTGTGTTTCAAATGTCATTATATTAATAATAATAATACTAATTTACATTGGATCATTTAAGAATATTAAATACCATTAAGATGGTGTTTGTAATTTTCTATCCCTAAAACTAACACAATAAATATCTAATTATGAATCTTTTGTAAATCACTTTTAGTGTAAATAATGGTAAAGAGAGATTAAATCAATCCCTAGTGTAAACTATCTCTTTCTCCTGTCTCATGAATTTATGAGAACACTAATGTTTCATTATCCTTCACGAATAATGTTGTTGTGATCAACCACAAACAATAAAAGTGACTAGAATCAGTTATCATAATACCCTAATATTCTAAAACATTGATTAGAGATTGTGGTACACATTTGGATCACCAATAGATGGATAATTTACTTTAATCATGTGGTAAAATAACAATGTAATTAATTTTATTCCATTAAATCAACAGTTAAAGAGGAATTATAAGTTTAGTTAATTCTATATCTCCTCATAAATTAATTATATATTAGATGTAAAGATACTCTACCACCATGTATGAAGAATTAATATAGTCTATTAATCTACTATTTTCATTGGAAATGATGTTTTGATCCTGTAAAAAATTATTACACTTGATTTAAGATTAAATCATGAGTTGTTCATGCCATCAAAATATGTTTCTATTGAACCTGGAACCTACACTTAGTGTGTGAACCTCTAGGTATCTTTCTCTGTTGAATCAGGTGAATCTTAAAAATGTCAAAGTTTAACATCTATTAATGTTAAACGTCTCCCGTAGAGACATATTGTGATTAAAAAATGAAATGAAACCTCATACGAACACTTACTGTGTAATATAATCACTTTATATTTATATCTCTAAGGAATTTGGTTTCATTCTAGTGTCATCAACCTATGTACTCAATGTATCTTTCTTTTAATTTCTAGAAAATAATCACCCATAGAAAAATACAGCCATTGATTTATTTAGGATATTAAATTACCATAAAAGGTCATCATATATCAACCTTTTTTAAATAAAATAAGGGAAAAACATTTCTCGTAATATTAAATAATTAAATACCACTCATAGAATACCCAACATATCATACTTCATTGAGAAAATATATCATCACATTTTTTTAATACTTAAAAGTACATGATTAATAATATACATTAATAATCTACCTAAATATTAAGGATAAATACACACATACATAGATAGAACTATCAAACGACACATATATGTGTGGATTTTCTACATTATAATCATGTTATCATGATCGAAAAGACTAGAAATTTCCAAAGGTGTACAACTTGATATTGTGCATAAATATTCTATGAGTCTCTACCCATGATATATTGTATCATTTATGTCCCATAAAATGACATCATCAGGATATAGAACAAATATTCTATAATACAATTGTAGAACTTTTGAGTTCTCATCATATCGGGGAGATGATATGACCATTCACTGTGATAGTTACCCTTAGTGAATTTTCAAATACTATTCCATGCATAAGAACAATAATTATGTGATAAGATGTTTATTTTTATAAAAAAATAATGAATATAAGTAATCATAAAGTATAGAGGTTGGTTTTAGGTCACTAAATTCAATACACTAGGTATTGAAATAGAAAAGTCATGTTATGTAGAGAAAACATTAATTTTTTTCATTGTTCACTTTTATATTGAAAAAACACTAAAGATGAAGATAAGGGACCCTCACAAACTTTAAATCTTAAGTATATCATTAAAATCCCATCATAAACCCTAGGTTTAGCACTTTTTGGAAAACCTTTTAGAGGAATGGAAGAAAATTATAATAACAAGGAAGATAAGGATGGAAGGTGGGAAAACCGAATGGAAAAAGTATTTTCTTTGGAGAAACCACCAAAATTAAAGAAAAATAAACAAGAACTAAGAAAAAATGAAGACCCATGGCTAGAGAGGTTTTAGGTGTTTTAATGGGAGGTAGATGGGTAGAAAAGAGGTTAAATTCAAAAAGTAATTTTTTTTGATTTCCATATTTTTATGAACACTAGATGTATGATATAATTTGGATATATAATTAGGAAAAACACATGCCAAAAATATTTTTCACTCACCTTTTTTATAAGAGTATTTAATACTACCTATAAAATCCCACATAGAATGTAGAACACTTAGGTGATCATGCAAAATGATACTGGAAGCCCTCACTCCCCTTTCACATTACTGGGTTCATAGTTAGAACTAACCATGCACTATCTATGTCCCTTGACCTATTTTATAAGAAAATTTCATTTTTGAATCCAAAATACCAAAAAAATAACAAAATATATATTTTAGAAAAATATAAAATTAAAACATATCATTGAATGGGTGGGTGTCACAATTCTCCCCACTATGCCACTTTATACCATGAGAAATTCCTCAGGGTCAACATCAGAAAATAATTTATGCCCCTACTCTCACAAAAAACTCACACTCTTAAATATTGTTGCTATTATAATAACACTACCATATCAAATGGATCAAATTAATGTTCATCCCACATATCACTTTATCTCGATGATCCATTATCTACATTGGATACTCAATAAAAATGATATAATGTTTCAATTATAAAGTATCCCACTATACCATGTAGGATAGATTTGGGTGATATCACTTACATTGGGACACATGAAATAAATCATGGATTTATATCATCTGATTTGGAGATACCATTTGATAAGCTACCATCCAAAGAAGCTCCACGATATTAAATTATTTAACATACCAAGGTGCTAAATATCCCTTCTTACTTAGGTGTTGGTGTACCAACCTTTAGTAGATATATAGGAACACCTAGTCACCAATAAAGAATTATAATGGACACTTATTATGATTAACATATATTTTTTTGGGTGACACTAATCCATAAAAAACATTTTCTGAATCAACTATACTTGACTTATCATTTTTAAATAATACTAATTCTTAGTAAAGATAATTCTACCAATTCCTCCAACGCAAAGGGGACCCATACAGACATCCATACAAGTCTTTAAAGCGATCCATTTTCATCTAGGATTGGTAGATATTGTATTCAAAAAAACTCTACCATCCATAAATTAATCTCTTTAGAGCCACCAAAATCAATTATGCATGCCTATATCATATCCTTAAGAATATAGATAGCCCACTCCATTTTTATATCTTTATGGAGATGGTAGGATCTGTTCAAAATCAACTAGCAACTCATTACTTCCAAATTAATATTCTAATAATGGGAAGTAAAACAAGTGTCTTGGTCTAAAATGATTATTATGTAACTCCATGTATATTTATAATCTTTTGGACATATAGAGATCCAAGATCATCTACCTTCATATATTCCTTAATGGGGAATAAATTGGTTGATTTCTTAAAATTATAAATAAATACCCAAATGGAATCACTCCCACTAGGACATCGAGGTGAGAAAATGAAAAAAAAAATCGACAGAGATCTCATCCCAATTCTACAAAAGGATGAAGAGAGTTTGTAATTTCTTTTTGGGGATTTTCCATTATTATACGACATGAAATACACCATGAAAAAAATAAGTAGTGTTTTTCATCATCCATGGGAATCTATATTGGCTTCACAAATCATTATACACTTGGGTATCCTTGGGATGAACTACCCAACTACAGTGGTGTAAAATTTTCATTAACTCATACCAAAATTCAGAAGAACTACTAACTACTTCCAGAAATATAGAGTTCCATTAAGATAACAAAACATGTCACTCTATCTATCCCCACCATTTGAAGTTATAACTATCCACTAGAAATTAAGATCCTTGACCTACCCAATATGAACTTATCCATTAAAAATAAAACACGACATATGCATTGGTCAAAAACACTTTATCAACCTTATTTTTTTAGAATAGCATGTAAGGTAAACTAAAAGTGCGGGGGGGGGGGGGGGGATTAAATTGTAGGCCAAAGCATAACAAACTATTTATTGAAACAATAACTAATAAAACTACTAGAAATAGAATCATCAATTTAACACATAAATAATTTACCCAGATTATATCAAATTAAATTTAAGTAGGTATAATTGAAATTATGTTTTTCTATATTTAGAAAACTTTTTAAAACCTCCAAAATCATATGGTAATGAAAAATAACTACATAATATAGTAATCATATAGAAAATAAAACAAAAAAGGAGTACCAAAACACAAATCATGTAACCTATACATTATTTTATAAAACCCTCTTTTAACCCAAAATTTAATGGAAATCATGATAACCAAGTCATTGTTTCCTCAAATTTAACACGTTGAATGGTCTATCTTATATTAACCTATAAGAATGCAAGTTAACATATCAATATTTATCTATTTTCTTATATAAACCAAAATAATGTCTCTTATTTCCTAATGAATGCCCTCAATAAACCCGATCAGCAGAAAACCCTACTTCTTCAAACCAAAATGTCATCTCTATCTTACTCCTCATAAACCCTCAATATCTTAGGATCAAGAACTAAATGACTAAAAAAATATGTTAAGACATTTACAGTGAAAATATCTCAATAAAACTCTTTAAAAAACTACTCAACAATAAAATACAATTAAAAGTGATCTAATAAAATAAAATTATTATAGTCTTAAAGAGATTTAAATCTCAAAACTGAATAAGAGGTTTCTAATTCCAGACCTTAAAGATATGGTCCTATTTATAGGAAATTACTTAATGGTTAGATTCCATATTCTTTTGGATTAGTTATAACTACATCAAAATCATCTTAGTTATCTTATAATTAACACAACAACACATCATATTTTTTGAAGGATCTAGTTTCACACCATTGCAGTGATAACAAATCCTATGGATGTAATCATGATAGAAAACTAAATCCTTTTTATTTTCACACTAAAATCCTCTGGATTAAGCCTATCAATTTTTAATTTTGTATAATAAAATAACTTAAAATAAAAACCATCATGATAAAAATAATTTTATTATTAGTGTCATGTGATTTTCAAAACAAAGAGTAAAGTGAGTCTATAACTCAATGATATATCCCTTTTTTCAAAGCACAACCACTAATAAAAATTTTAATTTGGATAAAATTTTAATTGTAATACTTGTAAAATTAGTGAAATATAAATGTATTTTTCTATTTTTATTATTCAAAATAAACAACGTAAACTAGTTAAGAAAAAACTAAATTTTTAAAGAATAAAATACATGTCTCAAATTTATATAACCATAATTTAATTTTTTTTCATAAGAATTCCAATCTTTCTATTTTTTTCAAATTAATTCATTAATAATAAAAAACCTTTATTAGATCTCCCCCCTTAATTAATATTATACGATTATTTAATTTATCAAAATATACCCACATGTAATAATTCTCATCTAAGAAACTGGATTTAGTAGCTTCTTAAAGACCCCATTAGTAATTTTTTTAGAATTATTAAAAAACTACCCCCCTATGTTATTTTTAAAAAAGAATCACATAAATGGAATAAATAAAATAAAACAGTAATAAGATATAATAATGAAATATCTCTCTAAAATATGTTTTAAATTTAATGAAATTTTATTTTTAAAAAAGATATAATATTTTAGGAACATTCACCCCATAGATTTTAAATATGAAATCTGAAAAAATATTTTTTTGTTATTTTTTATTTTCTATAATATAAAATATCCAAACATCCAAAAATAAATAAATACTATAACTATAGAAAAATATACTCACATATACATGAAGAAAAAATATATATAATGATGTAATGTAAATAAAAACAAATCTTATTCAATTAGTTTTCAAATATGAATAATTTTAAAGATAAGATTTCTCAAAAATAGAAAAAAATTAACATTGAAAAATTATAGATAGCTAAATTTTTTAAAAATTATCTAGAATGGGTTTTTGAGTCATATTGTAAAAGGATTATAATCACCAAATGTAAACACAATAACTACAAAATATTTTACTATTTCCAATGACGGTGTATCTGTTTGTAAAAGTGCATTTTATGTTGGTAAAACGTTTTACCAACATATATATCTACGTCACTAAACTGTCGGTAAAAAATCTATCTCTAAATGTTTTTGCGACAAATAAAATCATTTTTTTACAATTATAATAATACCAAGAGATAATATATTTGTTGGTTAAAATTTTTATCAACATGTACTAATGACCATTTGTTCTACTAGTAAAAATATTACCAACATATAATATCTATTTATAAATTACAATTGAATAAAAATTATATATTTTTATTTCTAATAAAATATCATATTATATTTATTAATTTATCATTTATAACACATATTTTTAAATTATTAAAGGGATGAATATTTTCACACATATTTAAAATTAGAAAGAAGAAAATTAATTATCTTAATAATAAAATTTAATACAAAATTAATCAATACAAAATTCATTCCCCAACAGGATCCATCACACACCCCAACAACACACAGCCCACCCTGACCCCATGCCAGCATCCCATTTGTGCCACACTAGGGACCAGTGAGCACTAGCAGGACATCGATACCCCAAGACCAGTGAGCCAACATCAACTCATCTACGCCAATCAGCCAACAGAAGCTCATACATGACACACCAGGAGCCAGCGTGCACAATACGCCCATCCATCCATTCCCCAAGATCAGTAATGGATTATTACTCATCAGATAATTCTTAGATAGAGCATAAGAAATCAAGGAAGAAGTATGTGAAATGTTAAAATGCAATGGTTGTATGCTCCATCCATCACATTGATGCCACTCTACCTGAAAAAATAATAAAGGATTACACAATAATTTTGACTTATGAAAAGCATTAAAAAAAGAAAGATAAGTGAATGAGTTAAAAATAACCATGAGAAATAAAAATTAATAAAATAACCTCAGGTTTTACATATATGTTTTTCCTGAACTTCAAGGATCTTGAACTAACTTGAGAACTTGTTTGATCTTATAACAAAAGGTATTCTTTAACATAATAAAATTTAAAAGACCCAACATTGACCTTAAGTTAAATAATTATTGAAAAGAAGTCATAACACTACCTACATATGTGGCCCAACATATCTTTAAGAGATTTTCTATAGCTGCACCAATAAATCTGGAATCAAAAGTAGTGAACCCAAAAATATGAGTTCACATAAAACATAAAAGTGCCTGGGAATTAAGGATTTATCTGAAAAAAAATGTTATGGAATACCTGTGAAACTGGACAGTTGGGCTTATCATCACGACCAAATGAGTCCTTCAGGACACTTTATCAATTTTGTGCATACTTTTCATAACACTGAACATCAATCAGACCTCCAATTTAATTCCATGATATGAAAAGGAATAAAAAGTTACAATTTAGAAGACTACTTATTACAAAAGTATTAATACAACTTTCAGCACTACACTCCAGAATTATGTAAGGTTTGTTCCCATGCAGGTGAATATGAAGCCTTCCCCCTTACCATATTGCTACTCATATAGTAGAACAATCACATAGTAGAATTGTTAAAGCTGAAAGAAGAAGAAAATTATATAGGATCAATTCCATTATCCATCTAAATTCTCAGTATACATTTGATAAACATTTAAAAATACTCTGTCCACATGAGTTGATCATCATAATGACATACCAATAAAAGAATAGACTCAGAATTCAATCAGATTATTTTTTCCTAATATCTTTTCCAAACATTTATAAAAAATGAGTGTAATTCCTGAAAAAGTTTAATAATAATAAAAAGAAAGCATCAAATTTGATATTTTGTAAATGTAGCTCATTATGAACAATATGAGAAAGAACATATGACAAAATGAAATGATGAAATAAGCATAAGTAATTTATCTAGTTTTCCTAAATAAAACACAAATAAATTTAATTAAAAATAATTTATCATATACCGCAGAAAAGTTTTTTAGAGAAATATAAATTTAGTCCATGAAATCATGAAAAAGATAAAGAAAGTGCACTCACGCATTCTAACCTAATCAAGTTCAATAATCTTCCCACTATTCCTCAGAGAATAGCTCAAATTGGAGTGAGATATTAAAGTTTTACTTAATCTAGAAAGTGTTTCATTCTTCAAATTTGGTCTATAACAATTTTCTGACATAAACAACAGTTTAAAGAATTAATATTAACAACTTACATACATAATATCACAAATTTATTATAAAAAGCATACCACTAATATATAGACTAGAAAAACAAGCTCAGAATCAATGTTTTACAAGGTAATTTCCACGAATGTTCCCTGAAAAAGAATCATTTATACATGTCACCTTCTCATCATTTCAGATAAACATACAATGAATACTTTAAAAACAACTAGAATCTCACCAAATATAAGTACTATATAAAATTTTATAAAAACATTACAACACAACCACATTAATAAATCTATTTACTTTATTCATATTTATATCAATAATCAACCTAATCAATCATATCATGATGTTCTGTATGAAAAAACAACATAAGTGATGCTGAAGAAGAAATATTGGCACGCGGAGAGGCGGTGAATTAGGGCCACCTGGTCTCCTATAGCCATCCATGAACCCCTTATTAACATGGAATATTGGGAATATAAACAGACCATTCGACGAATGGACCTTCCTAGAACTATGGGAGTTCGTATGCATTTCAATTCCATCACCATGGTAGATCTCCACATGAAATACAACACAGATGAACAACTTGAGAATAATGCATGGTGGGTACTTAATATGTAACTTGAAATCCAACCATTTTGGGTTAAAGAACTATTGAAATCCATATATAGTTAGCAAATAAAAACCCTTCAGAAACCATGGAAGATCCTTCTATAAATATTTCCTCGAGCACATCAAGATCACAATACTCTTTCTCGGCGTTAGAAGATGATTCTGTGAGTTTTTTCTGGAACATGGTATTTTGATGACGTATATCCCATGTTTCTTTGGCTATAGTAGAGGAGGGATTTTATTTGCTGGAGGTATTATAACTATCACAATAAAAGTCATAAAGCATCAGACATTCCAGTCAATGTAATGAAACCTTGAAATTTAACATGGATCGAAACCAAACTAGAAAAATCTTGAACAAGTACACTGTTATACAGTCTGTCCAAATCTTCTAATTCAACAGACATTTGAGACATAAACAATTTAACCTCAAACAAACACCATCTCTATCACATATCCCCGCTAAATGCATTATGAAAAATAGAAGAATAGAAATTCAAAAGTAGGGAATGAACTTACCACCCTTCACTGATAAGCCAATCCGACTCTGGATGGGGGGATCTCCTTCAAGACCTAGCTAGGCCACCAGAGATGACAACTTCATCCACCCTTAATGCCATCCGTCTTTGCGATCTTGCAATCGAAACAATATGAAACATGGAAATAGAAACCTGTTGAAGTGTAAATCAAAATACCCCAAATCCAAATAGGTAAAGGGAATATATAATCTATTTGAGGTTCTATCTGAAATTATAGGGAAGAAAACATAATGAGAGAACACCACAATAAACCTAAACAACACTAAAATCACTCTACGGGACCGACCCTCATAGCATCATGAGCAAGAAGAACGTGTTAGCGAACGTGCTTGAATAGATAAACAAATAGGGAGTAGGATTCAAGGTGAGACATGAGCGATGTGATGCGAGATGGGATGATGGGCGATAGGAAAAAGCTGGCCGGAGTTGGCTGGTAGGATGTGAGGCTTGGTGGCGGGATGCACGGCTGAACACGAAACAGGGAATGATGCTGCCTTCATGAAGAATAGGGTTTTAGTGGTGTTGATTATTATTATAGAAAGTATTTAAATATTTATTGAATAAATAATATTAAAACATATTAAAATAGTTAATATTTCAGGAAAACTGAATAACAAATATTTAAAAATATAAAAACAATTAGTACATCACAAATATTGAAAAATTTAAATCAATTATGCGATGTTTTTAAAGACCATGAAATTAAATTTTACATTGATAATAAAAATAATATATATACACACACTTTGTTTCTCTTGATTAGTTATTGATAAAATATATATTTTTTGTTATTTAATTGTTTCTTGTGACATTTTTTATTTATGGAAAATTATTTTTTTGTAATAGCGTTATTAATAACAGATTAATGTGTTAATAAAAAAATGTTCATATTAGTATGACAAAGCAACAAATTCAACTGTTGGTAAATGATATGTGGATATTGAATTATAAGTATCAATAGATATATATGTTGGTAAAAAGAAGTGTTGGTATTAAAAATTAATAATAATAGAACTTAATATCTGTTGGAATTACTCATTTTTACCAACAGATATATTATCTGTTAATAAATTTCTGTTGGTATAATCCATTTTTTTTGTGAATTACTAGATATTGAAATTTTAATCTTTATTTTGTGTTTTTTAAATAATATGATTTAGCTAATTGATTTTTTGGTAATTATTATGCAAATTTGATTAAAAAATCATCAATAATCTTCTTTTGTACTTCTAATATTTTTATTTAATTCTGAATTTGATTATTCAGAAGCAAGACTAACTTTTTCATCTCATCAATAAATTTATATGGTTGTTTAGATTTTCTTAATGGAAATTGATATTTTTTTCACATTATTCATTACATTTCCTTGATTTTAAAGATGATTATGAATAAAAATTATAAACAATGATTACCTTGAAATATAATTCTTGAGAGATTATATTAGTTGAAATATATTTCAACTTTTGAGAATGGAATCCATATTCTTACTTAAAATTTATTAAAACTGATATCAATTCAAAAACTAAATCTAAAATATTTTATCTCTACTTTTATTATTGAAATTTTATAAGATATTATTGAATATTATTGATTCTATAATGTATCCCTAGTAGAATTTTTGATAATTTTTAAATCATATTAAATATAATGTTTTAAGGGCCTATCGTCCAATCAATTGTAAAAACTCTTGAGACATCAACTGGTCTTGATAAACAATCAGATTTCATAACATTGGCCTTTGGAAAATCAAGTTGAATCTATGTACTTTTATTTTTCATAGATGATTCAATATCTACCATATAGATAAACACCCCATGTTATTCATTTTAAACTCTTTTTCAAACATTTTTATTATCCAATTAACTTATTGATGGTGAGATGGATCTAGAAATTTCATATGATGATGTCTCTTCTATCGAAATGATCTTGGGGTATGTATAAGTTTCCATAATTGATGAATATTCTTAATATTACTCTATATAAATATCTTTCTCAACATTCTACATTTCAACATATTTCCCTTTCAACTGAAAATCGGTTATAGTAGCAACATTAGCTCCCAATAGATTTTTTTTAACATCTGGTAAGTTATATTTGAAAATTACTAAAGTTATCTATTATAATTTATAGTGATCAGAATATCTTACAACACAACATCAACTCCCATCCATTCAAAATTCTTTAATAGTAGAGTTTCAATATAAGACGTTTCATCTGATTCTTTTCTTTTCTCCATTTCATTTTTATATTATTTTTGAAATTCTATAGAAGTCATGTAGATTAATTTTTATATAAAATTGTTTTTACTTAGAGTCATATATCGATGAAATCCTAGATATTTTATTTGAATTAATCATATTTTTGTTTAATTTTTCAGAATGAGCAAGATTTTTAACACTTTAAACATCCAATAATATTATAAGAACTCTATTTAAAATCTAAATGTATAATTTTTAACCATTATAGTACAAATTACCTTGATGAATTCCTAAATTAACATTATAATATTAACTTGTGATAGTTTAAAATGGAATATAATAGTTAAACAAACTTTATTTTAATGTTATCATTATCACCTTTCTTGGGTAGTAAAAATTATTGTATCAAATAAAAAACAATTCTTATTTATAATGGAAGTTGACTCCTCTAATGATAAATTTATTTGATGAGAGACAAACATACCCAAACATAATTTTTTGAAAAATAAACATGGAATTCAAGTATCATGTGGTATATAAACAATGATTCTCCCTCAATTGTAAGTATGATATATTCAGTGAATCATAAAATTGACAATGCTGATTTTTTTTTCAAAAATCATAAATGATACCTTATTTTAATCATCTAATTACATAAATTATAAAGTTCTATAAAATTTTTGGACTCACAAGGGATAAAACGGCTCATAGTATTCAGTGATAAGAACTATAAATTCCGAATTTTGTAACTTAACCACATCCTTCAACAAAAATTCATACTTAGAAAATAATTTAGGCTGAATAATTCTTTTACAAATAATTTACATTGTTTCATTTTATTTGGACGATTCCATTTGAAAAATAGAGACTATTTTGTAAATCAAAAATTTAAATGGAACTATAAGAAAAATTAAACAATGAATACATCCTACTAACTTGAAATCTTATTCCTTTATTAATATGTTAGAGATGATGCACAACATCCATTTTGATCCTTTATTAGATTGTCCAATGACATTCTTTCTAAAGTACATAACATAATGACTCATTAAGAAAGAAAAATGTTAATTTCATAAATAATTTTATTTAAAATTATAATGATATCCCAAAGAATATGATATTCCATTCTATAAAAAGAAAAAAATATTCCATAAATTCATAAGTAAAAACTGAATATATGGTCTTTTGAAAGTTATCTACTGGTGTACTGATTTTATCTTCTTCCATAAAAGATAATTTATACAAAAAATTACCATATGTGTATATTATCAAAAAATATAAATTTTTTCTATCTGTAAAGTTTTTTTAATATGAAATACAAAAATTATCCTTAAATAGAAGGAATTAATGAAACATAAAAACAAAAACATAATTATATCGATAATTTTAGAGAGAAAAAAATTAGAAAAATATTGTATGTTTCGATAAAATAAAAAAATAATATTCACTACGAATTTGAGTTTAGATTTTGGTGCATAGAAACATCAATTCTTGAAAATTAAGTCTTCAAAATGTACAAACTTTGTGTTCTATAAGTTTTTGAAAAAAGGACTTTTGGAAACCACTTTTGTACTAGTGTTTGATGCTCATAGGCTGTAAATGTTTTTGAGATAAGAGCTTGAGTTCTCCTGAAATATTGAAGTATATTCAGAAAAAATTATTTATCTATTTTCCTCCTCTCTAACACATTGTAAAAAATATTTCTTGACTAGAAATAAGATAATTTTTGTTAAGTAAAACTTTCATTTGTTTTATTTCGAAGTTTAGATGAATTTATCCTTGGTATCATTTGATTATATATATTATTAAATGATTTTATTCTATTAGTAAAGTTTTAATGTAGCATATTTAAATATATGACATCAAAATTTAACTTAATTTTATCACACAAATCTTCCAATGGTTTTGAAATCTTCTTACTCTTCATCTTAGAAGTAAGTTTGGAATTTTTTTCATGGAATCATTCATTTTATTCAAGTTTCTATTATTATCTATCTCTTTTCTAACCACTTTTTCATCCTCATTATTCATAAAAATTATAGTATTTTGATTCGTCTCTGATTTATACTTCTTTATTTAATATTTAAATTTTACAACATTTAATGTAAGATTACTATTTTACTTACATACATTAGTTAGCTTATATTAATTTTTCAAGAAATATTCCTTTCTCCCTATAACATCAATTTTATGATTTCAGTACTTATTAAAAGTTTTTTGGTACATATATTCACATTTTGTAACATAGTCTTTCAATTCATCATATGTTTTGGGATTTTTTAATTCTATAATAAGATGAACTTTTATCATATAAAACATAAAGTATTTTTCAAATTACGAGTTAGGTTATTAAGATAATAAATAATTATATTTCCCATAAAAACCTTTCATTAACTATTGGAAAAGAAGGTTATACCAATGGTTTTAAACCATTGGTATAGGCTGGAAAACCGTTGGTATAGCCTATACCAACGGTTTTCCAAATCGTTGGTTAGTAAGTCGTGAGGAAAGCCTTATACCAATGGTTTGATCTAAACCATTGGTATATTGTTATATTAAGTTTCTCCCAATGTATACCAATGGTTTATAACCATTGTTAAGGCATTTGAGAATTGTTATACCAACAGTTGAAAACTGTTGGTAATGTGATTTTCCAGACACATATACCAACGGTTTAGAACCGTTGGTATTGTGTTTTTTTTCTTCAGAATTCCAGAAAACATATACCAACGGTTCTCAACCGTTGGTATAATTTTTTTTTCAGAATTCTAGAACTCCTATACCAAGGGTTCTAAACCGTTGGTATAGTGTTTTCCTAGAATTCCAGCACTCTTATACCAACGGTTTAGAACCATTGGTATTGAGTTTTTCCAGAACTGCTTCACAACTGCCCCTTCCAGTATCCCCTCCACTATACACCTACACCTGCATAAAAAAATATCACAAAAACCACGTACAAACTTAAAAAAGTATAAAAAACACCTAAAATAACACAGAAAAACACATAAAACCATCAAATTCTTCCAACCATGTCATGTACTATAATTCCCTATTTCAATCTTCATATGACAACAATCATCCAATAGTAATTCACCTCACCCCTGCACAACCCCCAAACCAGCACAGCCTCCCCACCTCCCCATAAATTTATAATAGGTAGAATAGTATGAGAAATACCTATTAGAGTTGAATAAGAGTTTGAAATTGGCTCATATCCCTTTTTTTCTCGTCCTAGATTTGGGTAAATAATGATTTGTGATGAATTTTACATTGAACTTGTATTTTTTATAATTTATAGTAAAAAGGTATTTTCTTAGGAGTCTCTTCACTTATGACCCCATGAGTGAAACTACCCAACTCATGAAAAAGAGTTTGTAACTATCGCTGATGAGTGTAAATTTCAGTTGTATTCACTTAAAATGATGTCCTTTTCAAAAAAAAGAGAGAGACATTGAGAAGTTCCTTCCACACCGCACCTCGGATTGAGGCGAGGTTGACTCGTACATGTCACATATGACCCATGGATCATTTTCCTAAAGTTTCAACCGAATCAGAATGCGTTTGGTCAGCTTTCTGTATGCCGGTTGTTGTTTTCACTTAAAATCTTGTCCATTTTAAATAAAAGTGAGACACTTCGAGTGGTACCGGCCACACCGTGCCTCAGATTGAGGCAGGGTTGACTTGTACACATCACAAATGACCCATGGATACTTTTCCTAAGGTATCAACAGAATCCGAATGCGTTTGGTCCATTTTCCGTATGTTAGTTGTTGTTTTTACTCAAACTGTTGTCCATTTCAAAGAAAAGTGAGACACTTTGAGTGGTGTCGGCCACACTGCGCCTCGGATTGAGTCAGGGATGACTCGTACATGACAAAAATGATCCATGTATCGTTTTCCTAAAGTATCAACACAATCCAAATGTGTTTGTTATGTTTTCTGTATGTCGTTTATTTTACTTAAAAGCGCATCCATTTTAAACAAAAGAAAGACACTTTGAGCAGTCCCGTCCACACCGCGCCTCGAATTGAGGTGGGGTTGACTCTTACATGTAACATATGACCCATGTATATTTTTTTCTAAAGTTTCAACAGAATACGAATGCGTTTGTCTATTTTCCGTATACCGGTTGTTGTTTTCACTTAAAATCTTGTCCATTTCAAATAAAAGTGAGACACTTCGAGTGGTAGCGGCCATACCATGCCTCAGATTGAGGCGGGGTTGAATCGTACATGTCAAAAATGACCCATGGATACTTTTCCTAAAGTTTCAACAAAATACAAATGCATTTGGTCCGTTTTCCGTATGTCAGTTATTGTTTTTACTTAAACTATTGTCAATTTCAAAGAAAAGTGAAACACTTTGAGTGGTGCCGGCCACACGGCGCCTCAGATTGAGGCGGGGTTGACTCGTACACGTCACAAATGACCCCTGGATCGTTTTCCAAAAGTATCAACATAATCCGAATGCGTTTGGTCTGTTTTCCGTATGTCGTTTATTTTACTTAAAAGCGCATCCATTTTAAACAAAAGAAAGACACATTGAGAAGTTCCGTCCACACCGTGCCTCGGATTGAGGCGAGGTTGACTCTTACACGTCACATATGACCCATGGATCTTTTTCCTAAACTTTAAACAGAATCCGAAAGCGTTTGGTCTATTTTATTTATGTCGTTTATTTTACATAAAAGCGCATCCATTTTAAACAAAAGAAAGACACTGAGCAGTTCCATCCACATTGTGCCTTGGATTGAGGCGGGGTTGACTTTTAGACGTCACATATGACCCATGAATCGTTTTCCTAAAGTTTCAACAGAATCCAAATGCGTTTGGTCAGTTTTCTGTATGCCGGTAGTTGTTTTCACTTAAAATCCTGTCCATTTCAAATAAAAGTGAGATAGTTTGAGTGGTACCGGCCACACCGTGCCTCAGATTGAGGCGGGGCTAACTCATACACGTCAACAATGACCCATGGATACTTTTCCTAAAGTATAAACAGAATCCGAATGCGTTTGGTCCATTTTCCTTATGTTAGTTTTTGTTTTGACTTAAACTGTTGTCCATTTCAAAGAAAAGTGAGACACTTTGAGTGGTGTCGGCCACACCGTGCCTCGGATTGAGGCAGGGTTGACTCGTACACGTCACAAATGACCCATGGATCATTTTTCTAAAGTATCAACACAATCCGAATGCATTTGGTCAGTTTCTAGTATGTCGTTTATTTTACTTAAAAGCGCATCTGGTTTAAACAAAAGAAAGACACTTTGAGCAGTAACGGCCACACCGACCCTCGGATTGAGGCGGTGTTGACTCGTACACATCACAAATGACCCATGGAAACTTTTCCTAAAGTATCAATAGAATCTGAATGCGTTTGGTCAGTTTTCTGTATGTCGTTTATTGTTTTCACTTAAAATCGTGTCCATTTCAAAAAAAAGTGAGACAATTTGAGTGGTACGGGCCACACCGTGCCTCAAATTGAGGCGGGGTTAACTCGTACACGTCACAAATGACCCAAATATACTTGTCCTAATGTATCAACAGAATCTGAATGAAACAAAATCAATGAAACATGTTGCACCTCCCCTTCCCACCTCAGAACCCCCCCACTCGCAGCCCCTTCCCCCAGCAGCCCATCCCCTACCCCTCTCCTCCCCTCCCCCCTTCCCAACCTTTTCCCCCAGCATCCCCCTCCGTCCTGCCATCACCCACCCCCTCCCCGACCCTCCCCTCCCCTCCCCTCCCAATCCATACCCTCCCCTCCAACCTGCCCAGCCCCAGCCCCTCCCCACCCCTCCCCCTGCCCCTCCCCCTGCCTTTCCCCTCCTTCCCACCCTTTTCACCCAGCAGCCCCCTCCCCTCCGCTCCCCCCTCCCCTTCCACCTCCTTCCCACCCTTTTCATCTAGGATCCCCCTCCCCTCCCATCCCCCTCCCCCTCCCCTCCCCCTCCCCTCCCCCCTTGACCACCCTTTTCCTCCAGCAGCCCCCTGCCCCTCCCCTCCACCCCTGCCCACCCTTTTCCACCAAAAGCCCCTCCCCCTGCCCAACCTTTTCCCCCAGCAGCCCCCTCCCTCCTTCCATCACCCAGCCCCTCCCCTCCCCTCCCCCATGCCCACCCTTTTCCTCCAGCATCCCCCTGCCCTCCCCTCCTGCCCACCCTTTTCACCTAGCAGCCTTATCCCCTCCCCTCCCCCCTCCCCTCTCCTCCACTCCCCTCCCCCTCCCCCCTGCCCACCGTTTTCCTCCAGCAGCCCCCTGCCCCTCCCCTCCTGCCCACCCTTTTCACCCAGCAGCCCCCTCCCCTCCCCCCTGCCCAACCTCTTCCCCCAGAAGATCCACCATTACTAAAACAAAAATCATCCCCTGAACAGAATGGAAATTCAAAAAACTGCACGATTCACTTCAAAAACACATTTATTTTCATGTGATTATTCCATGCATGTTACTTTCAGGCATAAAACTATCAGCCATAAAAGACATAAAATTCAGTTCTATGGGAAAATGGCATAAACATGAAATACATGGCTAACTAAGAAAGCTAAGTAATACAAAATAGAGAAATGGGTATCAAAGTACCATGGAATACTAAAGGTCTAGGTAGTAGACTAATCATATAATAAGAATCAAGTGCAAAAAAGAGATCTGATAACAACATCCCTATGAAGAAGATGAAAACCTTAGAGTGGAAAACCAGGTTAAAAAATATAGAGTTATATAGAATTCAAAAATGTAATGGATCAATCTTCCCCTGATCACCATCACCATCACCACTGTCATCAACGGTCTCATCCTTGCCGCCATCTCTAGCCTCGTCGTCTTCCTCGTCATCATCCCAATGCTCATCATCGGCCCCCTCCTCGTCCTCGGCCCCATCCTTGCCCTTGGCCCCATCCTCACCCTTGGCCCCATCCTTGCCCTCTTCCTCTTCCTCATCCTCACCCTCGTCCTCTTCAGCATCCTCATCATCACCTGGAACATCATCATCTCGACCGCCACTAGAGCCACTGCCTGGTGCATTGGATAATGCACCCGTCGACGAAATAAATTTCTGACAATCTGTTCTAGCCTCTGGTGGAAGTGATGAAGATAAAGTTTTCATCAGTTTCATAAATTCTTTGTCCCTCGTTTGAACTTGTACTTCCAACTCTGTGACTATTTTATCATACGGTCTTGCATTCTCCTTGACCTGTTCCAACTCGGTGGTACTTGAATGGATACCTGGAGAGGACCAATACCTCATCGGGACTATATTCTTACCAGGTCGGCAGCATACTCGACTAGAGTGCTCCTCTCCCAAAACCTGATATAAATTATCGTGTGGCCCAAAATTTTCAGGATCCTGGGCATTAACAGCCTCTAAAGTAGCGTGTTAAAAATATTAATAGACTAATAAATTCAAAATATATATTAAACTTTGAAATAAACAAATAAAAACTTACAATCTTTTCTTGGGTTGATTCATTTACCACAGTTCTATCTTTTTTTCTTCTAGTCGAGCAAAAAAATTGCTCGAGGGATACGTCCTTCAATATTCAACTTGTGATTCTGTAATGACATTTAAACAATATAAAGTGCAAGTATAATAATATATTCAATATCCAATAAATCACATAATTTTAGTAGGAAACAATAAAAAGGGAATGTCCTAAAAAAATTATAAATGACTATATCGTACCAGCTGCCTCTCATGATCTGACATAGTTGTGCACCCCAAAGTGTAAAGGTATTGCTTTGAATCAATGTTTTTTTTGGTTTTTTCGGAAGATTCCTAAATAAATTTTAATAATAAATAAGATTATATTAATTCAAAATATGAAAACTCTCATTTAAATACCTCATATGAGATTAATACCATAAATTTGACAGTCGCCCAATGGGTAATCATTTGGCGATATTGCTCTATCGGGCAGTCATCCATGATAGGTAATGTCTCTAACTCCGTGCCCACTCTATCACACCATCCAACATACAGGTCATGCTTATAAGCTCTCCAAAGCTCTCCTAACTCTTTTAAACACGCTGGTCGTGCACCTTCGCCATCAGGGAAGTTAAACCAAAGCTGAAACCCAATAGATTAGTTCATATAAATACAAAAAAATACTACATTAAATCCAATATATTTTTTACCCATATTTGTACCCACGCATTATCTTTGACTTCGTGTGGCAGATGTCTCCAAGAGAGAGGGATGACCAGAATGATAACAGAGTATTTTTCTAGCATCGCCAAAAAACCCCAACATTCCTGCCCATATTTCTCAATCATTTGTCCATCAACATTGTATTCAACCATCAACTGTGTCTGGCGGTTCCATACCGCAGGCAAGCGAGTACACCCCCTCTCCCGCCTCTTATCTATAGATGAATCTGTTATTAAAGAAAAATAATATCAGTACAAGTTATAATATAATAAATTTTGGTATAAAAATTTGATAGAGTTATATAATTATACCTGTGGTAGTCAGATCAATGGGCGTCACTGGATGAACAGAAGCTGAAGGAATATCCTATACAGGTGGAGTGTCCCTCAGTGTACGCTCCTCATCCACATACTGTGTCATAGCAGGAGTCGAAGAAGGTGGAATATAATAGCTCAGAGATAATGAACTAGAAGAAAAAGATGAGGGCATAGACGTCTGACCAACTGGTAGTTTAAACATTAGAGGTCTAAATATCCCGTGTGTCCCTGAAGACACGCCAGGATCAAAATGGGGCGAAGAAGATACGTCTATGGAATTGGATCGTCTAACTCTCTCCCCATAATCCCTCGTACCACAGGCCTCAGAACCGGGACCACTAGATGATCTTCCATCTCTGACACCACCCCCCTCCTACTATCAGCCTCTCTACTGGGAGAAATATCTGGCTCCTCGTCAGATATCTCTCGTCTAGGGGGTCGATCCTGAAAAAAAGTTTAACACAAAAATAAACACATGATATTATAAGTTATTGAAATATTTATATTTGAAATAAAATACTCACAATAGGGATGAGTGGAGGAACACCCATCTGTACCATGTGACGATTATTATCTGTCATCTTTTTCCGTCACCTCTCTTCAATGGGTGTCATTTCCTACAATGAAAACAAATATGGAAGTAATTAGAGATAGATAACTAATGTGTAACCCAAAAAAAATATAGAAAAACCATTATGATAAAAAAACATAAAGTAAAAGAACATTTGTGGTGGTTTGAAGGTAAGTACTATAATACACACTCTGAATGATGTAGGTGAAACATATAGGTGAGAAAACAACTATATGATTCTATATAATTCCCACCACAAATTCGGGTTCACAATCAACTCTGACAATTGAGATATTGGCGTCATCATAATTAATAAATGGATTTCTTCCAATTACAGTATGGATAGTGTCAACTTCATCATCACCATCATCAAAAACATGTCTGGGATTTAGTTAAATAATTACACCGAATTTAGGATGACGATGATCTTTGACATAAAAAACTTGTTTCACCATTGATGCCAATACATATGGTTCATCGGTGGCAAGAGTGTGAGTCATGTAAAAAACTCGAAATCCACAATCATAAATAAAGGTGCCTTGCCTCGTCATTGAATCAAACCATTAACATTTCATCATTGTTACTCGACCATGCAAGTAATTATACAAAATTATTATTTTCTTCACGGCTCCATAATAAGCAACATTTTCAGAATGAGGTCTAGTATCCGATGAACTGGCATAACAGTCTGTTGTGGCAGTTAGCATAACACCATTATATTGTGTTTTCATGTTTCTTGCTCATTCAGTGATAATAAATTTGTATCCATTGATCACAAGTGATTTACAAGCACGAACCATGGTATTAGGACCAAAAGCCCAAGCTCTTATTTCCTCAGAAACAGAGTCTGCAGGCACACTCGATACCTGAAATATAAAAAAATAGTAAATTTAATTAAATATTCTTTTTATTTAGTTATTACAGAAATATTTTTACCTTCAATTTCAACCAAGAAGAAAACCCTTTGCTATGAAAAGTCTCTTTCCTTCTCAAAGATAAAGAACAATTCTTTCTATATATCAATTCTTTATGTTCCCTATAGATAAAAATAATAATAGTTTAACAAATATTTAAAATTACAAGAAATAAGATAAGAGATACATGTACAATTTACTTACTTTATATACTCATCGAACAAATCACAATTGAACAACACTGTGCGATGTGCCATCTCTCGCTCTTCAAGGCTTAATGTTGTCAATGTATATGATCCCGGAATTCCTCTTGTATGAGGAAGTGATGGAATACTGGGTTCAATTTTCCCATATTGTTCTTCTTCATTTCTCATTGGTCTGTTTATTCTCGTAGTAAGATCAGACAAATACATTGCGCAGAAATCCATACATTCTTGAGCCATGTAACCGTTCACAATAGAACCTTCAGGATAATTCCTATTCTGAACATATGATTTCAATGTGAACATGTTTCTTTCAATTGGATACATCCAACAGAAAGCAACGAGTCCTCCAAGAAGTATTTCAGTCGGAAGATAGACAGTCAGATGCAACATGCATGTAAAAAATAATGGAGGGAATATTCTCTCTAACTCACACAAAATTAATGGTGTCTCTGCCAATAGTTTTTGCAAGAGGGATTTGGACAACCTCTTAGAACAAAGATCTCTATACAAATAGATCAACCGAATAACTAAGACTCTATCATTATTGGACAAGAGATGACAGATTGCTATTGGAATCAACTCATGCAAAACGACGTGATAATCATGAGTCTTCAAAGATTTCAGCTTCAACTCTTTTCTGTTGACCCGTTTTGATATATTTCTTGAATAGCCATCAGGAAATTTAATAGTCTCTAGCACTTACAGAAATTGAATTTTTTCAGTAGGTGTCATCACATAAGAAGCACATGGAACATTCCATTTATTTTCAATGATACAGACAGGATGTAATTCTGGTCTGATCCCCCAATCTACCAAGTCACGCTGAGATCAAAAATCATCTTTTGTCTTCCCCTTGACATTTAGTAGAATCGAAAGCAAAATTTCACATATATTATTTTCAATGTGCATTACGTCTAATAAATGACGTAACAAGTTGGTTGACCAATATGATAACTCAAAGAATATACTCTTCTTCTTCCATTTGTAACAGGTATCATTGGAAGCATTTTTCCTCTTTCTAGACTTCAGTACACCCTTCCCAAATGAATAACTGAAATCTTTCAATTCATTAAGCACATCAGTTCCATACATACGCTGAAGTGGATCATCATTCTCCATGTTATTGTCAAATCTTCAAAGATTGTTTCTATATGGATGGTTCATTGGCAATAATCGTCAATGTCCCATAAAACTAAAACTAAGACGATATTTCAGTCTTCTCGATTGAGTATTCATCATACAAACAGGACATGACAATTTTCCTTTTGTGCTCCATCCAGACAACATTGGATAAGTAGGAAAATCATTGATCGTCCACATAAGCGCAGCACGCATATGAAATATGTCTTTCGAACATGCGTCGTATGTGGGCACACCCACATCCCAAATAAGTTTCAACTCTTTTGTTAAATGTTTCATATATACATCTATATCATTTTCGGGATCATAAGGGCCATATATCAGTATACTCAAGAAAGTGTAAGTCTTTTTCATACACAACCAAGGGGGAAGATTATAAATGTGTATGAAAATCGTCCATGTGATGTGCGAAGTAAGAATCTTCCCAAATGGATTAAAACCATCACATGAAAGACCCAGTCTCAGATTACGCACGTCAGCTGAAAATTCAGGATATCGAGCATCAAATCTCTGCCATGAAAATCCATCTACAGGGTGAACCAACTCTTCATTAATATTTTTTTCTCTCAGTGTCATGCCATCGCATTTTTACGGATATTTCATCAGACATGAAAATGTTCTGTAATCTGGGGATCATTGGAAAGTGCCACATTACTTTTTGTGGCACACGAGATGGTGTTTCATCATCTTTTGGCTTCCATCGGGAGGTTCCACATTTAATACAATCATCTCTTTCAGCAGTTTCCTCCCAAAATAAGCTGCAATCATTCGGGCAAGCATGATTTTTTTTTAGAATCCATGTTCATCAACTAACTTCCATGCCATATAGTGGTTTGAGGGAATATCTGCATCATCTGGAAGCAAGTCCTTCAAGAAGTTGAGAATGTAAACAATTGCAGTATTTGAAATCCCATACATAGTTTTCCCATGAAACAATCAGATTAAAAATTCCAACTTTTTAATTTTACCACATTGCCGATATACTGGAGTCATCGCAGTATCATTCAATTTTTCACCCTATCAACATCATCATTTTCATTGGACACATCATGTGTGCATGTATCAAAATCTTGTTGGCTAGACATCCTTTCCTTCTCATGATGCCGAATAAATAGAAACTGATCATATATAAAACTCTCTAATTCAGTCCTATCATTTGGATCATCAACATTTTGAGATTCCATTTTCTCTCTATTGTGATACCACACATAATAGTTTGTTTGGAAACCATATTTGGTTATATGATAGCTAACTGCTTCATGACTCAACCAAGGTCTTCCCACATAACTAAAACATGGGCAGTGTATGCGAACACTATCTGAAACCTTGTAAAATGAAAAATCTAGAAAGCTGTTCAAATTATTTTGAAAATTGGTTGAAATCCGACCAGTTTCGTACATCCAACTTCTGTCCATTCTGTAAAAAAAATGCAATAAGTCATTTCAAAGAAATTCAATAATATTGAAGTCTAATCAAAAAATATTTAGGTAAATGAAAATTGTTTACTTTATATAAAAGTATAACTGACAAATTACTCTAAATGAGAATCATATTAAGAAATACAACAAAATACAGTGTATATAGGAAAATAAGATACAGAATTTCTAATGCCTATATTCAAGGATTTCCCAGTAAGATATTGGAGGTGTATCAAGGAATACATAATCCTTTATGATCTTGTTGGGAGTACATGAGTTTTATACTTTAACTTCTTCAGGGAGATCATGATGAGGAGTAGGATGAGGATCAGGGGAGTGGCAGGACTGTCCAAGGGGGTACGGGGTGTCTAGGGGGGTCAGGGGTGTCTAGGGAGGTGGTGGGGCCGTCTGGGGGGTCGGAGGTGTCCAGGGGTGGGGGCTGTCTAGGGGGGTCGGGGTGTCCAGGTGGGCGGGCTGTCCACGGGGGTGGTCAGGTTGTCCAAGGGGTAGGGGAGTTTAGGGGGTGGGTGGGCTGTCCAAGGAGGTGAGTGGGGTCTCCAGGGGGTGGGTGGGGCTGTCCGGGGTGCACGGGGTGTCCATGGGGTGGGAGGGCTACCCATGGGGGTCGCGGGGCTTTCCAGGGTGTCTGGGGTGTCCAGGGGATGGGCGGGCTGTCCAAGGGGGTGGGCGGGCTGTCCACGGGGGGTGGTCGGGCTGTCCACGGGGGGTGGCGGCGCTGTCCAGTGGGGTTGGGGGTGTCAAGGGGGTGGGGGGGGGGGATTTCCAAGGGGTGGGGGCGTCCGGGGGGATGGGGGTGTCCGGGTGGTGGTGGTAGGGTGTCCGGGGGTGGGGTGGGCGGGCTGTCAACAAGGGTGGGGGGCTATCCAGGGGGGTACGGGCTGTCCAAGGGAAATTGTCAAACCTTTAATAGATGAGTTCTTTTGAAATAGCATAGATTATCCTACTCGCATGTCAGCATTAACCAAAATAATTTCCTACTACCACAGAACACTATGATAAATCTAGATAAATCAGGGAATTCAATCCTAATTATTGAATTCTTCTTAAATTTTTTAAGTATCTTGATATTAAAATGTTATACTTAATTTATAGTAATGAAATGCCTCAGAAGTATTATTACCTATGGGTATATCACACACTCAAATCCTTAGAATATTTTTGGGGATAAATGAAAACCTATAAACAGGTTTTATCATCATCATTGTCTAAATGAATAGGATTCTTAACTGATATCATCACGAGCTATAATAAAATGTTTTAACCATATTCCATTGTTTTTTTGGTTATGATCCCTGAAATGAAATGATTCACTAGTAAACATTCTATAGAACATTCCTTATATTATAAGTGACTTGTTCTTCATTTACTAGGGAGGATAACTCATCCCAAGGCACACAATCAACCCACTATTTAAGATGAGTTGCAGATGTAGCCAAAAAATACATTTACCAGGCACCAAAATGAATATAGAGGATAATGAAACAACTTGAAATTATGTTAAAATAGATTTACACTAGATGTATGTGTGATGATCTCTCTAGTCACAGTCACACACTTCATTGGAAATAGTAATATTATCTAAAAAATAAATTAATTATTGGTGTTAAATGACATGGTCCTTTTGTAATGTAATCCCCCCTATACCAGAAAAACTATGTATTATCTATACATTTAGGCCGTTATAAATTATAAATAACCCATTAATGTCATTTTACATATCACATATAAAACAATTCTACCAAAAAAATATAATTGATTTCAATAGTTTAACAACATGATAGGTGCCACATGAACAAATGTGTTCTATCTCTATATTTCACTATCATAGTTTCGCACCAATTAGTACATTCTATTGGATCATAATCCCTATGAAGCCAACTATATAATATCCCATACAAGTAATTTTCTCTAGAGTTTGATTAACTCTTATGACTATTAATCTAGATAATGACTTCTTGATTCATCGATCAATGATTAATAATAAGGTTCATGTAACCTTCTATGTTTTCAACCATTCCCTAGGAATGTATAACTCACAAAATCAATGAATTCCCTGAAGCTATAACCCTTATGTAGTTTCAATTTATAAAATGAGGACCCATAAATCATTGGTGTCATTTTAGAAAAAATAACTCCCACATGGTATGAATGGTATCATAATGAAACCTATATATTGAAAATATTCATATAGAATTAGAAATAATTTTATGTTATTAGGTTGATAAATGTACCTATAAAAGAATTTAATCATACCTTAAATGAAGGTCAAAACAATGAACGCTACATTTTGTTTTTATTTAATAAATTACTCAAACTAAACATTTACTTATACACAACTCAAAGAAATTTGTTAAAAACATCAATTTCTAAATATTAGTCATTGATTCACTATCAAATATTGTGAATCCAAATTTTTTTGAAAATCTCTAAAATAGGAAAAAATGACGTGATCTTTCGAGATATTGAAATAAATGTGGAAATCGGAGGAAGAGATCTTGTATTTGGGAAGAGTTTTAAATAATATAACCTGGATGATGGAGTTGCAGTCGATCGGATGAAATATATCGGGTTAGGGTTCAATGGGCGCCGCAACTTTTGCAAATTGGGGAATGCTGTGTCGTGCAGGGGGCCTCTGGAATTGGATGTATTTGAGGAGAACTTTCCCAACGGTTTGTAAAAACCATTGGGAAATATGAATTGTCCCAACGGTTTGTAAAAACTATTGAGAAAAGATAAAAAAACACAGGCTTTCCCAACGATTTGAAGAAACTGTTGGGAAAGCCTTCACAAAACCATTGTTTACCAAAGGTTTGTTAAAACTGTTGGTAAAAAACACTTATACCAATGGTTCTGGAGAACCGTTGGTGTATAAGTGTTGGGAAAAAACCTGCTTTCCATTAGTGATTCCTTAAAACATTTTCATAAAAACCTATAATCTTTTTATCATCATCATTATATTTTAATGAACTATAATAAGTAGTATCATAATTATCAGAACTATGTGTCAGTTTCTTTTATAATTTTCTTATAATTTTTTTCATAGTATTTTTTATGATACTTTTTATCTCTTTTTTAGATCATTATAGTCCGATCTAATGTTCCCAGGCATTAAAAACTCAAAAAAGTGACTTTTATTCTACATTAATGTTTTGATTAAATCATAAATACTTAACTTGGTGATATAATTTTTATCATCCATCATAGTTCTCTTTGATTCCCCCTCCTTCAAAAGTATATTGTTGGCTTTTTTACTAACTGATCATACAATAACACTTTTTATCTATGTGATTGAAAATGATTAATAGTAATCATTAAATTCTGACGAATTTTAGAAACACATTCACTAGATATAAAATAAAAGTCTAGGTAATAATCTCTAAGCATAGATGACTTTGTCTTAATAACTTTTAAGTTTCAAAATGAGTAACATAAAATTTTTTCTATATTCCACATGAATATCTACAAGAAAAAACCTTAATATATATATATATATATTATTTCTTTTATCATAATAATGTTTTATAAACTCAAAAGTGCAATAAAAAATTATATTTCTTTCCACTCTTTGAAATGTAAAAAATTATTTCCTTTAATTTTTTTATGTTCCAGTCAACACAATAATCTATTCAACATAGGTATTCATAAAAAATATTTCCATCTAATCTCATCAATATTCTTAATAATTCTCATAAAACATGATAGGTCTATTTGGGTTAATTTTTTTTAATACTCTGAATATATATTCCTAAAATTTAAGTAATCATTTCTCTATAACAATTTCATGTGTAAGGAAACTGAGATAAGATGTCTCAATAAAGAAAAGATAAGAATAAATAATAATCAATTTTGTCTGAAACATATAGTCCTTCTCTGATATAAAATGTCTTCCCAAATTACCATGGATGTTATACTATATTATTTGGAGGGGGATTGTAGTATAAAACATAACACAAAATTTTTCACCACATTAGTTACTAAAACTAACAAGAACACAATGGTTAATTTAACAAAAATATATTATAACCACAATATATCAAAGTAAACTTATGTAAGTGTAGTGGAAATTTTGTTTTTCAGAATTTAAAAAACTGCTAAAAAATTAAAAATGAACAACAAAAATTAAAATAACTACTCAATGTTGTAAGAACAACATAAATAAACAAAACATGGATTGTTCATTCAAAAAGAAATTACCCATTAATGGATATAATAAAACAATCACTAGTAGAGGTAGGGACATAAAAATTGAGTTTATAACATTTTTTCCCTAAAAATGAACTTTTAATTAATATAGAACACTTTTAAAGTCAGTTTTGAAAAAAACCTAAGTCCAAATATTTTTTTATTAACTTTAATTTCTGTTTTATATAAAACCAATGTTAAAGATCTGTTAGAAGATCTTTGAAAGTTTTTTTCTTTAAAATAGATGATAAATGTTAAAAATAATTATTTTGAAATTATGTTTCTAAAAAAATAACATCAAAATATAATTAAAACCCATTTTGACATCATTTTTGTTTAATAATGATGTTAAAACCCTTTAAAAAACTATCACACCCTAAATCTGTCATTTTATTTTCTTTGAAACCCTTTTGTTATCAACCTATGATAACGCTAATGACTACCCAAAAATCATCATGGATGATTTAGATGATTTTATTCAATTTAATATAATTTTCATGATAATTTATACTCATTTTCCATTCTTTTTCATTGTTTCTTGATACAAAGAAAATAATTTCCCAGAAACCTTATTTTGGGTAACCGAAAACCATTGTTAAAGGTTTCTATTGGTTATTTTTTCTTGTTTTTTTCAAAAATTTTTTATTCAATCATGTATTGTTCACCCTACCACCAACTTCAAGGGAGTACATATATATTTAAGATCAATTTTTTATTATCAAACTCTAAATTTTGTAAGTAAATTTTAAGATAATTTTTTTTATTTTTTATTGGTAAATTTTATTCTTCAGTTTATTTGTTTATATGAATTTTAATATCAATTATATATATTTTATTAATTTTTGTTTAATTTTATAAGTTTTTAATTTAATGGAATTAACATATTTTTTCTCCCAAATTATATATATATATCTATTGAAACTAGTATCCATGGTCTTTCATATTTCTTATTATAACCAAATTGTATT
Organism: Viscum album; assembly: GCA_963277665.1. Taxonomy (NCBI): domain Eukaryota; kingdom Viridiplantae; phylum Streptophyta; class Magnoliopsida; order Santalales; family Viscaceae; genus Viscum; species Viscum album. The sequence goes on along the minus strand of OY728147.1, from coordinate 390,569,829 downwards.
TTTTGGACCAACATGAAGAAAATAAATTATATATAGAGTCATATACATCATAATATAATTATTATATTTCAATAAATTTGTGTTACTTGATATATCAAATTTTATCATTAATTTCAACCAAAATCATTTTTGGATGACCATTTAACCCACTATCATTTTTATACTTCATATTATTAAGTTATGATTTTTATTTATAGGAATGACCTTACAGTAGTTGTATTATCAGTAAATAATAAGTAATCAAGTAATTTATAGACATTAAATAGAATTTATAGATTTTAGGTGACTATTATATTCACATATAGAAACTGGTGCATATTACCACATGGTAATGGTTTTCATGATGATTATTACGAAATAAATAAGTTGGATAAAATTTTGGGGGTTCATATTTTATATGAGTAATTTTTTATAAATGATTTTATATTATATTATTCTGAAAATGATTTTTTTAATTGATTTACCTCCCATAAATAGTGATGCAATAAAATTTGAAAGGGTATAAATAATAAAATAGTTATTATAAAACAACTGCAGTATTTTCCTATCACATAATGTTTGGAAAGATTATTTATTTCATATAAAAAAATACTCTATGATATGTAAAAAAGAGAATAATTTTTTCCAAAATAGATATTATTCACACTACAAATGTTAATTCATGAGATCCTTTTTATCCAACGTATACATTATTTACTATTAACCCATGTAATTTGTTTTTGGGTTTTTCAATCATTGAGTTTTTTCTATTTTCTAATTATGATAGTAAATGCTTCATTTGTCCTAAATTTTCCCCAAAAAAATTTACCTTTTTTATTGATAATTAAAATTTTGAATTTATATTTAACATTATTTATTCAAGGTTATCTGAAGAGGAATATTGATTTCTATCTTTAAAGATATATCTATAATGAATGTTAGGTTAAGTGATAATCATTCTAAAAAAAATTATCTAAATATAGAAACAGAATCCCTATTCCTTTAATAATATAATCTACCATATCTTATATTTAGTTATTTAAATGAAAAAAGTTCCTAGATAAAATTATTTTTGATTTTATTCTCAACAATTGTTTTTATAATTTTTTTGAATTTAAGATTTGTTTTGCATAGTTTTTTGTAAGTTAATTTTTAATGTTTAATTGTTTATTATGATAATTGTTTGTAAGATAAATGTTGTATAATTATTTGTTATAATGATTATTTTTTATGATATTTTTTTAGTTATTATATGTTTTATAAATTATATATAAGTTTTTGTAGGTTATTCTTTATTTTTGAAAATAAATTATGTATTATTTTATGAAGATAAGTTTTGTATAATTATTTGTTATTTTTTGAGATAAATAATATATAATATTTTTTTTATAATTATGTTCAATATTTTTTCTGATCAAATGGTTATCATTAATTTATTATTTTGATTATATGTTTTTATGTTTAAAACTTATCTATTGTATAAATATAATTTTAAATGTTTATAAATTTTTTGTATATTCCCTTTTTATATTGTGTTAATAGGTATTTAATTTATTTTAATGGGATAAATTTACAAAGAAACACATATGAATATGAATATGAATTTGATTATTTCTTTTAACTAGTTGAACTGAATCTTCAAAATAAATATTTGATTTTATATCTATGCATGAAGTGTTTAATTATGAGGATGTTAATTTCCAGAGAGCTCAAGGGTCATATCATTTAAAAAAATTTATCCATAATTATACATGTTAGGCCTAAAATAATGAAGAAATAAAAAATTCACCATCTAATATTGATAAAAATATTCAAAATGAGAAATATGATTTTATTGGAGAATTAAATCATGATGTAGGCATTGAAACCATACAAAATAGAATTTTTTGAGTGATTGTATGGATATTCTGAGAAACCAACGTCATGAGGTTTCACTGAATATACATTGTTTTCTATAGTTATAAGATTATTTAACTTGAAAGAAATATATTTATGGACTGATACAATTTTCTTTGAATTTATTAAACTTTTAAAAGAGATAATTTAATATGGAAATGAGCTTAGACAATCCAATTATGAGAGAAAAAATATTATACCCAATGGGAATGGGGTAAAAAACATATATTATTTTACCAATGATTTTTTATTGTATTGAAAGGAATATGTATGTTTCTCAAAAATTCCAAAATGTGTTACATCATTCTATAAGATGGATGAAAACTTCAAATATAATTCACTCTAAAGTATGAGAATCAAACCTCCTACATAAGAAATTCGGTAACTTATAATAATTCCTTCCAATAATTCATTCAAATAATTTCAATAATTAAACTTTTATTCATTATGATGTGCCATAATCAAACCTAATGTTAAAGGAATTTGGTCCCTTACAATAAATCCTCATTTCAAGAATCTATTTGAAAATTTAATTAATTAAAAAAAATTAGATAACATACAGATGAGAACATATCTGATGGTATCATACGTCCCATTTATAACTCACCAAAGTGGAAGATATTAGAAGAATAGGTTACTAATTTTTTAGTGAAGATAGAAATACCATAATGGATCTATGTGAAGATGGGAAGAATCCATATCAGAGCCTCAGTAGAAAAAATTGTTCATGAACTGTTTTTTTTGGTAGTTTAGAACTTGTCCCCATATATATATGTATGAATAAAAAATATTTTATTACGAGATTGATGATTTATGAAAAACAAGATCCAGGTAACCATATAGATGTTTTTATTTCACCATTAATTGATTATTTGAAACTTATATGGGATACATGTGTTATAGTTTTTGATGCATACAAGAAAGCATATTCAATTTTATGTAATATGATATTGTTTACTATAAACAAAACTATTTCATATGGAAACTTTTCTAGATACATTGTTAAGGGAAATAAATCATGTCCAATTTGTGAAGAATAAACTTCATATTATAAATTACAGGATGGATAAAATAAAATGTATATGGGAGACCAATGATCTTTATGAATTAATATTTAATATCATAGATTAAAAACAATTTAACAATGTATAGGAATTTAATCTTCTCCCAAAATAGATTTCAATTGAATAATATTATAAGAGGGTAAAAAATATTGATTTCAAATTTGGAAAGAAATGAATTTATTGTAATCAAAAAAATACAAGGAAGAAAAAATCTATATTTTTTTAACTATCTAAAAGAAAAGAAGTTCATACCATTGATTTTATGAATATTAGAAAAAATATATATTATAGTTTTATAGGAACTTTTTTATAAATAAAAAAGGAAGATAAAATATGGATTTTATTTTTTATTGGACTTTATATCCAAGGGAATTTATTTGAAGTTTGGTCTCCCTATGAAATGAAATCGAACATATTTACCTCTACCTTTTCAGACATTAATCAAGAGTGAGAAGATGAATTTTTTAGTCTCTTAATGGTATTAAATTACCTAATTGATATCATTTAAATGTGAATATATTGGTTTCATTATATGTTTTTAGATTAATTGGTATAAAATATCATGAATATCATGTATTGGTGCAATAAATGCTACCAGTATCCCTATGTGGTATATTACTGACATCTTTTATAAAGAATATAATTAGGTAATGAAATTTTTTAGAATTAATTTATAGAAAAGTCATCGATCCAAATTTTTTAGATGTATTATAGAATGAAATTAATATTAAACTTTTTAAAGTAGAAATGTATTTCCCACATACTTTAATTATATAATTTCTCAACCAGTGATTCATATTATGCATGATATAAGAATATAGGGGCCATTTGTTTACATTGGGTGTATCATTTTGAAAGATATATGAAAATTTGAAGGGATATATTAAAAATCTTCATATATCGGAGGCCTCTATTGTTAAAAAATATGTATTAGAATAGGTTTTTGGTTTATATACTAATTATTTGTATGAATTAGAGGATATTGGTCTCCCTATATCTCAATATATGATAGTTGATAGTGAAGGTAGAGGGATTCGAGAAATAATGGTAAAGTTAATCACATTTGATGAAGTGATGCATGAAAATTTATGCATTTTTAAGAACACAGATGAGGTTTAGCCATATATGTCATCACATATTATAGAATTAAAGGTATGATATCTGGAAATAATTGAAAATTGGTTGATTATTGTACATAAAAAAATACATTTGTTTCATGGTTTAAAGAGAATGTTGTAATAAATATATCTTTATGGAAATAATGAAATGGTTAGAAGGGGGACAATCTATTAGTGTGATCAAATTGTCTGGTTTTGATATTAATTCATACACATTTTATTTAAAAAAATCATAATGAAAAGAGTTCCATTCAAAATATTTGGGCAATGGTCATTTCTGAAGCACTGCATCTTTTAAGTGAATATGATAAAAACCCAATATCTGCATCAATGACATATTTTGGAATTATTTAGGATAAATTAGAGGTTCATTTTACTATGTTTTGATTCAAAGTGTAAATATATGAACATGTACTTCCCTATTCAGAGCTAAAAAATGATGTGTATTTTTTTATAAAACATAACTGAAAAAACACAATACTTTACAGATCCATGGACCCTTTTTATTCTACGTTTTGTAGAATTAGACAAAAATATTCAATTAATCAGAGTTTTATGAAAAATAAAATAAAATAAATAATTTTCTTTATATATCATAACTCCTTAACCAAATCCATCAATATTAGACCTTCTAAGGCATTATTGAAAATGTTTTTAAGACATGGTATGGGCATAAAAATTTCTAGTAAGTGGTTTCAAAATCAGGGACAAAATCATTTTTGAATACATTATAAATACTTCAATTTTTTTTATAGAAAATAAGATACTTTTTATATAATTTATTAAATTTTATTTTCATATAAATTCATAGTAAAATACCTTTCAAATCCTTTTAAATACTTATCATTTTGAAAACCCATTTAAAAACCATCTTCAAAATGCAATTAGATATCTCCTTAATAGTCATTTGAAAATAATAACTATTTCAAGGATTAAAATGATACTTGGTAGATATTATGAAAAAATTGCGACCACTAACATTATCACTTATAGGGACATGTACTATTCAGGTTAGTGGTTCACTCCCAATACCCCACAATCATCTCATTCGATACCCCAGTGCCAAAATTTAAGAATTTTTTTTGAAGACCTATTGTTCTCATAGATAACCCATTAACAAATTGAATAAATAATATCTCTAATATTTAAATTGGATAAAACTATATTATAGATTTAATATTTGAAAATATACTTTTCAAAAAAATCCATAGGATAAATCCATATTTATAAAATAATTATATACATTTAAAATACATAAACATAAAAACATTGAAATTTAAACTAATTCTTGTATAAAAATGAATAAAAGTTCATTAAAAATTTTATAATATGGACATATATACTATCATGAATAATAAAAAAAAACTCTTAAAAAATAAAATAAAATTATCTTATAAGAATAATACTTCGAGAATAATTCCCTTACCTTGAGTTTGACAAGACTTCTATGTTTATTTATCTTTGTCCTCTTTGGAAAATCCCTTTTCATAACACCTTAAGAGAAAAAAGGATGGTCTGATACCTATAAAAATACCTCTAGAATGTATGGAGGGATTATAGAAAATTATTTGGGAATGTATCATTTGAACAAAAATGGTTTTGAAGTGTGGAGGAATGAGAAGACAAAGTTCCCTTCTATAAGAGAGGGGAGGGGGACACTCTGAATTTCTCAAAATATTAAGTTAATAGAAATTAATATTCAATTATAAATGGATTTAAACATATTAATTTGAAATATAAGATGATATTTGGTATAAATAACCATATAAAATTAAATTTATATATGTTTTTACTATATTTATACTCTAATAATTTGGTTTTAACCCTTATTTAACATCTTTAACACATACCATGAAAACATGTACTTTTACTCTTTGAGGGTTAATATAGTTATTATAAAATGTAATATGACTAATAAATGAATCATTGATGACATTTTAGACCTTATCCCAATCATTTGGATGAATTTGGGTTTTTTATGAATTTTATATCATTTAATAAATCTTATATATTTTAACGTATCATTAATGTCAATGTTAACACTATTTATTACTTTGAATTTTAAAAATATCAATAAAACAAGATAACTTAAAAAAACTTAATACATCCATAACATATAAAATAAATCTATAAAATTCATTTATCACATTAATTATCTAAAATTAAATTTTTTTTAATATTTTTAATATCAATTATTGGACATTTTTGTTAAAAAAATAATTATTGTATCAGTGTTGAGTAAGAATTTAAGGTAATTTTTTTAATGAAAATTATAAATAAATTAAAATGATGTAGATAAATCTTTTATTTTCATAATTTCTATTTATGGCATATTTTATATTCTAGATAACTCTATAGTAAAAATTAAATAGTTATTAAAAACCTGAGTATGAAGTCTTTGAATTTTCTTTAAATAAAATGTTATATATTTGATAATATCATCTAAGTGGATCCCAAAGGTTATAATTTAAATACTTTAATGATTATGTTTGAACCTAAATAATCAAATAAAATTTAGGCAAGTTTTAGGTTAATTTTCTAGTCTTTATCATTTTATTTTTATCATTAAACACCCGATTTACCCTTTACTTATGTAAACAATTACCAAGGTTACTATTCATATTGGCCAAATATAAAAGGGAAATATAAAGTAAAATTAGAAATTATTAATATAAATATGTTATAAATTTTTGGTAATTAAAAAAATATAATTTTATGAATTTAAATTAAAATAAAACTGTTAAAATGCCATGAAAAGCAGTTTTTTGGGAAAATGATCTTTTTAAACATAAAATATTTTAATAATAAATAAATATATAATATTTTGAAAAAACCATAATTGGATTATTTTAAATATAAATGAGCTAAATTAAATTTAAAATTAATCCATTACATAATTTTACACTTTAAAAACATTAAACCAAAATACAGTTTTCAGTTAAAAATCCGTATTTTTTCATTATTCATTGAAAAATATAACTTTTCAGAAAATTCTCAAAATTTTACCATTGGGAAATTTTGAAATTATTATTCCAAAAAATATTTTTATTTTATCAAATAAATTATCTAAAATATAAATAAATTAAGTATATTATTTTACATAAAAAGAAAAAAATATGTTTTAAAGAAAAGTTGTTTTGATGAATAAAATGAATTTACTAAAACTATATTACTTGTTTAAAAAGAATTAATTAATTAATTATAAAAGATTAATAAAATTAAATATTTAATACCATTAATATTATTCCTTCTTTCAAATTTAATGACTAGGTTATAATGGTCAGATGTAAATAATATTATTTAGGTGTTTTTTATCCGCTAATGAACATAATGTTTCCTTTTAAAAATATCAGGATGTTATATTCTCCATCTTAAATAAATTGTTCCCTAAAAATTATTTCATCATGTATAGTAAAATTATAAATTTCTTTCTTCATAATTAAATGAATCTAGAATAATTGGACTTCTGTATTCTTAAGGGAACATAATTACTTAAAATTTTAAAAAGAAGTTTTATCTCTTAGATTTTTTCTAAATAGAAAATCCCTAATCACTAAAGTTTTCTAGACCATTAATTTGATACCAAATGTAAAGTCAGAAACCTAAAATTTAAGATTTAGTGATAAAACATGGTCTTTCTTTTTTTAATGAAGATGACTGAAAATACACAATACATTATATATCCAAGGACCTTTTCCTTTTTAGGTTCTGGAGAATTGAAAAAAAATACAATTCCTTATAGTAGTATAAAAATAATAAAATATCAAATTTTCTTTATATGATATAACTAATTAAATAACTACATCCGTATTATAAATTCTAAGATACCTATGAATGTATTTTTAAAACATGGTATGAGCATAAAATTTCCTAGCAAGGAGTTCAAAAATCAAGGATAAAATCCTTTTTAAAAACATAAAAAATAATGTAGAGAAAATTTTAATATCCAATAAAAATAATTTAATATAGTTTATATACTTTGGTTTTAATAAAAATTCATAATAATGTACCATTAAAAACCTTTAAAGTACTAATTGTTTTGAAAACCCATTTTAAAATCATCTTCAAGAACCACTTGGATTTCTCCTAAAAAATCATTTGAAAATAAAAACTCTTTTATTTATTAAAATGATATAGGGTAGATATTATGAAAACAATAAGGTATCAAGTAGTATCAATTTTAAGACTATGTAGTCTTAAGGTTATGAGTTCACTCACAATTCCTCATCATCATCTCATTCGATACCCCATTACCGAATTTTAAGAATACATTTTTTTGAAGACCTTCTTTCCTCATTCATAATAAATTAAAAAAATTTAAAAAATAATAAATATATTTTTTATAGAAAAAATAATTTTATGACATAAATCTCAGAAAGCCCACATTTATAAAATATGTTGGAGAAATCCATATTTTCAAAATTATTAATTATATTTAAAATACATAAACATAGACACTTTGAAATTAAATCCAATTCCTGTACAAAAATGAATGAAATGTCACAAAAAAATTATAGATGAGATAAATATATATATATAATTATTGAAAATAAAATATTTTTCTTGAAAATAAAATAAAATAATCTTCTAATAATAATACTTTCAAAATGATCCCCTTACCTTGAGTCCGACTCGACACATAGATTTCTTATCTTCTTCTTATTTAGACAATCATTTTTCTTAACACATTAATACCAAAAAGTATGGTGTTATCCATAAAATATGGCCTTTCATATTTTTTGAGTGATTATATGCATTTATTTGGGTAGGGATTTTCCAAACAAAAATAGTTTTTAGGTGTGATGAAAAGAGAAGAAGTGGTGCCCTTTTATACGAGCAGGGACGGGAACTCTTGGAATTTCTCAAAATATTAAATTAATATAAATTAATAGTCAATTAAAAATTACTAAAAACATAATAGTTTAGAATATAATACGATTTTGGGTCTATATCACCTCATCCATTAAAATTTATATATGTTTTGAATATATTTCTAACCTTAACTTTTGGTTTTAACCCTTCTTTAACCTCTTTAACTCTTACCATAACAACATGTACTAATAATCTTTGATGGCTAATAAAGTTACAATAACATTACAAAATACACATAAATAGATAATGTTTTACATTTAAAACATTATACCTATATTTTGGTTGATTTTTAGGTTTTTTGAAATTTTATATCATTTAATTAAATATTATATATTTTAATATATCATTAATGTCAATTTTGATAGTATTCATTACATTAACTTTTAAAAAAATTAATATAACATGATAAATTTAAAACAAATATTTAAATACATCCCTAAAATTTCATGGGAATCTATAAAATTCATTGATCACATTTATTATCTAATTTTTTTTTATATTTTGAGTATAATTTATTTGATATTTCTATTAATAAAATAATTACAACATTAGTGTTTTCTAAGCATTTAAGGTTAATATTTATTCCCTAAAATTTATAAATAAATTAGAATGACATAGATAAATATTTTATATTTAAATGGAATATTAATAATCTAATTTATCTTTTTGATAAATCTATATCAAAAATAAAATATTTATTAAAAACATGATTATGGAATCTTTGACTTTTCTTTAAATAAAATATTATATAAGTTGTAATCTCATCCAAGTGGCTCTAAAAGGTTATTATTTAGATACTTGGATGATTATGGTTGAACTTAACTCATACAGTAAAATTGGGGAAAGTGTTAGGCCATTTTCTAGTCCTTATCAATTTGTTTTTACACTTAAGTAAAAGATTTACCCTTTAACGTGGTAATAAAAATATGTTATGTTACTATTAATTTTGGAAAAAAATAAAATATAACTATTTTATAAGTTTTAAACTTATTAATCCAAATTTATAAATTTTTTAAATTTCAAAACTAATAAGTTTTAGAATTTAATTTATTATAAAACTGAAAAAATTCTTTGAAAAATATTTTTTTGTGAAAATGCCATTTGTAAACATTAAATGTATTTATAGTAAATTAATTTTAAAATCCATTTAAAAAACATTATTGTATTATTTTAAATCAAAATGAACTAATTAAAATTTAAAACTATTCCAAAACATAAGTTGAGCTCGTAAAAACATTAAAATAAAATACTATTTTCATTAAAAATTACTATTTTTCACTATTCATTGAAAAATCAGACTTTTAAAAAATGTATCAAAATATCACCATAAGAAAATTATGATATGATGATCTATAAAACAAATTTAATTATATTAAATATATTTTTGAAAATTTCCAAAAAATATTCATATTATTTTCACATAAAATGCAATAAAAATAATTTTGGAAGAAAATATGTTTTTGATGAATAAAATGAATTTATTAACAATAGAGTACTAATTAAAAAATGATTTGTTAATACAGTAAAAAATACTAATACCATTAAATATTTTTAAATACCATTACTACTATTCATTCCCACCAATTTAATATCTAGGTTATAAAAGTCACAATTAGATAATAATATTTAGGTTTTGGATTGTATATAAAGAAACCTAGTGTTTCCTTTTAAAAATCACAGGATGTTAAACACAATGATAAAGTGTAACTATAAAGATAGTAATATTGGTTTGAAATATGATTATTATGGGTTTAAATTGTTTTATTTGAAAATATTTAGTTATAAAGTTGAACTATTTATTAAATATTTAGTAATATAATTATTTAATGAATGAAAATTTATAATTGACAAAAAAATACTTACATAATTACTAATGTGCCTCTTATGGAGTAGTATTCTCCTTATTCTATAGAGAAATAATTTTTTTAGTTGGTAGAGGTGGCATTACCTTTGTACCAAAACAATCACTGGCTCATGGAGACCATATAATTCGTATTAATTTTGAGGATAATAATAACCCAACCAACCTAAATCCAATGTACTTAACTAGTTATATTGCATTGTAGTGCCATTATAGGGTTAAAATTTTATATCCTTATTTTATTTCCATTTACAAGATGATTAAAGAGTTGGAGTAAGAGTCTATAGTGATAAAATATATTAATTGATTTATTTTAACGCCATTTTTAGAATATTATGTATTTTAAATAAATATTATTTAATTTATTCAATTAATAATAACATTAAATTTAGAATAAATGAAAAAATTTATTAAAATATATATATATTTATTAATAGTTGAATTGGGAGATTTGTAAACAAAATTGACAAAAAATACTATTTTTGGGAAGCTAGAGAATGAAAACCCATGCCTCAAGTATGAGTTTTTAGCTTTAGATGCATGGAAGAAATTTGTCTCCAGGTTTCATGATGAATGATTTGTGGTATGATAATTAATTTATATTGTCAGATTTATTTTATATTAAATAATTACTTATTATATGTATAAGTCACATGACCCTAGGATATATCATCAAGAGAAAAAGTTGGAAAATGTATAACCTCATACATTATCATGTGGGGGTATCATTTGTTGAAGGTGAAAATGATTGCACAAACTTTTGATGCATTAAGTGATCAATATAATGGTGGTTCAACAGAGTTATATTTCATTCCTCCATCTCCCCCAATCACAATAAAAAAAAGAAATGATGAGAATGGAAAAAAATTAAAAGTATCTTATAGAGCAATCTAAGAAATAAGTTAATATAATTGTAAGAAATTAATTTTTATTTTCCATGAATATTTTATTTTTAAAATTATAAAACTAATATACCAATTTATTTTTTCATTTTAGGATAAACTTCTGAAGAAAGAGATGAAGAATAATTTTATCCCTAATATTAGGATTGAGATCATATCTACTACTTTTGGAAAGATAGAACACCCTTGTGAAGTAGGAGGATGTGAGGAATGTGTTAGTATTAAGAATGTTTTTGGTTATTAGAGAAAGAAATAAAGATACCAAGAAATATATTACTTAAAATATTAGATGAAAGACTTGAAACTAACTTTGGGTGATAAAATTCAATTACATCTAGAAACAATGTTTTAATAATTGATGAGACAATCCCAACCCATGCATCTTGTGCAGCCTACATAGCCTGTGAAGCCTGCCCAACCTACCCAGCATACCTAGCCTATCTACTATGATGCTTCTTCTCCTTATTCCAAACTAACCTTATAATATGTGTTTTTTTCTTGAGACCCCCATTCATGTATTTTAGCATAGGAAGTAATACATTTTTTTGGGATTCTATACATCACTAGCCTATACATCTAGGTCAAGTAAGAATACCATAACATTATATTATTGTTGCGAATAGTATATTTCCATTACTTAAGGATGAGGTTACCAGAGTTAGATAATGTATGGGTCATTTGTTTTCATTAGTTGGATAGCCTTATTACTCATCTGACATATGAGGTATTCATTTTTTAAATATTATTTACATTTGATTGAAAATTACATACAATGTTTTCTAACTTGTTATTTACATAATCTTTTCCAATATCCAAATAATTATTACAAAAGAAACAAAATTTTAATGAACCAAAAACTTCAAACACTTGTGATATTTATGATGGTTTAAAAACATTATCCCTGATTTCTTCTTCCTTGTATGATATTTATGAGTTTCAAATGATATCGATTATACATGGAAGATACTATCCATTAAGAATATTCAAAAAATATATCATGGATCTGGTTATTTTTATGAGCTTGGCATGCCTATGTTTCAGCTCTTTCCATGTACGTAATTTTACGTTTAAGTTTTTATTTCTTTAAAAAAATACGATTTCAAGTGACAAACAATATCACATATTTTATTAGGTATCTACACATGATTGTTATTAAAAACTAGACTAATTGTGTTTATAGTCTTATGAATCAACAATAAATTTCAATGGTTGTGCAATATGTGAATACTTCTGCACAAATACATATATATGTGAGAGATTATAAAAGACATAGACTGGGTTCTAGTTGTTTCCTTTCCTTTTTGGGTAAGAACACTAAGTTTATTATGAATTCATATTCATTATATTATCATTAAACTTGAAATTTTTATATTGAAGAGGTCATTGGATGTTTGGTGTATTCCTTAAAATGAATTCACATTATATTGGTGTGGGTATTTAATAGGTAGTGTTAATAGAAAATTTAGCAATCATTTAGAAATGTATCTTTTATTCCCTTATATATATTCATTATTTTTAATTATTATTGATTATTCATTTTTTTAGTTAACATAGATGAAAATTAAGGTCATGGAAAAAGTTTAAAAAAGATCACTTATCAGTAAAGCAGCTAAATACAATCCAATACATGGGATTAATGTTAAATATATATTATATTTGATAAAATTTTGTTATATATATGTTGGTTGTTATTTTAATGTTATTAGTTTATAACCATAGTGGAATAATAAAAAAGTAAGGGTGATATGTGGTTATTATGTTTTAAGTTTTATGTATGAGATAATCACAACTGGTTTAGTGACCAAATTTTATAAGTTTAGTAATTTTAATTATTCTGGGTCTTATATCAAAATATTCTATTTTTTAATCTTACAATATTTATTATTATTGTATGATTTCAATGATGTAGAGTCATTTAAGAATTACGAACTTACCCATATTTTTAGTTTTCTTATAATGTATTCGTTAACAATGATTATGATTTAAATAATTTTCTATGTCTCTTTTAATTAATGTTAATGAAATGAGTGTTTAAATAAACTATTTTATGTATTTAGTTGGTATATTACATTTGATTTTATAGGTTTTTATTTTTTTAATGTTAGTTTATTAGGTGGAGGATGTAAATATTTTAGAAAATTGTTAAATAGGTATGTTTTATTCTTTTTTATATGTTCTTTATTCTTAATTGTTATTGTTGATATTTGTTTTGATAATTGATATATGAAAATATAGGTCAAGAAAAAAGTTTAACAATGATAAATTTTTGATACATAACTTAAATAAAATCAACTACATGAAATTATTGGTAAATATATTTTAAATTAGATAATATTTGTTTATATATATATATATATATATATATATATATCTTTTAGTTTTTATTTTCAAGTTAATGTGTCAAAACCATTGTTTCATCATCAAAAAAGAATTCCAGAATGTTGTCATTTTGTTATAATATTCATGATTGAGATAATCAAAACTGGGATGTTGATAGAAAATTAAAATATTAATTATATTATTTATTTTAGGTTTTATATCAAAATGTTATATTTTTAATTTTATAACATTCTTTATTACTATAGATTTTCAAGTATACTGATTCATATATAAATATATAAATTCGAAATCATCGATGTTTTCAAACTATTTTTGAATTATGGTTAACATTTAAATTAAAGTATATTTCTCTTTTATTTAAATTTTTAAAATTTAGTAATTAGACATTCATTTTTTTCTTATATATTTTATATTTTGTTTATTTTGAAAGGTTTATTGTTTACAAACTTTTTTTAAGCTTGGTTAAATATTAAATTATCAAGTATATATCTTTTAATTAATGTTTAAAAAATGAGTAGTTATAAAATATATTTTTTTAATGTTTATATATTATTTATTATTTTATAGGTTTCAGATGTTTCTAGTGCATCTCCTTTAATTAAAGATAAAGAAATAAGTATTTATAACAATTATGTTCCTCTTTTAGTTATTATGTTGTGATTTATTTTACATGGTTGTTCTTTGGTTTTAGTTAGTATATTATATGGAGAATACATTTTTTTCAAATGGTTAAAAAATTAAGTTTTTATATATTTGTAAATGTTATTTATTCATAATTATTGTTTATATGTTCTTTATAAATTTATATATGAAAATAAAACTTAAATAAAATGTTTAAAAATGATAAATTGTTGATACATAAGCCAAATAAAATAAAAATTGTGAAATTATTTTTAAATATATTTTGTATTAGATAATATATATTTTTTCTTATATATATATATCTGTGTGTGTGTGTGTTGGTTTTTATTTTAAAGTTAATGTTTCATAACCACAGTGTCATATTCAAAAATGAAGATTGGAATGCATTTATTTTGTTGTAAATATTAATGTTTGATATAATTACAACTCAGATGATGTCTAATTTTTTTATGGTTTTTATATCAATTATTTTAAGTTTTATATAAAATTTTTTAATCTAAAAACATTCATTAATATTAATATAGATTTTCTTTGAGGTTGAGTCCTATAAAAATAATTAACATAACCAACTTTGTGATATTATCTTTTACAACCAGAAATATCACCATAAATTTCACCTAAATACAACCAAATTTTAATATTGTATTTAATTTGTTCCTTTTTAATGTTTAATTCATTTAAGTATCTTATTATTACTTCAAACAGAAAGTTTGTAGTTCAGATATTCGAATTCATCATATTAGTGCTTTGGTTTTTTCTTCTACTTCATCATGGTACAACATATTCCCTTAGATTCTCTTCTCCTCCTATCAAAATTCATCGAGTATTCTCCCATTTTTCTTGATAATGTTATGTTGTCTTTATATCCTTTCATTTATGATGTTAATAAATTTTTTTCAAGTGATGTGGAAACCTACGGTGATTTAGTATTAAGTTTATTTGTTTTTATTTCATATTATTTTTTTTGTTTTAATCCTCAATTTTGGTTCTTTTTTACTTTTATATATAGAGATATAATAATCAAGAATATTCTACCCCTATATAGATAATTTTTTACTTATTAAAGGGTATCGGTCATCCCATGTCACATAAAACATATATCAGATCCTTTATCGCCCATTTGATTTTATTTTTCCAAAGTTTCAAATTTCTTATATTATTTCTTGATCTATTTTTTTCAATTTTTATTTCCCTTTTAGAAATAAACTTTCACATTTCATTAGTGCAAATTTTTTAGATTAATTTTATAAAAAAGGTGTGGATGATATCATTTTTAAAAATTCATGTTTATATAGTTTCTTAGATTTAAATGATAGGAGGATACATTCTTTTAATGTATATTATATGATAAAATAATTTCTATTTACAAGATTATTAATGGTATATTTATTTAGTATAGTGTTAAAAAAATCATCCTTATAAAATTTTTTTTGATGTGCCTTTTTTTATTTCACTATTGTGATTTTAGGGGTTATCGAGTGCAGTGATCCAAAGAATATGAGTTTTGATTTTTATATATTACATGATTTTATATCCAAAATTTATGAACTTGAAGATGAAAAAAATTAAAATTTCATTCTTTATAGTATTTTATAAACAAATTTAACAAATATGTGAATTCTAGTATAAACAACAAACGCGATTTTATAAGAATTTATGAAACAGTTTTCATAATATATAGTCATGTTTGATTGTAGTTAATTTTTTATAATATATTTTTAGGTTTTCAGTTTATTAATTATAAAACCCCATAGAATAAAAGTATTTTTTTAAATATTATGTATTTTATTTATATTAAAATGTTAATCAATTTCTTGATTTTTATTCAATTATTGTTTTAATTTATAAGTTTAATATTAAATTTTCAATTTTTTTTCAAAAACATATTTTTTTGTTAAGATATGTTTGATATAATTGGATTAAATTTTTTAATTAAATGTTTTACATTTTAAATGTTTATTTAATTTTTTATTAATTTGGACGAGTTTATAATGGATTTATAAAGATAAATAAAATATATTTTCAATTATAGAGTTTCTTTGTTGGGTAAAATTTATGTTTTCTATTATATATGTGTAATGTTTTAATAACTTATTTATATAAGGGAGTTATACAATGTTTCTAAACTAGTCTATGAACTCAATGGGTTGTTAGGTTTATCTATTTTTTATGATAACTCTTTTCAAGTCCTATATTGTAAAAATTATTTTATAGTTTTCTATTATGTTGTAGTAAAAATATATCTTGTTTTATATAAAAGAAATATTTTATGAATACTTAAGTTGATTATTAATTTTATTTAAAGTCAAAATTTTGTTATTAAAATTTAAAATTTACTTCATTGGTTTAGTGATAGATTCATATAATTTTTGATTCACTTTAATTAATTTTGGAATTTAGATTGAGTAAAAGGGGATGCATTTTTATTTTGGATTCTTAATTTCAATTTAGTATTAAGATGAATGGATTTATTTTATTATAAAATTAACATAGATCATTCTTTGTCTTGCTATAATGATGTTCCCTATCGATGAGATTCTTTATTTAATAAGGTTCATTTACAATGGTTGAGTTTTATACTATTTTAATATATTTTTTTAGTGTGTGTCTTATAATTTAATATTTGGACATGTTTGGTTTATTTAATTAGCATGAAACTAATTATTTGAAGTTGGTTTATGATATCTGGTGGATGTATTTTAGTTTGAGTAAAATATGGAATCAAAACAAATAATTCATTTTTGATTCATGTGTAACAAACTTATATAATTATATTGGGTTTGAATTTAACTGATTTTTCCTATGAATTATGAAAGTCAAATATTCAGTTATTGAATATCCATGAAATTTATAAAGTTATCTAACGAGATAAGATATAAAACGAGTATAATTAATTAAAACTTGCTTTATAAGCTCAAATTCACCCTAAATAGGTGAATTTTAGTGATTAAAATATATCAAAAAAGTTTGTAATCAATGATATGAAAATTGGCCAGAAACCATGTGACATCAACATACTGAACAATTTCAAAGCATGTCACATGGTTTGAATTTTGACATCTATAACCATAAAAAAATTGTGAGGTGGTTTTGATGATATAATTTTTTTTCTCTATTTTATCCTTATTAATTTGGTATACACTTAAAATTAGACCTCTTTGATTAATATTCCTTTCATGTGTCCCATGTAGTGCATGTTGGTGGATTGAGTTTACATTTTTTCATCATGTGTACTATTATCCCTTATTCATTGAAAATATATATCAACCTAATTATATCTATGGAAATATTAAAGTAATCCCATTTGTGATTAAATTATAAATTTCCAGGTATGTGTATTTTTATTACGGTTTTAAAAATTATTGTTTTTACAATTAATATTTCATTTATGTTATTGAATAATTTTTGTATTTATAATTTTATTCTATATTTTATATTATATTTATCTACTATATATTATCTTTTATTCTATAGAAATTAATTTACCTTTTCATGTAATTTACTCCGTTTTTTTATTTTTTTTACATTTCCAAATGAATTTTTCTATAAATCAACTTGGAATAAAAATTATTGGACTTTCAATGTTTGTATTTAAGAATAATCTTCATTGAAAGTCCTAAACTATTTTTTCTAGGTGGACTTTCAACATTGGTTTTTTGTAAAAACTAATATTAAAATATTTTTCTAGGTTAACAGTAATATAATATTTAGTTTCAGTTTTGACAAAAAACCATTGCTGAAATTTCCATGTGATTTTTTTTCATATTGGTTTTATAATAAAACCTATTCAGGAATATATTTTCAAAATTAATTTATAAAAGATCTATCATTTAATGACCAATTAAAATCTATTTTAATTAATGTTTAGATTTTTATTTTATTAAAAATGAGGTCAAAACTATTATTTATAACCCCACCTTAATAACCATCGGTTAGAAAACGACATTAAAATGTGAACAAAAACAAATGTGAAACTATTTGTTTCCACTAGTGACTCTTTGAACCCAAAGAATAAGTGGAATCATAAAAATTATTCAAGATATCCTTATATTTAACCAATTATAAGTTCTACCTTTCAGTAATCTTGAATACCTCAACTCAACCCATTTGTATGTATCAGTTCATTTCAATAAACTTGAAGCTTCTCTAAATCTTCATAATGGAATCCCTTGATCATCTTAGTCGACATAACACTACACTTATATAAGCTGAAAGATTATCTCTATCTTCCTCTACAGAATACATTGGTTATAAAGGATTGAAAATTTATTAATTAAATAAACATTCTAAGTGATTCATAGTGGAAACACCTCATTTGAACACTTAATAAAAAACACTCAAAAATAAAATACAATCAGATGAGATCTCAAGACAATAATCTGTTATAGAAATCAAGATATTACAAGGTAAAAATTATATCATACACTTACTGTTATCCTCAAGGGTGTGAGGTTTTATTTAAGAAATTACTTAATGGTTGGATTCCATATTCATTAGGATCAACTTTAACTACATAAGAAGAATCTTCATCATCATTTTATGAACTCAAAAGCACTTTACATATTCTAATGATGATAGTTATTCACAATTTTATTTCGTGAAAATATCAAGGATGTAATATGAAAAGAAAACTAATTACACCATTTTTTCACTAAAAAATACTCTAGAATTAAGATTATTAATGTTTCACTATATATAATAAATAGGAATACATAAAAACCCTTCAAGTTAAAAAGGTTTATATAATGAGTGTTATGTGATTTTCAAAAACAATGAGTAAAGTGATTCTTTAATCAATAATCCTATTTGAAAATATCCACATGTATTTACCTGAATAGGATCATAAAATTAAATTACTCTTTGGACTCCTTTATTACTTGAGACAATAGATTTCTAATATAATTTTCTACCATGACACTTTGATTACCCAGGGTATATACCAAGTCAAATTAATAGGTATAGAGGTACTAAACCCATTGTCTCTATATTATATTTAGAAACCTTTTCATGAAGATCTATCTAAATATTTTTTCATTAGAGTATATGGAAAATTTCTCCCTAAGTAGATAATAATTCCATATATTTATATCATGCATCACAACTTCTAATTCTATGCCATGAGTGGGGTAATTCATCTCATGAGGGCATAAATAGTGGAAGCCATTAGTTATGATATGATTGACCTACACCAACAAAACCCCAATACCCCTAAAAAAACCATCAGATCACACATCATAACATGTTCCGTTATTATGAATAACCCAAATTAGATTTGAGTTCAACCATTCCTTTAATTCTCCAAAAGTCCTCTAACACTCCTCATCCTATTCAAATTTTACACCCTAATGGCTTAGAGCTGTCAAAGGTGATTCTATCATAGATATGCAATTTAAAAATAACATGTGACATACTTCAATCCCAAAGTAAAATTTTATATAAAATATATTTTGGAATTTTTACAGGGATATAATGCCCCAAATCTTCTTCGAGTCCACTTGACACTTTTTTTAGAAACAAGATGGCCTATAAACTTAACATTATAGAACAAAAATTGGTAGTCAGAAAATTTATCATACAATAATTGGTCACTTAAATCTCACAAAATGATTCTGATATGGTATTCATAGTCATCCTAGGTGTTGTAGTAAACCAATATATCATCATTAAACACCACAATAATGGTATCAAAACATCAATGAAAGATCCAGTTCATCGGGGGGTGAAAGAAACATAGAAATTGGTAAGGAAAAATTACATAGAAAAATGATAATATTGTTCATAATTACTCCTAATATTTTTAGTATGAACATACACTTCTCAAAATCTCAAGAGAAGACAACCTGAACTCATATCGATCTTCGAAAACTGCCTCACCCCACTAAACTGTTCAAAAAAGTTATCAATCCAATTAAATTAGTGTTTATTATTATTTTTTTCTATGTTAATATTTCTATAATAAAGATAGATCTATATAATTATATCATCCTACTTATAAAAATGGATTGGTTTTTTATGGAGTTACACAAGGTCAATTAATGACCTTAACCTTAAGATCATCCAACTAATTTTATAATACTTTTAGTTTGGAAAGAGTCATTCGATAAGATGATAGAGAGATGGGAATCATCATGGGAAATATATCAAAAGTAAACTATAAATTCAAATAGGGAGATAATACAAAAAAAAATTATGGGATATATTAGTAGAATTACTGATTGCCAGTTAAAACCGATCATCTGATATTTTTTCAATAGTATCTAGAATAATTTTGGATATTATACAAGGGATGGACTCAAAAACTTGAATAAAAATCCCTATCCAACCAAAAATTGGGTCTCACATGCCTTTAAATATATGGGTGTTTACATCTAGTGTGTGAAAGACCACTTTTCAATCATAAAAATCCACCTGATCCTTGAAATATACAATCTAAGCCATTACCAGTATAATATCAAAGATATTCTGATCAAGGATGAAAAAAATCCCAAATAACCTCAATATCCAAGACTAAAATGTGACACTCAGGGCACTTAAAACATTTCCATTTCATCTTTCATAATTTTATAGAAATTTCCATCACATATTAAATTAAATCCAATCACATTCCAAAGGAATCAATCAATTTTAATGAAATGAATAAGTGATATGAAATAGTGTTAAAAAATCTAAAAATATTTCTGAATTAATGAACACTGTACCTCAGAAGGTGTCTAGACTGACCTATGATATCAATGAAAAAATCTCTTCCATGTAAGAGTTACAATATTTGATAACTCTCCCATTCTTCCTAGAAGAATTAGTGTTACTTTTCACTCGAGGTGAAATCCAAATACCTTTGACTATTCTAGCTTCACTTGGGAACCCTTTGTAGGAGAAACTCCCACCCTACTACCCCATGGATAGAATCCGGAATGACTCTGAAGATACCCTAGGTACCCACAATAGTGGAAAATATTCATAACCTGTTGGTAGTCTTTCTTGGTATATCTTGGTTTCCCATATTTATTACAAATAAAAAACTTCAGTCTTAAAGATACACCAGAAGAAGGGTCATGATGCTTTACAATGCCTTCAACAAACTAGCATGGGATACAACCTGAACTAACAGTCAATTATAATCCACCACTAAACCAAAGGTGCATTCCAAATCCATATAAGTTATAGACAAGTAATATGATATTAGATAAAATAAATGAGAATTATTTCACCATTATATTAGAGTTAAATCATAATAACAATTTCACTAGAAAATAGGGAATGACCTGTCCAAAATTTTGGCATCTATACCAAATCAAGTATATATAAATAAGTAGATAGATTAAAAAAATTAAAGTAAATATAGTACTGTCACTCACCATAAACTCCATATATAGAAAAAACCACCATTGATATCTTCTTATTCAAAAAAAAATAGTGTACATCCACTAATAACCATTAAAAAAAGTATTAATTTCATACTTTTAGGGTGTAATAAGGAAAAAAATAAATCATTAAAAGGTTATATCTAGCTGGAAATTCCATGATAATAAAAAACACATTTCTTCGGACATCCTACAGATCATTAAATATGCATAGCAGGCCAATACAACAAGGAAAATAAATAAACAAAAATAAACTAACCTCAAATTCTCACCAACCACTATCTGGAATCAATATCAGACACATCTCATGAATAAAAATGTACAAAAAATCCAATAAATGAAATATGATAATATTCAAGAGCATAAACACACTCAATAGGCCCCACCAGCTTTGTCATAACAAAACCTTTTATTTAATGGTCCGTTTTATGCTAGTTTGAAATATAATTTTAAAAGTAGTTTTTTTTCAAAATAATTTCTGAAAACCCAATTTAAAACCCATTTATATTTTATAATTTTTTTATTGTATTTAAATGAAAATTTAATTTTACAAACATTTTCTTAGTATAAGTAATTTTTGAAACCAAAACATCCATTTCTAAATCTATTTGAAAATCCAATAAAAAATTATTTAAGATAAAAAATTCCCAATGTCATCTTTGAAACCATTTTATATAAAAATAACCAAGTATAATTATAGATCATGCTAAAAAACACCACTAGTCTAGAATTAGACAATTAAAGTAAAAAAGATGAAGGGCTCTAAAAACAATATCATAAAAGGGAGAAATTAATTAATCACAAGATATGAATCCCCAACATAAACCACCAATAAAATTATAAGTGTCTTGGGGTATTAATCTTGGAAATCATGTAACAATATCATGAACTAGATATAAGAACTTTAGGTCAACCTTCAAGAACTTTACCCCTCACATTAGTCCCTACTAACTAATCGGGCCCAATGTCATCAACCCTGGAGCATGAAGCTACCATGGAGAACAATCCAGGTGCACTAAGTACCCAATGCATCTCTATATAGACACAAGATAGATAAGAGTTATAACTTATACAAGATTCTATTTAGTGACCTGTCATTCCCATAACCAAATAAAAAATAAAATGGGTGAGCAAGAAATAAAAGTAGATAAATAGGGGATCACATAATATTACATACCTCACATCTAGAACCATAACATAGAAAACCCATGAAAACCTCATAAATTCATCACATGGATAATACAAATCCCATAACAGGAACAACAAATAAAATTGTAAAATCAAATGGGGTGTCAGGATCTATAAACAACCCATTTAAAAGATCCAACTTGGTGTTTAAAAATAAACATGACATGGAATTTGATGTCACTTTACACATTTCAAACATCATTTTTAAAACCATTTTTAAATCACTAAACTATTAAATAACCACTTGAAACTCATTTACAAATCAATCCACTCTCATTGAAACACCCAGGGGTCCCAAACTCCACACTCTAGTTTATTCCATGACCTAAATGAGTTGAAATCATTTTTAAACTATATAATTTATTTAAAAAAACTCTTGAAACAATTTAAAGATGCTTAGAAATTCATGAATCACCTAAAAATAAAAGTAAAACCTTAAATTAAAAATATTTAAATTCACAATTCATATTTTTAAATTTCAATATAATATTTGAATAGCCATTCATGTAATTCCTCAAATTCATTGTTTCCCTTATTTAATAAACTTGGTTTTCAACTTGTTATGAAATTTATAAACCATATACATTGAAATGAAAATAAAGTAAAAAATTTATTTTCATTTTAAATAATTATTTATCATATTTAACCCCACATTTATAAAATTTCAATGTTAATTAAAAACTCAAAAAATCAATGGTTCTAAATTATAAATTTCATATATGGGGAAAAACTTCCTTAAATTGATGAAGGGTGACATGGAATGTCAAAGATGTTATGAAAAAGAACTGAAGAATGTATTTCACACTCTATAAGCATGAAAACATAATTAAAGATCAAGATCAAGGGTTTTTTCAAATCTCTAAAAATCTATGTGGAGGATGAAACCATAAGGAAAAGGAAAACATAAGGAAGAGGAGACACTTCCTTGAATATTTAAAAATGAATCATGAAAAATCTAGGAAGAAATCTCCATGGGGGCGATGCCAAATGTGGGATGTGTATGCATAAGGTTTCTTAGTTTGGGGTTGGGAAGTGTCATTATACCAAGGGGATAGAAAGTGAAAATTGGGGTTTAAAAATAATTAATGTAAAATATATAGATTTTCAAAAATCTAAATTCTTGGAGCAATGCAGAGTTTATCCACATAGTTTAATAAAAATTGTTCCAACACTAAAGAGGCTAATGGATCCTCAATAATTAATCACTCAATTTCTCTTTGGATAATTAATGGTTTTATAACCATGCACTAGTCATGAAATAATACCATTTAATTCAGACCCAAACACAAGGTTTCTATACATTTTAATAACCATACATGATAATAGTGAGACCATAATTTTTTTTATAAAAATTTAATGTTTCCTATTTTAAAACACCATAAACTCAAAAAGGAAAAAATAAAAAAATAAAATAATATTATAATAATATTCTATAGAAAAAAGTGGTGTTTCAACCTCCCCGCCATAACACTTTCTACACTCATAAATACATTGAAAAAGGATAGTAAACAATAATGAACATAGATATTTTGTACCCCAGTGAAATATATGACAGGTAAAAGGGTCAAGTAACTTGAAGAACCATAATCTATAGAAAAAATCATAAGAACCAACTCTCGAAACCAATGAAAAATATCCTTTGAAAAAAATCAATCATCTAAAAGTGGAACTTAATTCACTAATGATGTACACAAAGGCTAAAAAATACTTAGACCTATTAAGGACTACACACTATATAGAATTCACATAAAATGGTTTGTTAAACACAAACACACACACACACACACACACTAGAGGATGCAACATTAAGGAGGAATAACTTCCCTAAACACCCACTATAGATTATTATTCCCCTATCCACCACACCAACCATCAAAAAATGCATGATCAAATCACAAACCCTCAAACCAAATGTATTAAGAATAAGTGAAAAATATCATTGTCTCCCCATCATTGAGAACATAAATAAATTATGAGATGAGGAATTAAGAACAAAAAACATGGGGACAACCACCAAAAAACAACTATCTTCTTGAATCAATCATGGTTGTCTATCCATAAGAAGCTAATTGATATCCAATAGAGAAACCAACCAAAGGAAAACTTATGGACCCACAATTCAAAGTCACCAGGACATTAATGATAACAACCAAAATCCAAAAAAGGAATGAAATTTAACTTCCTTTCACTGTACTAAATTGGTAAACTAAGACTTCAAACTGGGACATTTTCACATGGTGAAAACAAAAAAAATACCCTCATCTTCCAAATAGATCAAAGGTAATTTAAATCCTATTTACTAAATAACATACCCTAATGTTTCCCATTTTTGACCCATCAATGTTTTAAATCCCCAAGTCATAAATTCCAAAATAAAATCCAAAAGGAATAAAATAATCAACAAATAATAAGAACCAAAAAATAACCAACATCCAATAAGATTATATACAGAATCACCCAAAGAAAAATAGGATGAAAGATACCACAAAATATTTCACCAAATATGAATCCACCATAAAAGGAACCACAAAAACTAAAAATCATTCCAGGAACAATCATCAAAACCTATCTCCAAACGTAGATAATTTCTTCAGGAAACCTATGACAAATCTATATCACCCCACATTGAGGAAGATTAATGACTCAAAAAACCTTGGACTAGATTCCAAAGATAAAGAAAATTATTGGATCTACCACTTGATCTAGAGATTTTTTAAGGACACCAACTAGAAGATATAAAAATAAGAAAAAAATAGAATCACCCTACGTTTAAACCTTTTTCATGACCTTTCTGGGAAGGGAAATAGTAATAGTATGAAACAAGAATTCAACTAGTTCATGTCTCACACACCAAATCAAACAGTACAACTATAACTAAGGGTCATATCCAAAATAATATATCTAATAAATCAAAAAATTACATTACTAGATAATAAAATATATTTTCCTTTTGAAATTAATAAATTTACATAAAAGGGTTTCAAAACTCATTTTATAAAATCTTTTTCTCAAACTTACCCTATTAAAAATAATTCATTTTACAATACATGAAAATAAAAAATCATTTTTCAAAGGACCCACCATAATTTGTATTAAAAATATCAAAAATCACATTAATGTCTCAATTTGTTTTGAAAAAACATAGAAAACGAAAATTATATGAAAATATGAATCCCATTATCAAAATGTCACTATACTCACATGAATTCACCCCATCAATGGTTGTTGGTCAAGGGAAATATAAATTTCCTAACAAATAGGTTGAAAAAAAATTCTTGGCTCAACCATGTTGTGTGATGTGCCATGGATCAGCCACATAACTATTCCTAAGATATTTTGTAGATAGAGAATTTTCATGCTTCCAAGTTTATCAATGATGTTCAATCTAACCTCATATTGATAATCAATTTTCCATTTCATAACATAATTCTAAAAAATCTCTATGGAATCTTATATCATCTTATTTAGGATCAACACATCATTAATAATAATCAATATGAAATATTGAATTCAATATTCAAATCACAATTCCCAAAGAAACTCTCGGCTTAGGGAAGGAAAGAGATATCTAGACTCTCCCTTAACCAACATTATATATTCCAATGAAAAATTATAACTTGATCATTCCATAACACCAGAAATAACAAAACAGAATTCAATATCTAAGGATTGCACAAGAGAACCACAGCTCTAATACCATTTATAAGGAACCATCTTAGGGGGCCATATTAATTAGTATTCAAACCGATCAACCATTTTCCAGAGGGATTTTCTTGATCCCCAAAGGTTTCCAATAAGTTTTTCGACATTAGATATAATAAATTGGAATGATTTTTCCCTTAAACTAGAGTAAAATAATAATAAATCTTTCAAGGAAAATATGGATTTAGCAATCTGTAAGTCGTATATCCACACCAAATCAAATTTATATAAATGAGAAGGTATATATATAAGAAATGTAAAATAAATAAATTCTCTATACTCATCCCTAACTCCCTATATATGAAAAACCTCCAATGGTATCCCCAATCTCTATATAAACAATGAACAACCACCAATAAATATAACTAAAAGTAGTGAATTCCCACTTGGTCGATGCAGTAAGTAAAATAAATATATAATATAATGGGCACACAATGTTTTGAATTGTATGAAAGTAAATGACATGACTAGATGGACATACAATAAATCAAGTAATATCCAAAACTGAATAATTCAGTAAGTAAACTAAATAAAATATAAAACTAACCTCAATTCCTCAACTATCATTAACCAACCATGATGAAGTAAAAATCCCATGAGTGAACAAGAACAAAAATAACAGAAACTGAAATTTAATAATAAGAAAGAGTAGAAACATGTTTAGTAGGCTAACAATAACATGACCACATGCCAAAGTCATGTTTTGAAGATAATTTTTAATCTAGATTAAAATATAATTTAAAATTTAGTTTTTTCAAATATAATTAACAAAAAACCAATATAAATTACATTTTAATTTTATAAACCTTACTTCCTTTCACAAAAATGAAAAAATCTCATTAAATATTTTTCCCATCTGAAGCAATTTCTGAAACCAAAACACCCATTTCCAAAATTCAATTGAAAATATATGATAAAGGACTTTTATTTAAACATTTTCTAAATCTCTCTTTAAACCCATTTTATGGAAAACAAAACAAGTACAAGGATAGATCATGCTATAAAAGGGTACCACAAGTTAAAAATTAGATAATAATATGATACAAGATGAAGGGTTCCCTAAAAAATATATGTAAATGGTGATACCAATCAAGCATAAGATATAAATCCCCTCCATCAACCACCAACAAATGTAAATGTTTCATTGGATACTAACATATCCACTCAATTAATACAAACCTAAAATGGGAATGAGCACCTTATGTTGACCTATAATAACATTTCCATACTGACAGTCTTATCAAACTAGCCAAGACCAATCCCAACAACCCTCGACCGCAAATCTACAATGGGGAACCATCCAGGAAAACTTATCAACCTAGTGACTCTCTATAAAGACTAAAGATAAAAAAGATTTTTCACTCATCTAGGAGTATACTTAGTTCCCTATCATTACTATGAATAAAAAACTAAGTAAGTAGGTTAGAAATCAATAAAAGTATATACATAAGTGAGTATGTAATTTCTGACACATCAACTATGACACTCTCATATAGAATATCCTCGATCATGACATACATCCATCACAATAATAATATACAACTCATAACAGGAAAAACTAATATAAGGGGGTAATAAAATAAGGTCTCGTGATCCATAAATAACCCATTTTTAAATGTTTACTAGGAATTTAAATATAAAAAAACTTGTAAGGATAATACACATTACACATTTTAGTGTTCATTTATAAAATCATTCAAAAATATGAACTTTAAAATCACCATTTTAAATGTGACATCTCATAAATTCTATGCATAGTCTTATTTTTAATAAATGTTTATTAAATAATTTTTTAGATAAAATAAACTATAGTATGATTAAAAAAATTTGTCACCTTTCTATATTAATTTAATTTTTTATTATAAAGTAATAAAATTATTCAAATTAGAGAATATTTTTAGTGGATTATGTATTTTATAAATAAAATAAATAATAATTTTAAGAATTAAAGAGATTTACATCTTATCAACAAGGATAATGCATTAAAATTTTGTAAAATAAGACCTCTTTAGACTAGGGAGATGATAATGTAAAATATCCAACAATTATTAGTAACAAATGAAGACATTATAAAAAAACATGATAATTACAAGGTTGTATTTATATCATTAGGATCCATTGTATGTAAGATACCTCTATAAATAATGATCGTAAGAATATAGTGAAATGGGAAAAATAGTAATTGTCCTTGTAATAAATTGATACACAAATACAAAGAGTTTGGTTTATTAAAAAAATGACTCTTAAGTAGGGTATTTATAAAATAATAGAAATATATATATAACCGTTGTATAATAGTTGTTATCAACATTTTTAAATAAAAATAATAAATTAATATAAAATTTAATTAAAACATTTTATATGAATTGTATATAATATTATTTGAATAATTTTTTTATGATTAAATAAAAAAATGATTTTTCAATGATATTTAAGATATTATTGAAATTATATATCAATTTAATGTTAGCATGATAATAAGAGTTTAACATAAAATAATATAGGTATGATGTTAACTATATTTAAAATTGAAACGAAAATTCTTAATATACACAAATAATAATTTAGTAGTCGTTTAAGTAATAAAAATTATTCTTAAAAAACTATAATCACAAAAATATTAATTTTTATAACGAAAAACCTATATGGTTAAATAAATGAAGAATTGAAATAATAAAATAGGTTCATATCTATTTTTATGAATGTATTATCCTTTTTATACAAATCTATTAACAATTTAGATATTTGAATCTTTCTAATATTATAAAAATGGTCTAGTCACTAGGATATCCAACAGATCCATCAAACACACATATGGGACCCTTGAGGGTCAACCACATGTGGGAGAGATCAACCCTAGTTAGATGAGTGGCATTAGGTACAGAACCCAGATCCTCACATGGAGGAAGTGGTGGGAATAATGCCCACATATCACACATGAGGTGTGCATGGGGTGCCCTATGTGGGTCATAAAGGTGCAGTGAGATCGTTGAGGGACATGGGTGCCTTACATGGAGGGTCTGACCCTTGTGTCAGCTCAAGTGGTTTGCAGTAGCAATTGTGTTTTTAAGGGACACTCCACTAAAGAAAAGTTTGATGTGGGATATGAAATATGAGTTACTATTCACCCATACTAAAATAACCATTTAAATAAAGGTTGTTCGATTATAGAAATCCACGACAGACAATTTTTCTCGTGTTGTCGTCTTCCTCATATAGGAACCCTAATATTCACCCTTTTGTACGTCAGAACGAAGACCCACCTGTTCCATAATTATTGTCTCTACATCCACCTAATTTCACCACAATATATAACCATTCTAGGTGACCAAAACATATTTCAACTCAACTATCAATTTTCTATGGTGAAAAAATCCATATCCCTTGATCTACCCTTCGTAGGTCTCAGGCCACATTGGAGATCAAACAACAATGGTGATTTTTCTTCCTCTGGAATCCTGACACTATAAAAAGAAAACCTAAATGAATATATAAGTGATCATATTAAAATATTGGGTTTTATCACCCATGGTAATGATTTATATATATGTATATATATATCAGTATAAAATCAATTAATGGAATTTCAATTATAAATTCCAGATTGGTCACCAAACTAGGATCCCAACAACCAGAATTCTTATTGCTTACAGGTAGGCTTATGTTAAAAATTTATTTATGGGTATAACTTAAGAATTTTTAAAGGATACCCCACTTACCAACTCCTATATATATTTATACTTTAATCATTAGAACCAGTTACCAATCCCTTTCTTCTTCTGAGAACAATTTTACTTGAGTTTTTACTTGAGGAATATATGTATATATATATATATATAATTTATACTATTATTAAACTAAATGTTATTTAAAAAAAATAAAATGTACAATTTAATGTAGGAAAATATATTATTTTAAAAATAAAAATTTCAAATTATTATTCTATGTTAAATTAATGGTTGAATTCAAATTTTGTAATGGAATATGATATTTTCCAATAAAAAGATTTTTTATTTATAATAATTTTAATTTTTTATAGAATATTTTTATTTTCAATAAAATATTATATATTTTATTTTTAAAATCCTTATCAATTCATGAAAAATAGATTTATTAAAAGCTATTATTTTGTTTAAAAAATACTAATTAAGAATTATATAATTTTATGTATATCATAATTCTTCTTCAAACTTATATTTAACGGGATTAATTATATTTATAAAAGTTTTATATATGAATATTTTTTATGATGAAAAATATATATTTTCAATGTAATATTTTATAAAAGTAATAATAATTTAAAATTTCTATACTTTTTTTGTTAAGGATTTATATTTTCAAACTATTATTTTGTGACTGAATAATAAAATGATGAAGATTACAATGTTATTTCAATATAATTATTTACATGTTCAAGAGGATTTTATGGTTATTGTTTTAAGAATAAAATATCACTTAAAAATTATCGATGTTCTACATATGTATATGATGACCATGCACTATGTATTTCACTAACTATCGATGAATGGTTTGAAAAATTTTATTATCATGAGAATCAATTACTCGATTTTCCATTGTTGGTTTTATATGGTTTTTTATATTTGAACTCACACACACACAGACACACCCACAGAGAGATATATATATATATAAGTATTCATTTCCATATTTTTAAAAGTCAACAACCCCCGTGAAAAAAATAAAAGGTGGTTATGAAAAAAAATGTTTTATAAAAAATTTTGTAAATATAATTTTTAAAAATGATATATATATATATAGGTAGTAAACCCAAAACTCCAAGACATGTAGGCCCCATAAGGCCTTTAACATTCCAAAGTGTCTGTATGGGTTTGTTTTCTGAGCTTGGTTGTATTTTTTTGAAAAATTACCAGATGTTTTTATTAAGAAACATTATTTCTAGGTATATTTTTCAAATTTTTTATATTTTGAAATGAAAGTGTTTTTCAAAGAATTATGTATTTCAAAATGTTATTATATTTTTAATTTAAATATGTTTCCAAAGTGATATTTATTTTAAAAGGTTTCTGAAAATTATTTTCTATTATTATGTATTTTGAATACCCTAGTTGTATTTTTTAAAAAAATATTTTGAATATGAAATTTTTTGATATATATGAAAAATATTTTAAAAAATATTTTTTTAAAGAAAATTTACTTTGAATGGTTTTAAAAAAATATTTTCTTTGGCTATATAATTTGAAAACCCTATAATTTTATTTTTGAAAAGATTTTATGAAATGTTTTGTGTTTTATATAAAATATAATGTTTTCAAAATTGTTTTTAAAGATTATTTTTAAAAGTATTTTCACTAGTTTATAGCAACCATTACTCAAAAATTATATATTCACCATATGTTTTAAAATGCCATAAATAGTTATATTATAAGTTCTATTGGAGTTAGACTTTGTTAAGGAGCTAGTGAAAGTGAAGTCAAATTTTTTAGGGATAATCTGTATTAAAATTTGATATATTGTAATGGTTTTCTCCTTTACCACTAAATCCTAGACCATAAAAAATACTCTTTTTTTAAAAGGTATTTTTATTTCTTATATACTTTTTATAAATAATTGTATTTTAACATCAGATCTGGGAGAGGGGGTCTCAAGCTATCATACTTGGTATTGGAGGAATATTTCTGATAACTTTGGAGATTAGGATATTTTAGGTTTTTGGATAATCTAAGAGATATATATATTATTTTTATATTCTAGGTAATTATGTTTTAGGTGAATCTTAAGAATATAAAATTTTTGTGATTATAGTTTTCCTAAATTTGAAAATAGAAATTCAGAATTTTCTTTAGTACGATTAAATAATTTTGTGGGAAGGAGTCATTTAAAGGGGTAGAATGTAACATTCTAGAAATTATATGCATACAATTTATTTTTAATAATATTTTATTAAATAGTTTATTTTACAATTAAAAAAACTAAGGTTTGAATAAAAAAATTATACACCTTTCTATATTAATTTATGTTTTGGTAATAATTTAAATTAAATTATTCAAATTAGAGAAATATTATTTTTTAGGGGATGATATGTTTTAAAAAAATAAAATAAATAAGAATGTTAGGAAAGAAGGAGAAGTAAATATTATCAATAATGAAAAAACAATGAAATTTAGTAAAAAAAACATCCTTAGTATAAAGTGTTAACAATGTTTAACATACAACAACCATTAGTAATAAAAGATGAGAAAGTAATATAAACATCCCAAGAACATCATTATATCTAGCTTCATTAGGATTCATCATGAGTAGGAAACCTCCATAAATAATAATTACATGAAGAAAGAGAAATAAAAAAATATAAATCATCCTCATATGAAAATAATACTCAAATATATATAGTTTGGTTTATTAAAAAAATTTCTTTTAAGTATGTTATTTTTAGAATAAAGAATATATATATATATATATAATGTATAATAGCTGTTAGAAAAAATTTTCAAATAATAATAATAAGGTAAGATATTTTTCAATTAGAACCTTTTTTGATTATTATTTAAAATTTAATTTGAATAAATTTATTTTGTTTCAAGATAAATATGAATTTTCTATGGTAAGTAAGATATTATTATAAGTAAATAAAAATTAAATTATAGCATGATAATAATAGTATAACATAGAATAACATAAGTATGAAGTTAAATGTATTGAAAATTTAAATAAAAATTATTAATTTTTAAAAAAATTAATTTAGTACATTTTTAAGCGTTACAAATTATTTTTAGTAAACTATCATCACTAAAATATTAATTTTAAGAAATAAAACTTTTGGTAGGGAGATAAATAATAATTTTAAATAAAAAAATATGTTTATATGTATTTAAATAAATGCAATATACTTTTTAGATAAATCTAGAAACCCTTTAGATATTTAAAACTTGGTTATATTAAAAAATTGGTTAGTCAAGAGGTTAGCCAATAGATCCCTCCACCACATAGATGGGATATATGGGGGTCAACTACATGTGGGAGTGTTTGACCTTAGTAGAGCAAGTGGTGGATAGAAGATAACAGAGAACCTCACAAGGAGTAATTTGAGGGAATAATTCCTATAGTTCATGCATGAGGTGTGCATAGGGCACCCTATGTGGGTCACACAAGTGAGGCTCAACTGGTGAGGTGCTTGGGTGAATTGTATCAAGGTGCTAGCCCTGATGTTAGCTCAAGCAGTTTGCGGCAGTAATTGGTTTATTAAGAGATACTCCAATGAAGTAATGATTGATTTGAGATGTGAGATACATGTTAATATTAAACAGTATTTAAATAGGAATTTAAATCATGACTACTCGATTAGATAAATATGAGCTGCCCAATTATCCACGTTGTGCCATCTTCCTTATATCCAAACCCTACTGTTAACTCTCATTCTTCTGCATGCTTGAACAAAGCCCCATAATCTCCATCTTCATTGTCTCTATCTCTATCTCCTTCCACCATACAACATCACCAATGTAGATGACCTACACATAGTGAAAATCAATTTTTGTTTTTCATTGGTGACAAATCCACACCTGTAGATCTACCCTTCATAGGGAATAGACTATAGCGAAGATAAAAAACCAGTGGTGAGTTTGCTTCCTAAGGAAGATTGAAATAGATAAAAATAAACCTAAATAAATATATAAATGATTAGATTTAAATATTCAGTTTTATATCCTGCAGTAATGATATATATATATATCTGTGTGTGTGTGTGTAT
Organism: Viscum album; assembly: GCA_963277665.1. NCBI lineage: Eukaryota > Viridiplantae > Streptophyta > Magnoliopsida > Santalales > Viscaceae > Viscum > Viscum album. The sequence goes on along the minus strand of OY728147.1, from coordinate 390,535,175 downwards.
GGGTGTCTATATATAGCTGTACCAAATCAAATAATGGCATTGCCAATAAAAATTACGGCTTGGTCTATAAGCTAGGACCTCAACACCATAAAGCTTCAAGCCTTAAGAGTAGTATTGTATTCATCATTTATGTTTGGGTATCCCCTTTTAAATTTTAAATATACCCCAATATTCAACACACACACACACACACATATAGACTTCACTCATTGGAACCCCTACCCAAGCCCTTTATTCTTTGCTTGTTGAAAATTTCCCAATTTTAAGCTCTTCTAGTGGAGAACACAATTTCCCAAAACCATTTTAGTTGTGTTTTAGGTAAGACATATATATATAAATATTTATAATTTCAAATATTATTATATAAATTTTTTTTAAAATATAATAAAATTTTGTTTATGAAAGTTTATTTTTTTATAAATCGTAATTTCAAAAAATAATTTTACGTAGAATTCAAGGTTGATTTCAAATTTTGTAAGGGGATATGTTATTTTAAAACAATAGGATTTTTTATTTTTTAATCTTATAATTTTTTATGGGATATTTTTATTTTCAAAAAAAATATAATCCATGTTTATTTTTAAAACCATTATTATGCAAGGAAAATTTTATTTATTAAAGTAAATTATAATTTTTAAAAGCACTCATTGAAAATTTATAATTTTATGTATATTATAATTTTTCTTCAAAATTATATGTAATGGGATTATTTATATTTTATAAAAATGTATTTTTGATTATTTTATGTTGGGAAAAATAAATTTTTTCAAAGTTATATTTTATGTAAGGAATAATAATTTAAAATTTCAATTATTTTAGGTAAAGGATTTAAATTTTCAAAATAGTATATTGTGACTGGAAATGAAAATAATAAAGATTATCATTTTATTTCAATAGAATTATTTACAATTTCTATTGGATTTCAGGGTTATTATTTTAAGAATAAAATATAACTTAAAAATTAATTATTATCCATATATTTATAGGTATGACCATGTACTATATATGTCACTAATAATATATGCATGTTTTAAAAAATTGTATTATCATTAGAATCAATTACTCTATTTTCATTAGTTGGTTTCCTACAAATGTTTAAATAAAAACTATTATATATATATATAAATATATAAATACGTATATATGTAAGTTTTCATTTCCATATTTTCAAAAGTAAAAAACTCCAGTGAAGAAACTAATAAGAGGTGAATCTCAAAATGTTTTATAAAAATTTTGGCACTCTCTATTTTTAAACATGATAGAGATCTTGGGAGTAAACCCAATCCTAAAATACAGGTAGGCCCCATATAGTCTTCACTGTTCCAAATTTTCTTCAAGGTTTTGTTTTGTTTTCTTATGTAGTATTTTTTTTTCAAATCACTAGATTTTTTTATTAAGAAAACTTATTCCATTTTTTTTCAAATTTTATAAAATTTTGAAATGAAATAGTTTTTAAAAGAAATCAATATTTTTAAAAGTTATTATATTTTTAAATTAAATATGTTTTCAAAGTATTTTAAAATCTTTTTAAAATTATTTTATATGGATATATATTTTGAAAAACATATTTTTATATTTCTAAAAAAATGTGTGTTATATAAAATGTTTTGATATAAGGGGAAGTTATTTTAAAATAGTGTTTTCAAATAAAATGTATTTTTAATGGTTTTCAAAAAAATTGTTATATAGTTATATATTTTAAAAAACATATAATTAAATTTTTAAAATTTATTTTATCAATTGTTTTATATTTTCTAAAAAGTAAAATGTTTCTAACATGTATTTAATCATTATTTATAAAATGATTTCCCCTTGTTTTTAAGACCCCATACTGAGAAATTTTATGCACACTATATGTTTTAAGATGTATTTCATAGGCTCATTATAAGTTCCAAAGGATATTGACTTCTTTAAGAAGCTTTGACAAGTAAAGTTAAATAATTTTTTGTGGATAATTCGTAATAAGGTATAATATATTGTATTGTCTTATCTTTTTCCTCCAAAACCTAGATAAAAAAATATTCTCATTTTGTTAATGGTATGTATTTATTTCCATACTCTTTTTATAAATATATATCTGTATTTTAGTTTTAGAATCAGATCTAAGAGTGCGAGTGTTGGGCTGTCACATTTTGTATCAGAGAAATAATTTCGAAATTTTTGGATATTATGATTTTTTTATTTGAGGATAATCTGAGAGATAGTTTTTTGTGGTTATAGGTAATTAAATGTTAGAATAATCTTAATAATATGTGATCTCAGTCATTCTATTTTCCCTAATTATGAACAAGGAAATTATTAATTTCCTTAAGTATGGTGAATAAATTTCAAGAGAGAAATTAATTTTTAATTTGGGCAGAATGTGACATCCTTGAAATTATAAGAATAGTACTCCTTTTTAATAATTATATATTAAATGTTTTTTTAAAATTGAAACAAACTAATGTACGATTAATCAAAAACTAAACACTTTTCTTTATTAATTTATGTAGTGGTTATAAAATAAATTAAATTATTTAAAATAGGGAAATATTTGTTAACTATTTATTTTTTTAAGAAATGAAATAAATAAGAATTTTTAGAACAATGGAGAATAACAACTTATAAATAATGGAAATAAGTAAAAATTTATTAAAATAAAGCCTCATTAGACTAAACAGATAAGAATGTTAAATATACAAACACCACTAGTAATAAAAGTGGAAAAAATAAAAGAAATAATCCAATAAAAATGTTGTAGAGTTCTTTTTTAGGATCTATAATGAGTATGATCCCTTATAAATAATGATGGTAAGAATATAGAGGAATATAAAAAATAGGAATTGTACTCGCTAGCTTATAGTACTAAAATATGTTAAGTTTGGTTTATTGAAAAAATTACTCTCAAGTAGGGTTAGTAGAGAATAAATGATATATATATATATAAGACTTTTTTATTATATTTGTTATCAAACATTTGGTAATAAAAATTATAAAGTCAGATATGGTTCAATAATAACCTTTTTGAGAATTTTTAAAATATAATTTGAATAAAATTATTTTATTTCATGAGAAAAATGAATTTTAAATGATATGATAGATATTATTATAAGTAAATATCAATTTAATGTAAGAATGATCACAATAGTAT